>VXBT01004300.1:0-33128 GCA_013400235.1 Oriolus oriolus | reverse complement strand
GGGGGGGGGGGGGGGGGTGGCTGTGCTTTATTACATTAATTTAAATACCTTCTTGATCCTCAAAAGTTATGTAGGCAACTCCTTTATTCCGTGTGGGATACGTGACCTCTTCCACGTCGCCGCCGTTGTTCCTCGACATTTGGAAGTGGATGGTGAGGATGTCAGCCATGACATCATCCTGCAGGAGGCCAGCTGGGACACCAGCAGTGACAATTGTCCTCGTGGCTCTGGCAGCTCGGCCCGTGGCCTGTGCAGACAGAGATGGCACATGGTGAATGCAAGGAGTCCTCTCCCGGACTCCTACCCCTGGAGAGCCTCCCATTCCCTTTGCAATGTGCATTTAGGAGTTAATTAATCCTGCTGAATCAGATCTCAGTGTGTGCCAGGCTGCCTCAGGCGCCTACATTACTGTGCACTAAAAAAAGGTGTTAAATGGCACTTAAACCCTCTCAGCATCTTCTTAAAGCAGTAAAAATGAGCACTAAATTTAAGTTTCTCAACTGGAAGGTCCAGTGTCATACTGATAATATTGTTTCCTGTCATTCTAATATTCAGAATTTGAAGAGGATGAAAAATTGTAACTGCATGTGGTGCTCAGCAAGGATTCCTTGCCGAGTGGGAGGGGCAGATTCCTTGTTAAATCCAGGAGAGCCGGGATCTCGGGCTGTGCTCTGACTCAGCTCTCTCCATTTATTACATGGATATTACATGGTTATTACATGGATAACCTTGTTAAATTGGGAGAACATAATCCCAGCCAGCCCAGACTCGCAGTGCATGAACCAACCAAGCACACACGCGATTTCCATCAGAGCCAAAGCCCCAGCAGCAATCACAAACCCCATCCCAAACAGGATTTGCATCCATCTCTTGTTAGGAAGAGCAGATTTTCCCTCCACTCTTATTACACGGACACAAACAGTAACGTTTCACTGGGAATACCACGGCAAAATCACTGCAAACTGTGGGACACCGACTAAATTTAGTAACAGCTCATTGACTTTTTGGGAGAAAGGAGACAAATTTAATTTGTCTGCACGGCAGCGTTCATGGGAATGAGCTGCCAGTAACTGCGCTTGAGGTCAGCCACTCCATCTGAACTCTTTAAACTTAAGGTTTTTTTCTGGGCCTGGGCCGCCTAAAACATGATCCCAGCTCCAGTTCCAAAGCAAAATGTGCCGCTGAGGGAGTGATGTCTGTCCAAAGTCCTGGGGACCACCACGGCTCCGGAGACAAATCCAGCGAGGCTCTGCAACCTCCTTTTATCCCCCATCAAATTTCGAGAGCCGGGAGCTTTAATTAATGACATTAGCCAATTACCCTGGCGGCGAGGCTCGCGTGAGAGCAAGTCCCCGCTCTGAGGAGGCAGCACGGAGGGAATACAAACAGGGCGCTTCCAAGACGCAGGCGGGATTTTCTCACGCCTGGCACAGCCGGAGCGCTCAGCTGCCAGACAGCCCTCACACCTTCCCAGCTGGTGTTTGGGAGCAACACTCGGGCCTGCTAGTGGGGTTAGGGGGGGAAAAAAAACCCCACGAGCACACAGTTTGTGCTGAATCACTCCCGAGACGCGTCTGTGCCGAGCAGCTGTTCCCGGGCGGGGCCGGGCGCCGCGGGAGGGGCCGCGGGCATGGGGCGGGACGGAGCGGGCAGCGGCTCCGCTGGGCCCGTAACCGGTGACAACGGGGTCCTGCTGGGATTTGTGGCAAATCCTGGACTGCTTTGGGTTGGGAAGCACCTTAAAGCCCGTCCAGTGCCACCCCTGCCATGGGCAGGGACACCTCCCACTGTCCCGGGTTGCTCCAAGCCCCAGTGTCCAGCGTGGCCTTGGGCACTGCCAGGGGTGCAGGGGCAGCCACAGCTCCTCTGGGAATTCCTTCCCAATATCCCATCCATCCCTGCCCTCTGGCAGTGGGAAGCCATTCCCTGTGTCCTGTTCCTCCATCCCTTGTCTCAAGTCCCTCTCCAGCGCCCTTCCCACCCTTTTCCTGCGCTTTTCCCCCCAGCTCCTCCTGGCCCTGCCCCTCGCGGTGCGCGGCCCCCGCTCCCCCCGGGCCCCGGCACTTGCCATGGCCACCGCTCCAACGGGACGGGATCCCGCTGGGAAGGAGCTCCCGCTGGGACGGGGATCCCGCTGGGACGGGGATCCCGCTGGGACGGGGATCCCGCTGGGACGAGCCGAGAGCGAGCGGGGCCGGCGGGGAAACGAAAGCGAAAGCGCGGGGGAAGCGGCGGGACCGCCCCTCCGGCCGCCCCCAGCCCTGCGGGGACACAGCGCGCCCGGGCCCGCCCTTCCCGCCTGGAAGTGCGGGAGGTGGGAATGCCGGCAGCGCCTGCGGGGCTGGGAACGGGCCCAGGGAGCCGGGATATGCGGGGACACGCGGGGACAGGGAGGTGCATGTGATGCCATGATGATTTTTTGCTTTTCTTTTATACCCTCTTTTATACACTCTTTTATATAGCTTTATATATTCCTTGTGCCTTTAGCCTACATAGTTACAATTCTTTAAGTTCGATAACTCCCCTCAGACCCAGTATTTCGTTAAGTTTAGAGATTAAACATTCTAAAAGCCCAAAGAAACCAAGGTCCTCTCCAGAACACATTCTGTAAACAAAGCCAGGCCCATCCAGGGGGAGGGTCCCTTGGGTGGGGGGTCTCACCCGAGTCCCTCATTGGGGAACCTTTGATAGATGTGCTAATTTTTGCAAGGCCTAAAATTGTAAACTCATCACATCGTGGGTGGCCATTTTCTTCGGTGGGGACATCGGGGTGCATTTCAATGTGCATTTCATCACACCTAAGGATCCTTAAATAAATACCAAGGTAAAAACCCTTTTCCCCTCTTAACTGTGTGCAGCTCTCTTAATTTTAAGACCAGGAAAAGGCATCACATGGACTGGGACACATACGGAGAAGGACACGCACGGACAGGGAACGCTTCCAGGGATCCAGGGGCAGCCACAGCTGCTCTGGGCACCCTGTGCCAGGGCCTCACCTCCCTCCCAGCCAGGAATTCCTTCCCAATATCCCACATGGAGAGGGACACACGTGGACAGGGACATGCGTGGCAGAGCACACCCAGGGCACCCCGGAGGCTGCGCTTGCACAGCTGCCATGGCCCCGAACAGCCCCAGTTTTGACTCCACGCCTATGTTTGGGTGAAAGCTGCAGCTGGGAGATGTCCACGTGTGTAATGTGGTTATAAAAACCTCCCAGCCCGACAGAAAGTCACTCCAGTGGGGAGGAAAAAGGATATTGAGATTTATAGAAACATCAGCGACACCGTATTTTTATTTTTCATCATTAAAACCAGTCTCCAGCCTTTAAAGCACCACTGCTGCTTTAAAATTTAACAGGGTAATCATCACAAGCCGTAACTCATCAGGAACAAAAGCAAGGCATTTACAGACATTGTCTTTAAAATGGAAAAATCTGATTTATTTTCTGTGCTTTAAAACCCGCAGCTTCTCACTACTCCCATACACTGTGACACTTTATGAGAATTTTAAGCTTTTTCCTTTTTAAGGATGTACTTCTCAAAGTTCATCAGCGAGATCCAGTTGAAGTTCAAGACATTTTTTACCTTTTTCAGGTTTTTCCCCCTTTCTCTTTAAGATGTCTGGTCTTACCAAGTTTTTGAATGTGCAAAAGTGCACAATCTCCATAAATTCTTCACTACTACTTTGTTTGAATTAATTATTATTATTCCACGATGGTCAGATAATCAATCCATGCCTTTGCATGCCCCAAACAGTAAGAGGTGCTACAGTCACATGGATCTTACTCGACAGCAAATTCCAAATAAACTGTGGTGGTTGCAGCATTTTAATTTTCCAAACTCAACTTTTTCCATTGCCAATTACCAGTCTGTCTGGAATAATAATCCCTGAGGTATTTGTGCAGTGCTCCTCTCAGTGCACTGTCCTTTTTCTTCATATCAGGATGTCAAACACCCTGAAAATAAATTATTTTCAGTGTCAGGCTCACGTTAGTTTGGAGTTAAGATTGTCGGGGCCGAACGATTTCAGCCCTGCCAAGGGAGCAAAAGTGCAAAGTCAGAGAAGGATTTATTTTCCTAGGATGACAGCAGAAAAGGAAAAACATTCCTCCCTGGAAAAGAACTCTCTCCAAGCCCTCCCAGCAGCAGCCTGGGATCACCAGATCCCTCAGGGCTGTTCCCCCAACATTGTCACAAAACCAGATACAACGGCAGCTCAATCCTTGACTTCAATAGTTTAAAATAACCGGAATCATGAAGAAAAATGAGGAAAAATTTAATTGCAGAGAAAATATTAAAACCAAACAATAAAACAGGCTATGAAGAGGCAGAAGCTCAACAGCTAAAGGCAGCAACTGCCATGGCATTTCTTAAGTGCAACTTCTTGGGTTTGCATCTCCCATTTTCTGTTTTAATTCTATCACTGATTTGACGATGTGGGGTTTATGAAGTGACAGGATTCTTTTAGGTATTTGAGTTTGGTGGCACTCAGCAACCTCAGCAGGGCTGGAGTTGTGTCAGAGCCACCTTCTGAAGCTCTGGCACTTCGACAGAGCAGGACTGTGAGGAGGCTTTGGACTGGGATTAAACGTGGCTTCTGTATCCAAAATGTTAGAAATGATACACTCATCCCCCTTTGGAGTATTTTGAAATCTGTAAGGTATAAAATATACAAAATTGCAGAAAATCTTAGATTATGTTTCAATGGCAGCTGAAGGATTTGTCTGTGCCTTTAACCTGGAATACAAGCACAAGTTTTGCTGACTTCCTGTGCAAAGTCAGTGCCACAACACAAATCAGAGAGGCACAAATCAATTTCAGAACATCAAAGCACAATATCTGCATAAATTCCTGTGCCTCTGAGGAACAAAACCTCAGAACTTCATGAGTTCCCAGTGGCTTCCACGGTGGCATTCCCAGTATCCTCCTCAAAACAAACATAGGCTGCTCCTTTGGAGATGTATTTGATTTTCTCTATCTCCCCCCCGCCGTTACTCGGCTTTTGGAAGTGGATTTCAATCATGTCCTGCACACTTTCTTCATCCTCCTCCACCTCTGGGACTCCTTGCAGCAGAATGGTCTTCTTGGAAACCCCACAGTATGGCTGTGCAGGAAAGAACAAACTTGGATTATACAGCAGCTGTGCATGGGAATTAAATTCCTTGCTCAGGTATGGCTGGGACCTTTGATAAGGGTAAGACTTTAGATAGTGGAAATTTCACTGGAAATAGCAGGAATTCTGGACTCTTACACTACTGTGAAGGGGCTGGAAGGGCCATGGAGGAGCAGCTGAGGGCACTTGGTTTTTTGGAGGAGAATGAGGGGAGACTCATCCCAGTCTGGAGCTTCCTCCCGAGGGACAACTCCTATCTCTGCCCTCTGAGCAGAGGGAGGGACAGAGGGAGCAGAGGAAGAACAGCTGGAGCTGTGCCAGAGCGGGTTTAGGTTGGATTTCAGGGAAAGGTTCTTCCCCCTGAGGGTGCTGGGCACTGCCCAGGCTCCCCAGGGAATGGGCACGGCCCCGAGGCTGCCAGAGCTCCAGGAGCGTTTGGGCAGCGCTGCCAGGGATGCCCAGGGTGGGGTTGTTGGGGTGTCTGTGCAGGGCCAGGAGCTGGATCCGTGATCCTGTGGGTCCCTTCCCACTCAGGAGATTCTGTGATTCCATGATTCTGAGCCCAGTGGATCTGGACTCCCAAACTGGTGCGTCCTGCACTCCTTAATGCGCCCACATGCTGGATTTGGGGATCTCTGATGGCTCCAGACAGCACCACTCCATAAAAATCGCTGCCAGGACACACCCCACACCTGCAGGGATTCCTGCTGGGTGTCCAGCCCATGCCTTAATTACAAAGGCCTGATTATATACACAATACTGCCTTGATTACCATCTGCTCATAAAGCAGCAGACAACTGGAGGGAGATGAGAAGATGATGAGCAAGCTCTGTGTGACAGAGTCACTATTGGGGCTGAATGAATGAAATCGATGAATGAATGAGCAAATGTTTCATTTGCTGGGTCTCTACAAGGGATCCTGGTTAGGGATCAGCCTGACAGTGCTTTGGGACTTGGAGAACTTTGTGCTTCACCTCCTTCCCAAACAGCTCCCTCCTGTCCAACACAGCCACGTGGGGAGTGCTGAGATAATTCGATCAGGGAAAGACGAGCACACCCTCTAAAAATAAATTACAGCTTTCACACTGCAACACAGGAGCTCATCAGCCTATTTCACACTCACACTTGCTATTGAGTTCACACAAAAGCCTCTGCAGGGCTCAGGACTGAAAATTCTGCCCATTCTCCTATTTCTGGCTTATCTGTGTTCTATCAGCCTGGAGTAGATTCTTTTACCTGAAACTTCTTCAAGTGAAAATCAAAATCTGGGGAGACAGAAAGCTTGAGGCACCTTCCCTGTGCACAGAAAGGGTATTTAGTACATCCCACAAAACTGTAGCTTGCTGCAATGGAGAATGACAAAAAAAAAAAATAGTTAATTATTTAATATAATTTAAACAGTATTTTATAAACATTTCAAAGACCAGACTCATCTTTCTGGATGTAGAAACTAATGTGGGATGGCACAATTGTAGATTCTTCATGTGCATTCTGCAAAAAGTTTATTTGGCACTTCCAAAAAAAAAAAAAAAAGCAAAATGCTTTTTAAAAATCATTAAATGCCACAAAAACTTCTGAAATCAATCTAAAGCAGCTGCTCTAAGTGGATGTGGCTCCACTGATCATGGAATTCCATCCAGCTGGGCAACAGGAACGCCTGTCTAACTTCACTGTCGTGCAAACAGGAGCCGAAATCAAACACATTTTCCTGATTTTCTTTTTGCAATATGAGCGCCTGGCAATGCAAAGGGAAAAAAAAAAAGTTTTCTGAAAAAGTTCTGAAAGAAAGCAAGCTCAGGAACTGCGAGCAGGTTATGTTTGCTCAAAAAGGGACGTGATGAAAAGCTGCTGTATTTACCCACATCTCTGAGGGATCCACCAACTCCCTGTGGGAAGAGTTTGCAGCACTCAGTGGTTACCCCGGAATGGAACCCAGGGTGGACAATTTGGCCTGAATTTGGATAAGAAAATATTCCAGACTCTACCTCCAGGTTTGAGGAATGTGATGACAGCTGTCCCAGACTCCTCATCATAGGTCACATTTTCTATCTCTCCTCCTCCTCCTTGCTCAGTTTTGTAGAAATTCAGCTCAAGTTTGTCTCTCATCCAATCTTTAGGAATGGGAAGCTCAGGTATTTCTGAAACGTTGATCTTCTTTCCAGAGACAGTGACATGGAGCTAAAAATATCAAATTTTTGTGCACTTTGTGACTGAAATCACACCAAAAAAAAAAGAACCTAAAGCTTTTAAAGAACCCATATTTTTGCATTTCAGTTGTTTACCTCAAACTGGAGTCCCATTTCAAGTTCAAAAGGCCTCACTGCCACATTTGCTGTTCTGTTGTCCAGGTTCACAGAGTGCTTGCTCATCTTTGTCAGTCTCTCGGCAACTGAGGGAAATCAGATATGAAAAGCTTTGTTTAATCCTTGTAAACCCAAAACTATTCCCCAGTCTCTTAAAAAATCTCCTTTTGCATCAGTAAAGGAGAAATAAATAATAATTAGGCAACCAGATCCCATGTCTTCAGGCATGTCTAGTTCCATAAAATCTCAGTGGTGACGAGCAAAATATAATAACAGGCAAAATATTGTAATATCTATAATAATAATGACTATAATAATGATTATAATGAACAACAAATAAAATTAACAAAATAATAAATACAACAAATATATCATGAATAATTTCTATTAAAAATAGATTTTGAGTGAGAATAGTGAAACTTTGAAGCTGTCAAAAGATGCTCTTATTGTGTAAAATATTAACACAAGATCTTTCCCATTCCTTTCAAAACACCCTTGGGTGAAAACCATACTGCTACCAGGTGAAATACATCAGACATTAATTTTATAACTAAAATATACATCCTACCTTCTTCATTTTCAAAAGTCAGCAGAGCCTGGTTCTGATTGAGTCTGAAGGGGATTTTTGTCGCTGCCCCAAAAACACAGCGAGTGTCCATATCTGCCCCATCATCCTTCATGTCCTTCAGGTGAGTGAACTTCAATTTCATTTCTGCCACCTTCTTTTTAATCTCAAACTTTAGAATTGACATAGGAGAAAGACAACTTGAAAATTACCAATGCTATGAATATTTTTTATCCCAGCGTCTATCATTTACTAAATTTCTGCCTCTCTTCATTCCTCTCATGCTTTCAGTACCTCTTGTATTTATTTCTATATCCTCAGCCTGCTTCAAATTGTCTTGCCAGGGAAAATAAAAAAAATGAAACTTTCAGGTATTCGGTATTTTAAATTAGTAGAGGTTCAAATGCTGAACAAGTGGCCCCAACAGTCTCGGAGGGACAGATTTGGTGGGGAGGCCCAGGTTTCCCAGAGAAGCTGTGGCTGCCCCATCCCTGGCAGCGTCCAAGGCCAGGCTGGACGGGGCTGGAGTCACCTGGGATAGTGGAAGGTGTCCCTGAGGTTGCAATGAGATGGGATTTAAGATCACTTCTAACCCAAACCATTCTCTGAAAATGAAAATCTGTCCTCCTGCAAGACAAATTTCCAAACATTTCACCGCCTTTACCGGATTATCCTGGCAACTGTATTCTTCCAGGTCTTCTTTGAGCTTTTTAATCTCTTCCTCCAGCTCAGCATTTTCTTGGTTTACCAGAAAGACTTGCTGCTACGGGGCAAAAATATTAAATGTAAAATTAAACACTTAAATAAAGACAGAAACATTATTCAGCAGAATATATTTTCAGCAGAATATATTCAGAAATATATTTCAGCAAAATCTGGGCAGTTTTTGCCACGCTGCTGCTCTTCCCTCTTCGTGTTCTTCTCCTTCCTCCTGTCTGCTCCGTAATTCCTCCACAACAATGAATCCTGCTGGGACACAAGGCCCCACACGAAATCCAGGATTTCCTGGACAGGGAACACAGCCATGAGAAGGAAACAGAGCAGATATTGTCAGCTCCAGCCAGCCACAATTAGAAGGTGGCTCCTGTAAAGTCATCAACCACTGGAGACACTTAGACCAGTTCCCATCAGCTGAAGGCAAAAGCTTGATTTGATCATGACCTTTCTTGGGTATAAAATCCAAACATTTATGATTAAAGAACCAAAATCAGCTTTCAGAAAATCTCTCCCCAGCCTGAGTGTATTTTTTAAGCTGTTAATTATATTTCAACAGCCCGAAGCCGTAATTTCTCATGGGTGATTTACCAAACCTCACCGAAAGCACCTCCCTGGCAGCCCGTGGAACCTTCTCCTCTTACTGCACATGGAATATTGAGGGAATGAACCAGCTGGCTCTGGAACCAAGCAGTTCTAGGAGGAAAAACCCTCTTCAAACAGGCCCTGGCTCTTGCCCAGCTCACTGGCACTTAAGAAACGCTGATCCCTTGGGTGCTGTGACCTCTCATGGAACAGGGAGTTGGCAAAGCAGTGGAATCAACCCCCTGAGCTTTATCCACATCATACAGACCTAAACTCATCCGTAGGGGAGAATCTTGGAAGAGGAAGGCTGATTTTGTCAGGTTTCATCCCGAAACAGACTTGGTTAATTGCACTGTTTCTTTGCCTGCCAGTGAAAAACTGAAGTGCAGAGAACAATGGGTGGAACATTCTGCCAGTACAATCTGCACACCGGTAAAGTCGTTGAAACTGGAAATATTCCTCCCATTTTCCTAATCCACACTTCCTTCCCAGCCCCCCAAACACTGCCAGCCTTCTCCATACCTCAAAGACGGTAATTCTCTGCTTATGCCATTTCTCTTTCTCCTTCAGCTCTGTCAGCTCCTTCTCTGCTCTAGCAAGCTCTTTATCAGCATTTTCTTTGGAGACAAGAAGGTCAGCTTTTACCTTTTCAGCCTCTTCAACTCTTTTCTGGATAGCAAAAAGAAATAGATTTTAATTTTTTAAAAAATTTACTTCTACAGGAACAAACAAAACCTGGAGCGAGCCCTTTGTGTTTATTTACTTTTAACACTTTGGGTAAACATTAAACTCACAAGAGTGGTTCCCACTGAGAGCAAGACAAGCACAAAGCACTGAAGAGCAGAGAACAAGTTAAACATGTTATAAATGTGGAGGAGTTGATCTGGTTTTAGAAGCATGGACTAATCTTTATCTTTCAGCAAACCTCCGTGATTCCCTGTGCTTTACAGAACTTGCCTTCCACATCTTCAGCTCCTCCTTAAGGAATTCCATCTCTTCCATGGATGTCCCAAGTGGATTAGCAGGTACCATACTCTGCAGGGAGAAGAGGAACACATTGGTTTTCTCCTGTGTTGGGCAACAACTGAGACATTCCAAACAATCCCCAAAAATTTTTTTAAAAAATTAAAAAGTTAAAAAAAAAAAAAAAATCATTCACTTAGGTGAAATAAATGAATTATTTTAATGGCTGGACAGGACAAAAATCTATGAAAATGTGAATTACCATTATTATGATAACTATTATTAAATTAGCCATTATTATTTGCTAATTATCCAACTGCTAAAATCCACAGGCTAATATTTAGCTAAATAATAAATCAAGTTGTGTCCATGTTCTTCCACACAGAACTGAGCCCCTCAAACCCACAAATGTTTAGCTCTGTGCTTTCTCAGCAGTTTCTCCAAGAAGAGGTGTCAATAAAAAAATAATAAATGTGAAAATGGGATTTTGAGCTTCCAAGCTCAGGGAGATTGGATAATAAAAGGTAGTATCAAGGAAGGTGATAAAAGAACCATTTCAGAATTGAAATTCAGGGCAGTACTTCACAAGGGCAGGGAAACTACAACTGGATAAAGCCCAAGGAGAGAGAAAAATCTCTGTTCTGTTCTGTTTCTATGACTGCAATATTCTGCAGAAAATAAAATAAAAAATATCCAGAGATCTGCTGAAACATTCCCTCCCTTTTACTCAGGATTACATAAAGCTTGAATGGGAACCATGAAACTGAGGCATGGAAAAGGTCTAAATTAGAGAATCCACGGAAAAGGCCTGAGTTAGAAAATCTTGTCAATTCTCTTAGTAATTCTGGGTATTTCCTAAAAAACAATAAAATAGAAAGTATTTCTTCCAGTTTCAAATTAAGCAACAGGGAAATACCCATCTGTGTCTTAGTTAAAATGGGAAAAATATTCCTTCACTCCAGGGGCTGAGTGCAGGAAAGCAGAAGGATGCATGTGCCAACAGCTGGAAGATAATAAGAAAAAGGATATCTGTTTTATACTAGAAAAAAATGGTCTCACACAACAGTTTCCAACCTGAAAAATGGAAAAAAATAATCAGGAGAACACAAAAAATGCCAGGGAAAGCCCCATCCAAACCACTTGTGCACTACTGGAGCTGAAATCCAGGAAAAGGGAAATTCCCCTAAAAAACCTCCACAAGGACAGATGAGCAAGAGAGGCAGGACAGGAAGTTCTAAGAGGATCTGTAATGCAGAGTCTTGGGAATGGGATTCTCCCTATGGAAACAGGAATGTCCCAAGTATTAAAGGGTGGAAGAAGCAGAAGCAGTGGTAGCACAAACCTTCATTCAGAAATACAACTGTTAAATACAGATTTTACTGCCAGGCAGCACATCAGGAAATACTTACAAAACCATTGTCTCGTAGAGATAATGGGTGGTTTCTAAAATCCATTGAAACCTGAGGGAACGGGGAAGAAAATGACAACATTGTGTGTATTGTTTGGGGATTTTTTAATGTAACACAATATCAGGGATACCAGAAGCTGTGCTGAACTGAAAGAATTTTTAAACATAAATGTATCATTTTATAGGCAAAAGTGACAGATATTGGACATCTGAAGCCTCCTTCCTTACTAGGAAATAAAAGCTGGAGACAGATGTGAGGAGTTCTGCAGTGCACAACTCAACTTTGCTTTTCTGATAGTTCTGTATTTACCTTTATGTAACTTTTGTGCTGTTACACACACGGGAACAGCCTGTATGCTCTGTGCCTGGAGAAAAGGGGACCCCAGAGCCCCTTGCAGGGCCTAAAGGAGCTCCAGGAGAACTGCAGAGGGACTGGGGACAAGGGATGGAGGGACAGGACACAGGGAATGGCTTCCCACTGCCAGAGGGCAAGGATGGGTGGGATGTTGGGAATTAGGAATTCCTGGCTGGGAGGGTGGGCAGGCCCTGGCACAGGGTGCCCAGAGAAGCTGTGGCTGCCCCTGGATCCCTGGCAGTGCCCAAGGCCAGGCTGGACAGGGCTGGGAGCAGCCTGGGACAGTGGGAGGTGTCCCTGCCATGGCAGGGGTGGCACTGGATGAATTTTAAGGTCCTTTCCAAGCCAAAACATTCAGGGATTCTACGAAACCTGCTTAACGCAAATGAAAACACTTTTACACAGCAGATATTTTAAAATCTGGAATCTGCTGCCACAGCATTTTATGGAGGCAGATAAGAAGGAAGAGGTCAGACACCCTCTGACCACGAGATCCCAGTAGGAGCAGCCCAAATTCCCGAGCCGTCCGGGCAGTTCTGACCCTCTCACCTGGGAATCCTCACCTTGGTTCTGACCCGACACCGCCGAACCTGTTCCACTCAGAGTCCTGAAACTGAGGTTACG
The DNA here is from genome assembly GCA_013400235.1 of Oriolus oriolus. Lineage (NCBI taxonomy): Eukaryota > Metazoa > Chordata > Aves > Passeriformes > Corvidae > Oriolus > Oriolus oriolus. The sequence continues at coordinate 20,499 of VXBT01004300.1, read as the reverse complement.
GATCCCGGAATCCCTTTCTGGTTTGGATCAAGCAGCCAAAATTCTGAGACTTCTGTACAGTTTCCCGAAAAAAAAAAGAAAGGGAAGTGAAAGCAGAAATGAACAATAGCTTCCCTTGGTTTATCCGCGACTCCTCCGCCGCGGGGGACCCGAGGGGGGTCCTCACCGCTCACCTCCCGGGCGGGACCGACGGACACGGTCGGGCACAGGCTGGGGGCGCAACCCGGGGCCCCCGCAGCTCCTGGCGGCTCCTCAGAGGCCTCCAAACCCGTCCCGGGGCCCCCTTTCGCTTTCGCTTTGCCGCCCGCGGAGGAGGAGCCGCAGCCCGGCCGGCCCCCTCACACGGCCGGGGACCCGCGGGGGGACCCGCCGGGCACCCGCGGCTTCTCGCTGCGTCCGTGTGCGGGGAGGGAGGAGGCTCCGGCCCCGCCGCCCCTCAGCTGAGCCCTGCTGAGGCTCGTGGGCACCAGTGTGGAGAAAACGGGGAAATCCCGGGAAGAGGCGGGGAGCGGTGGGCTGGGAGAGGGCGCTGGAGCAGCGCCCTCAGGGCGGGCGTGAGGGCGGCCATCGCCTCACGGCGGAGCCGCTGCTCGCCCGTCCCGGCTGTGCTCGTCTGTGAAATCCAGTAAAACAAATTTGGCGTCCTCAAGCCAAATCGTGTATTTATTGATTTGTTATTCTCTGGAATTATGTGTTTGTATTATAAGGAATATGGTTTGTTTCTGTGGCAAAAAGCATCCCGTGACAGAAAGAGCCCTTGCGGATGGAGGTGCCGCATTCCAAGAAATCAGTGTACAGAAGAATTCTGGAGAACCGAGTGTCAGCTTGTCACCGAAACGTGACCTCTAAAGAGGTTTCTGGGAAAAATAAACCCACTTTGATTTCGGTGGTGATCACTTTGAGGAAGAGAAAGCGCTGGGTTCTCATCCAAGAGACGGTAAAAGGCTGGAGAGGGGCTTTGGATAAGGGCTGGAGGGACAGGACCCAGGGAATGGCTTCCCACTGCCAGAGGGCAGGGATGGGTGGGATATTGGGAAGGAATTCCTGGCTGGGAGGGTGGGCAGGCCCTGGCACAGGGTTATTCCATGGATGCCCCTGGATCCCTGGCAGTCTCCCAGGCCAGGCTCGACGGGGCTTGGAGCAACCTGGGATAATGGGAGCTGTCCCCGCCCACGGCAAGGGGTGGAACTGGATCTTTAAGTCCCTTCCAACCCAAACTGTTCCATGATTCCACATGGATAACTAAAGGAAAGAGTCTATATCCTAGACTAAGAGGAAAAATGAAGTCTGTTACTTTCAGGTTTCCTTTCATACTAAGCTGACTGATCTTTTAAGTGTTCCCCTCAAAATTGTGAACAGGCTTATACTCATTGGCCAAAGGATTTTGTATGGGTTGCAGTCAAACAGTGCTGACTGTTCAAGAAATTAATCCTCAAAAATTCAAAATATGCCAAACAGTTGGGGAAAGTGTAAACGCTGACTTTGTCACTTAGCAGATGTGGACTCCACTTTCGGAGCAAAAGCGGACGGAGCTGGATAACAGCAAAGTGCTGCAGCGGAATTGGTTGGGCTCTGTGTGCACACTCGAGGTCTGTGCTGGGGCAGCCAGATTAAGGGTTTCAGGATTTTTGTTTTCACTAGCTCCACAGAGGAAATCTTGGATTGCCCCCTGCTTGGATAGCGATCACCTCGTGCCACTGAATTCACTGGGAGTTTTCTCACAGCATGATTGTTATGGCAGCTTTGAAAGTCCTTATCTGTTTTTCTAGATAAGTGGATGAAACTCTGACCCTGTGTTTGAGGGTTTAATTATTATTATTTTTATTATTATTTTCTGCCTTGACAATGGCTAACAATGTTTACTATTGCTTTGTAAACACAAAGTTGGTTACTAATGAGTAAAAGGGAGAGGTTTGCTGAAGTAGCCAGGGAGGAGGAGGTGGTTCTGTTATGACCTAAGTCCAGCAGATTTTCAGATTCAAATGTCAGAGTGGTGGGCTCCTCTCCAGTGACCGTGGTCATGTTGGGATCTGAAGGAGCTTCATTTCTCCGAACTCCAGGGAATGAGCAACGTCAATCTGGTTACACGGCCGGCTTTGGGATTTGAGCTGAACAATGTGTTTGTGCTTGTTTGGTAAAGGAAATTTATTGGAGATGCTGACCTGGGCCAAGTTCCTTAAGTGGAATGGGGTTGACTTGGAGTTGATGTCTTAATGGGTTTCTGGGTGTTGTGGATTTATGGTGTTAACTGCATGTGAAGCAGAGCAAAGGGGAAAGCGTGGATTTCGTAACACTGAGGAGTTTAGCTAAAAGGGAAAATCAAGGAATAAAGTATAGCCTGGAGTACAAGAAGATTTACAGCTCTTTGAGCAGCCTGCATTGGTTCCAGACCTGCTCTTCAGGAGCCTGAAATACTCTGGATGAGCCCAGGAAGCTGAACTGGAAACTTGAAAAGAAAATCGTTATTAGGGCTCATCTACAGCAAGAAATAATCTGATTAAGCTGGAGGAAGTTGCACAGCCATAAGGTACCTTTTGTTGGTACCAAGACTATTTGAGAATAGCCCACTGCAATCTCATGGCATTACCTTCAGAGGGAGAAAATTTGAGTTCTTTTGAAGTCACAGCAGATTCAAAGAGGGAAGTAAATGGAAATTCGGTGCCTGGGAATTAGCAATGCCTTCCGTGCTCGTCTCCAGGATTTCCGGAGTCTGGAAAATGGTCCATGCTTTTTTAGTTTATTAGTGCCTGGGAAAAAGGAAATCAATTTCCAGGTTCTTCTTTAAGGACCTGCACGTTATCACAGAAGCAGGACACAATCATGGTGACTGCTGTACCACCTCCCATCCTCAGGAATCCCTACTAAATTACTGAGAGAAAACCCTGCAGACCTCAGGCAGACAAAGAAATCTTTCTGTCCTTGGTGCCATGCCAGTCTTGAGGAGCGGATTGGGATCTTACGTTTATCTTAGGTTTATTGTGTTCTCAGGATCTGTAGGTGATATCTTCCAAAAGCAGCATCAAAATTCATCAGGATAAGAGTTCTGGATCTCACTGCTGAGGCACCAGCATCTGTAGTTATCAGACCTTGATGTCAACGAGACACCAAGAACACGTGGGTCCTTCAAGAAGTTGTCCTGTCCTCAAATTCCCCATTTCTCCTGCCTCCTGGGTGTTCATGCGGCCGCGTGCCGATCCAGGCTGGGAAACGAACGAGCTTCAAAATGAACCCTGAACAAAGCTGGGTTTAGCTGGCTCATCTCTCCACTCCAGCTCATCCCGTGCCATCCCAGGGGGAGATGTGCGGCAGGGTCACCTCAGCGACGGTGAAGAATAACTTAGTTCAGGGTGACAGGGCTTCAATCTTCTCTGATGAAGGATAGGGGAGCCCAGCACAGGCTCCAGATCGTGTTTCAAGGGCCTGACTTTGTAGGCAGCACAAACCCAGTCCTTTTCTCAGCCCTCTTTTTCCAGCGAGGTGAAGGAGGAAAACAGACCTGACAAGGGACATCCAGCACCTTGAGCTGAGGTGTCAAATACCTGCCTCACGTGAATATTCAGTTCCCTTTCCATCACAAGGAGAAGGATGAAATGGATGCTCTCTACCAATCTGCATCCCTCCCAGGGAGGATTCTGCAATGTGTCCAGCAGGAGTTGGGGATGTTCCAGCTTCCCTGGGCTGTGCGTCCCAGGAAGCAGCGCTATGAGGCAATGTCCTGGGCCGGGAATTAGTCCCAGCACGGCTGCTGAAAGCAAACAATGCAGAAGGAATCATCTGAGATGCACATTGGCAGGCCCGAATCCCATTCCTGTTCTTTGGAAAATGGCTGCATGTTAATGAAATACTCGTTTCAGATAGCAGGGAGGGTTGCAGGTTTATTGAGGCAGAATAAATTCCAAGTGCAGGCTGTTTTTGTGCTGAGAAGATGTAAATGAGAGGGCAGGGAAAGCAGGAGGGCAGATGTGGAGATGTGCCTGACAAAAGTGGTGTTCTGTGGGACAAGGGGGAATGGCTTTCCACTGCCAGAGGGCAGGGATAGCGGGATATTGGGAAGGAATTCCTGGTTATGAGGGTGGGGAGGCCCTGGCACAGGGTGCCCCGAGAAGCTGTGGCTGCCCCTGGATCCCTGGAAGTGTCCAAGGCCACTGGGGTTTGGAGCATCCTGGGATAGTGGAAGGTGTCCCTGCCCATGGCAGGGGGTGGAATAGGGTGAGCTTTAAGGTTCCTTCCAACCCAAACCAGTCTGGAATTCCATGATCCTATGAGAAAAATGATCTTTTCTGTTTCTTGCCAAACTTTGTAGTGAGCAGGATTTCTGAAGGATTATAATTCTAAGTGAAGGTTACCAAAATAATATTTTTGGGAATATATAAGTGGCTTAGTCTCTAGAAATGATTCTTTGAAAGCAATTGTGATATTTCCCCCCCTTTTTTTTCTTGATTCCCCAAAATTATTTTATATAATCCATTCTTCATAAAAGAAACACTTACTGAGAGTAAAGCAAATAGAAAGTCTTAGACAGAAAGCCGTGGTGCAGCTGAGATAAATTAAAAAGTGAATATGTGCAAATTAAAATGTGGAAATTGCTCATGTAGATATTTCTAGGAAGGGGAGTAATCCCAGTATTATAGGGCTTTGGCCTGGACACATTCCTGGAAAAACTCCTGAGTGGTGAGGAAAGGTCATTTCTGAGAAGCTGTTAATGAGAACTGAATGTGTTGGGGTTGGTTCATTAACACCACTGCTTTAGTTCATCCCACTCCTTTTCCCTTTCCATTTTTCCCTCTTCCTTCTCCTTTCCCTTTTTTCCTTTTCCTTTTAATCTTCCTTTTCATATTTCCTTTTCATTTCCCTGTTTTCCTTTTCCTTTTTCTTCTTATCTTCCTTTACCTTTTTTCTTTCCCTTTCCCCCTTTCCCTTTTCCCCTTTTCCTTCTCCTTTCCCTTTCCCTTTTTCTCTTTCCCTTTCCCTTTTAATTTTTTTCCATTTTTTCCCAAACCAGGCTTTAATTGTTTCGGATGCACTCATATTTCAATTTCTGCCTTCACTCTTGTACATGCAGCACCTTCTGAGGATAAAGACACAACAGCTCTCAGCCCAGCTCATTTCCAAGTGTTACCAACTCCTAAAAACTGTTTAGTTTTTCTAGGATTTTTTAAAACTCAGTTTTTTATAACGCTGATTCCGGCTGAAGTCACTTTCCTGTGTCCAGCTCTAAAAGAAGTGGCTCCTAATCCTTGACACTCTGGTTTAGATCTGACACGTTTCATGTTAATTCAACATCAAATATCTACTCTGACGTTATTCACAGCCTTAAAATTCCGTGAATGAATTTGTGGTTTCATTATTTCACACAAAACCAAGTAAGTTGTAGGGAGGAGAAAACTTTTTAAAAATTGGGTAAAAAGCAGTTACAGGAAGAAAGAAAATATATCGAAATATATTGAATTCCTCAGGAATTACCTTTCCCGGGATGAGTGTGCTGGCAGGAAGGGTCCTGCATCAAAGCCTAGGATATTCCACAGGCAGTAAATTTTCGGTAAATTTGTATCTCCAGCTTTTGGGGAAAGATGATTCATTCAGCCTTACAGCTTCATCACCCTGCTCTAAATTTGGGATATTGATTTATTTAATGGGATGCAGCTGTTAATGTTCAGGGAAGAGAGAGAATGGAGTCTCTGGAATGACACTGCCAGCTTGAGAGCTTTGAAAATCTGCTCAAGTTGGGCTGGGATTCCTGGAAAAGACCTGCTCTGCAAACAACTGGGTATCAAACCCCGCATGTGTTCCGCCAGGATGGAAGCACGTACATGAAAAAAAAATAGGAAAACAGGAAAAAAAAACGAAGGAAACAAAAAATGAGCCTTATTTTCACTGGGGTAGTCCAGTGTGGCAATGATATCAAGGAAAGCCTTAGACTATCAATAAGGCTGAGTTTGGGTATTTAAAGGTCATGGAACTATAGAAAAACTTAGGTTGGAAGGGACCTTAAAGATCCTCTCGTTCCAAGATACCGAATTCAGGCTGAAGTTCCGTCCTGCTTTTGCAGATCCCAGTTTGGATCCCAGGATCCGTCACGCTGGATGCAGATCCCAGTGTTGTCACCTGAATCAGCCACACTGGGTTTGTGACTGTGCAAAGTTTGCCTAAAATCGTAAACTCATGGATGTACATCTTTAAGTGCAGCAGTTCATACCCCACTAAGGCACTTTGGTGCTATTTAAAAACTCCTCACACTGAGCAAAGAAATCTTTTTCACTTGTTTTGTGAGAGCTGCAAGAAATCTTGTTTTACCTTTTCATCTTCAAGTGACAAGAAATACGATTTTCCGTTAATTATCCCACTGATATTTTTTTCCACAGTGCCTGGAGTGGTGTTTAATAATAGTTACTCTCAGGCAAGATAATCATCAGAGGAACGTTGATCAATTCTGTTGTCAATAACAGGGAATTGGCATTTTACATTCACAAGCTGCTGAAGCCTCAGAATGACTGGGAATGTTTAAGAGCAATTAGCTGGGTTATTTTGATCCATTTCTGACACACTGGATATGGTGCTGATTTAAAAGAACTCGGGTCCATGGATGTATTTGTACAATGGAATTAATCTTGCTGAAGGGGGTTGGTTTGCCTTTGGAATTGTTATTTAGGAGGGAAAGTGTTCTAATGGCTCTCAAGATGGCAGATGAAGAGAAGCACAGGCAGAGCGCATGAAAAAGAAAGACAAATTAATACTGTAAAAATAAAATGTGATCGGTCACAACCTGCCAAGTGTGTGCACAAAGCAAAGGGGAATTTTAATGAATGTGTAAAGAGGAGGTTGAGGCCATAGTGATGTAAAAATGACTTTAATGGAGAGATGTTACCATGGGATAGGATATTCCATTTAATTTCGTAATCAGAAAGATAAGAGAGAAAATAGACTTTAAAAAAAAATAAAGCAAGGAGAATTCCAGCTCCATAAAAAGCCACGTACACCAGGATAATCCGAGAAGGAGACAGTGCCTCACAGGCACAGGAAATAAAGAAATATCTAAACCACAGGATGATTAGAAGAGGAAAGTGTGAGTTACTCACAGCAAGTAACTTGCTCAGAATTTACATCAGGCTGAAAAGCTGGGATTGCCTCCTTTGGAAGCCCAGGCCTCCAGCAGGTCATTCCTCAGGGAAGATGCTGGTTGGGACCACCTAGAGGAGAAATTCCAAGCATCATTTCAAAAGAAGATGGAATAATCCGTACCTTTATAAACCCATTTCCAGCCAAGTTGTGCAAGCAGGAATTTCCAGGATTAGGAGGCAATGCCAGGAGTATGAGTTGGCACCACACTGGATGCTGCAATCATGGAATTCCATGGGAGGCCACGCCAGAGACAGCAGCTGGCTTCTCCAGAGCCCACAGGATGGGAACTATGCCCATGGATGTAAGCAAATCCACAGCCCAACCCTTCACAGGAGTTAGGAAATGGGTGGCAGAGATGTCGCATATCACACTAAAATAAGTAAATTAGGAGTAACAAAAACCAGCTGATAAAATCTTGAGTCATTAGGAAAAGACAGAAAGTTGATTTCCTCAGCAGCTGGAGCACAGAGAGGGAGGGAGGAGAGAAAATCCATGGGCAGGGGGTGGGAAATGAGTGTTGCAGACATGAAGGGGCATCTTAAGCAATAGTGCTGAGACTAATCCCAGTGTGTCATCACTGAATCCATCTCGCTGGGATTCAGGATGAATTTAGCCTGGAACTGCGGAGCAGATCCACGTGTGAGCTCGGTTTTTATGGAGCTGGAGGTTCTCCCCTTGAGAGATGGGAGGTGTTTGTACAAGGACAGATTCCACCACCGCCATGCCAGTGGCCAGGGTGATATGGTAATATTTGGATTATCCCTGTGGAGGATCCCTGGATTCAGCTACAAATTTTGGAACACCACACAAAATGAGGAGTGAGGGAACCTGGTGGTGACCTTTCTGGGAGACCAGGACATGGTACAGAGAGAGGTTTGTCCTAAACTGTGGATATTCTTTTCCAGATCTAGGTGACCTTTGTCCAGCTGGGATTCACAGTGGGAGTGGACACCTTGCCCCATGGTGGGCACAGGAAGAGGAAAGCAGGTCTTAGCCTGGTTTTTGTGGGCGGAGCTGCTGGCAGTGCCCTAATTCCGCATCCCAAGGCGTCAGAAGGCGTTAGGCTCAAGGAATCCCGAGGAAAGAGTGGAAGAGAAAGCCTGAACAGGGAGCTCCTGGAGATTCAGGGATTTTCCCTTTTCCCTGCAGGGCCTGCCCCAGACTCTTTCTGTGTTTTTACAGTTGGACTCGATGATCCTAAAGGTCTCTTCCAACCTTGGTGATTCTGGGTTGCTGAAACCACTGGAAAAAAACCCCGAGGAGGTCAGTGCCCTCCAGCTTTTCCAAAGTGCGGAGTTTAGGGAGGAATGATGGAGTGCTGGGTTATCCAATTCCATCCTGGGGCTAATAAATTCCTTTTTAAATCCACCTAGCAGGAATATCAATCAGGAACAACACATCAAGGACACGGAGCAGGAGACATTTTGATGATGCCTAAAAAGATCAATTTTTCCAAAGTATTCGTGGGCCTGTCCAAATTTTCTCAATTATTTGAGGACAAACTCATGGGAATATTTTTCTTCTGAAAACTCCCAACCTGCCTATGCGCAGCTTAGGGGATGAAAGGAATTCTTACTCCTTTCTCAGAGGTAATTATTCCTTGCACTTTATTAACTGGCCTTTGTAGGCAGGAATAATTATCTCTACTATTTCACATATGGGAGGATTTCTTAGAATTCTCCATTTTTAAAGCATGGGAGCTTACAGGAATATTTATTCCCCCAAACTGCTTGAACAGAGAGTCTTTTCCCCAAAAATTGTCTCCACGAGCTTGAGTGGTCACCAGTGATTCAACTCCAACCTTCCTTTCACCACTGTGAAAATAGTTAATATAAAATGCTTTTAAAATTCCTGCAGTGTAAATTCCAGATGTTTCATGTACGTCTGCCAGGCAGTAATATTTTTATTTATATATATATAAAAACATATTATATGTTATATAAATATATATCATATTAGGCCTGCCAAGTGCCATTGGATGCTTTCATTTTGGATGCATTTTCCTGCTTCAGGCATCTTCTTGTTGAAGTCATTTAAAGTGAAAGAGGTGTTTTGGAAAACAGACTTATTTCTAAAGGAAATTTCACCAGCAGCAAATGTCAAATATATAAAATACTATATTTTTACAGATAGAGGATATATAAAGAAAGAAATAATATATATTATGTATTATGAAAGGACATAATTTTGAAACCTCTGATTATTTGGTGTCTGTTTAGTACCCAAGGAACAAATCTCACATCTCCTGTACTCCTGAAGGCCTAAATTCTGTACATCTTACCCTTTGCATACATTAATTCTGCCCTTGAATATTAATATTTTCATAAACCCCCCCAAAACCGTTGCAGTTGGCTTTGCCCTGGCTGGAGCTGCGAGTTGTTTTTAATTTTCGGAGTTTCTTGGCAATCCTTGGAGCCTGTTTGTCTTGGCATCCCCCTACCCCATTACCTATTCCTCAGTATCACGGGCTGAACACTCTGTTTACAACATTTTGTGCTTTTTGAGTGGATTTCTGTAGTTTTAAAATGGAAACACAGAAGGACCTCCACGAGCCACTCATTAATTTTATATCTATCCGATATATCCATTTGAAATGTTGATAGGCCCGACTTTTTTATTAAGAGCAACCGTCGCTATAGGACTTCAAATATTTGCACTTGGCAAACGCTCAGGTTTTTTATGAGTGAATCCGTTCTACTCTGCTCACATCTGCTCTTAATAATCCCAAATGTTTGGGGTTTGTTCTGCTTTCACATGAAGGTTTTTGTTTGCTTTTTCTACACCGAAGCACCGCTACGCACAATGGTTGATTCTTGTCTCTCGTTGAGGTGGCTGATAAAAATGGGAATTGGTTTCAAGGAGAATTTGACTCCAAGACAAAGGAGAGAAGGTTTAAAGATATTCAGTTCTGAGAGAAAATATTCTCTGAAAGATTAGCTTAACCCTGGGACAATAAATAGTAGCATCGTTGGCCAAGAAGTTCTCACGTTATCAAATTCTTCTAAAATTGCCTCATCCAAAGCTTATAAGGGACAGAAAAAGTTGGGAAATTTCATCAGAAGTTCCTCCTGTCTTTGCTTAAGTACAACAAATGTGTGAAAGATTTAGAAATCCTCTTCTGTAAATTTATAAGTAGTGACTTTCTCACTAGTCCAAACCATAAATGTAAAAATTTCATCCGTTCTTCCCCCCAAAACACCATTTCTGCATCACTTTTGGGAGGAGGCAAAAGGCATCCAAGCAAAGAGAGCTTGGAAAAGCAGGTGGATAAATCCAGGTAGGCCAGCCAAATCCCATGGGATGCTTTCACTCTGGATGCATTTTCCTGCTTGGAGCATCTTCTTATCCAAGCAACTCCAGGTGCAAAAGGTGTTTAAAAACCTGGTTTGTTCTTTTCAGAGGGAATTTCACCAGCAGCAAACACCAAAACATCATCTGGAGCAGACGCGACTCAGCCCTGCCAGGCCAGCGCCCAGCCTTTTGTTGGAGCTCCACATTTTGTTCTTGGCATGGCCCTTCCAGAAGGATGCAGGACACCTGGGAAGGGAGCAGGGAGAGGAGCGAGAATGATCCCAGAGCCTGGAAAATATGAGCTGCAGGGAGGATGGAAAGAGCAGCCTGGTCATTTTTAAGGAAACCTAAAACGAGAGACAATAAAAGTTGCGACATAATTTTCCTGCTATGAGGAGGCACTAAAAAGTTTGTTATTTTGCTGAAGAAAAAAAAAAAAGAAGGAATAAGCTAAAGTTGCAGCAGGACAGATTGAGGTGATACAAGATGTTCTGGTGAAGGAAAGTTTGAGTATTCAGCAGGAATAATTCAGGTAATGATAATTGTTTCTGCCATGTGGCATTTGGTTGGGATCTGATGGTTCTTAGGTTCTCCATGGAGCTCCTGGAGTGTGGGACAGCCTTTCAACTTGGACCTTGTGTCTCAGTTTGTGGAAAAAATGTTAAAAATAAAATCAAATTGGTTTAAAATGGGATAAAGATAAGGTAGGTGGAAGCGGCCTTCTGTCAAAGAATATCAAGTCCAAGTTCTTCAAATATTCAGAATACATCAGGTGGTTTTGTTTGACTGTTCTAAAACTTATCTTCACTTCTGGTTTGAAATTATCTTCGGCTTTTCAACTTAAATTTAACTCTCAGTGGGATGGGATGGGATGGGATGGGATGGGGAGANGGTGGGATGGGGTGGGATGATTTTATTGTTAGGCTTTTGCCTGTCTTTAGGTTAAATAGCCCTTCCTCCATTCCCAGGTTTCCCCCAATGTAAATTCACTCAGTAAATTCAATTCACATCAACTATTTTTAGTTTTTTCTCTTAAGAAACGCTTCACCTTAATTCTCCCACTCCTTTTTTCCCTGCACTCCTTTTCCTACACTTCCCTCCAAGTAATTTTTTCTGAATGAGATTACAGTTTCTTGCGAAAAAAATTCCCAATGAAAGTCTTTTCGCTGCATTCTTTCCATTTAAATCCATCATTCTGGAGATTGTTCTCAGGATCATTCTCAAAGCCATAAACTACATAATTGTAATATATTCTATACCACCAATAATAAGATATGAATACAAAATACGAAAGCTATAAATCATCTATAAATAATCTCCGTGTGTATATAAATAGAAGAAGAAAGAAAAGTTTAGGTGCTTGATATTTAAATTAATGCAAAGAGATTCATGACCCACATACACATATTTTTAAATATTCCTTCATCCTCAGGGGTTCATTCATTAAGTGCCTGTGTGGTTTTTTCCTCTCTTTTATCACTCTGGGTCTCACACCAGATTGGGAATCACCAAGTTTAAGGTTTACTTCGAGTGCTGGCGAAACCCAAAGAAAAACTTTCCAACTATTTCTTCATGTGGAAAGAGTTAAGGAAGAGTTAACAAAGTCCCCTCTCCCCCTCCAATTTATATAAGATTTGTCTGGGATATATTTAAATGTGGGAAACTTGGAAGAAAGCTGAAGAATGTCAGCTGGATGCCTGTGTCCAGCTGTGGAATGTCTTCCTGGTGCTGAGAGGTTCTGCTGGTGGATTTGCAGGTGGAAACTTTCCTTTGCAGCTCCCTGGGGAGTGCAGGCCTGGCGGTGGGACTTTACTGACACTGCAAAACCCTCATCATTCACTGTAAACCCTGTGCTGAACCCTGCAGGGCTTTTGATGGAGTCCCAGGATCACTGAGATTGGAAAATCCCTCCAGGATCATCCAAGCTGTGCTCGGTCCCCACCTTGTCCCCAGCCCAGAGCTCTGAGTGCCACCTCCAGCAATTCCTTGGGCACCTCCAGGGATGGGCACTCCAAACCTCCCTGGGCAGTTCCAAGGCCTGAGCACCCTTTCCATGGGGAAATTCCTGCTGATGTCCAACCTGAGCCTCCCTGGCCCAGCCGGAGGCCGTTCCCTCTCCTCCTGTCCCTTTTTGCCGACCTCCTGTCAGGCAGTTGCTGAGAGATTTGTTCCAGTCTGACAGAGGTGAAGTTGATTCCCTCGATGGACTGTTCAGAGGATGTGATCATGGACATCCGAATCCTGGCTCCAGGACTGGATGATCCTTCCTGCTGCTCTACAGCCTCAGTTATTCCCTGATTCTCTGATCCAGAAGCCACTCTGTTTCTGGGACTTCTCAGCAGCCAGCCTTGTTCTTCCAGAGAGGTGCAAGGAACCTGGAGCAAGTGGCAGGATGAGAGGAAACGGCCTCAGGTTGCACCAGGGGAGGTTCAGATTGGCTGTTAGGGAAAATTTCTTCACAGAATGGGTTGGCAAGCATTGAAATGGGATCCCAGGGAAGTGGTGGAGTCCCCATCCCTGGGAGTGTTCAAAAAACGCGTGGATGTGGCACTTGAGGACACGGGTTAGTGGGGACCATGGTGGGTTGAGGGTTGGCCTTGGTGGCCTTGGAGGTCTTTTCCAACCTTAACAATTCCATGATTCTGTATTCAATCAAACTTTGGATCTTGCACAAATCAAGGGATGCTGTCAAGAACTGTCATTATTAGAACTTTTTTATGTCCTTCATTTATTAAGTTGCTTTTTCCAATTGAGGCCTTTCACCATTAGCAGTTAAATTCAGTAAAGATTACGTTTTAATTCGTTATTACAGGAGTATCTTTCTCAACAATTTCAGTGTGTCAGTGTGTGACAAATCATCTCCCAGCTGGTTTGCACTCCTTGCTCTCATGCCTTAGTCACTATTCCCACATTTTTGGGATCTGATGGGACTGGCACCCGCCTACCCCAGGACAGAAAATTCCCTGTGGTGCAGACATCTTCCCCTGACAGGGGATCATTAAACTCTCAGTTCAGGCTGCAGTATCGACATGGAATGGCAGAGAGAAAAGTGTCCTGTGCAGGGAAGGACACCCACAGCCACATCGTGCTTCTTTCTCTTCACCTGAATCAGGAATTTCTCTTTTTAGATGACCAACGAATTACATTGCTGTTGAATTTTCACTTTCCCTTGGTTTCCACTCCTTCCCTTATTCCTCTTTATGGTTTGTAGGTTCCCAGAAGGTTCCATGAATATGTGACAGCTCCAAATCAGCAAAGGCTGTGTGCCAGCTATCGAGAAATGAATGTTCCAGAGCAACCATCCCAGAAGTTTATGCTGCCACCTTCCCAGGTCATATCCCAGGTAACCTCAGGATTAGTGTTCAGAAAGCAGCAGATTTCTACCAATATCTTTTCACAGGATAAAATTTAATTGGGTGTCATTCAAAAAACCTGAATTCTTATCTGTTGGGCATTAATTCAGGAATAATTTCTCCACGGAAAGGGTGGTCAGGAATTGGCAGGGGCTGCCCAGGGAGGTTTGGAGTGCCCATCCCTGGAGGTGTCCAAGGAAGGCCTGGAGGTGGCACTCAGAGCTCTGGGCTGGGGATGAGGTGGGCATCGGGCACAGCCTGGAGTCCATGGGCTGGGAGCCCTTTTCCAACCTCAGTAACTCTGGGATTCTGTAGAGCAGGGAACGAGTACAGATAAAGCACCAACCCTCCAATCTAGAAGGCAAAACCAGAGGAGGGCTCCTGCCCTGTGACGGGACAGGTCTCTCTGCAGAGTTTTTCCTGTTTTGCTGGCGGAGGAGCTGTAAGGTGTGCTGGGACAAGCGGTGTGGTGGAGGCTGGGGAGCAGAGTGGCAGCCAGGCAGCCCCTGGAGCAGCCCCTGGTGCCAGCACCCTGCCCTGTGGGGCTGGAGCAGGTGATCCTGCTGTGGTCCCTGCCAGCCCGGCCCGGCCCGTGGTGCCTCCCCGGCACAGCAGGAGAGGGGACAATGACCCACTGTGTCCCGAGTGTGCCAGGCTGCTCAGAGGGAGCCAGGGGGTGGTCAGCAGCTCTCTGGGATGCCTGAGGGGAGAGTCCCAGTGCCAGGCCTTGACTTTAGAGTGCACAGGAGCATGGACACAGCTGTCCCTGCACAGCTGCTGCGTCACTCCCGAGGGTCAGCCTCCAAAGGACGTGCGATGCGAGGCTGTGCGCGCCAGGACGTACCTGGAGATGGAATCCATCGGGAGAGCACGGCTGCTCCCATCAGTGACTGCTGGACAGGCACTGGGCATTGTCCAGCTGCTTTCAGCCCTCCCAGCTCCTTCCTGACAGCTCTTCCGTTCAGCCTCTGCCCGAGCCGTAGGTGGGAGGAACATGAGCGTGGCTGTTCAGCATTCAGCACTTGAGGGCTGGAGTGATGGAGAACCTTCCTCAGTAGTACAAGTCATCTGTGCGAAAATATCTGTGAGGAGGCACAGACACCTCCACCCTTCCCTTCTCATTGATCTCACTCGATTGTTTGCATGCTCATGAGCACATCTCTGTCTGAAGCTCCTGACTCAGAAGCTGACCACTGTTATCAGAGCTGCAGGGCAGAGTTTTCCAAGGGCTGCTCCGGAGTGTGGAGCACCAGACCATTTTTCCATCCCCTCATCTTTCCCCCTTTCTCCTCTCCCACTCATCCACGAGGAGCAGCTGCAGGATTCGCTTGCAGCCAGAAGGGAAGACAGGCAGACAGCTGTCACGCTGTGAATCACATCTTAAACTGTGGTTTGGAGGGGAAGTTTTGAGCTCGATTTCCCACTTGCAGAACAAAGAGCAGATGCTTTTGACACTTGCACTTTTGTGCTGATCCGGGAGTTTGATTTGCAATTACAGATCCCTTGCAGGGAAACTGAATTCAAACAAGCAGTGCAAAATATCCATGAGACTTCTTTTCATTGATCAAGTCACTGTGAAAATAAAGCCACTGTGAGAGTGAATCCACTGTGAAAATAAACCCAAATTCTCTATGAAAGGAGAGAATGTTTAAATGAGAAGGAGAGGGAGTGTGGGGGATCTCTTGGATCTTGTAAATGGTGTGACTGGAAACACTCCGAGCAGATAGGCTGGCTCCTGCTTTAATTGTATGGAATTTGAAGGCAGCGAGTGCTGAAGAATGAGCAGACCTTGGCTTGGGAAGTGTCCGTGTGTGCTGCAGTAGTGAGGGATAGGATGGATTCTTGGCCAGGCTGGGAATGAGGCGAGCCAGCCGAGTCACATGGGCCGCTGCAGACACCACAGTGAGTTGGGTAAGAGCTGCAGCAGCACAATTGGAGCAGGCTCGCTGACCTCACAGCTGAGCACGCTATTTAAGATCTGGCTCCCAGATGTTGCAGCGGGATCGAGCCAGCTGCAGAGCCAGCCTGGAGTGTGCGAGCCGGGAATATTCCCAGCCCCTCGCTGCCCGGGACATGATCGCACTGCTTTTCTTCTCGGCCCTGCTGTGGGACAAGGCTCGAGCGTGGGGCTTCAAGGATGGGGTGCTGCACAATTCCATTTGGTTAGGTAAGGAATGACTTCGTTGTCACCAATCGTTTGCTGCGGGGTCGCTGTGTTTGTCCAGCGGGGGGAAGGATGAGCAGCCAGCACCACAAAACGGAGCTGTGCGCTGGTATCGGCCGAACCCTGCACCGAAATTTAGTGAAATCACTTTACCTGAGCAGTGACTGCCCCTTTTTACGAGCTCACTATTTTTACAATGTCACTGAACTGCAGGCAAAGGTAATTACAGGACATTTCATCCGAATGTATTTTCCTGCAGCAGGAGGTGAAGTGAAAGCCGCATTCATTAAATAACAGTTGCTTTGTTTTGAAGGAAAACGAGCCCGAAAAGAAACATTTGCCAAAGGAATGAGTTACTTTCTGCATGAGCATGCTTCCCATGCCTGGGGTCCTGCATGTGAAACGAAATGATCTGGGAATAATAGCGATAATGTTTCCTGGGTTTCTGGAGAAGCGCAGGAATGGGTGTGCGTGGGCCATTGGTTTGTTCACATCGTTTAGCAGCACAGAGAAGATTTCAAAAGGGCAAGACAAAAATGCTGTGGGAATAGTTTCTGGTACCTCAAGTGGGTTTCAAGGGCTCTGAGAGTTCTTTTACAGCTCTTTATAATTATCCAATACAACAGAGAGCTTACTCAGGACAGAGCCTCATGAAGGATGCCAAAATAAAGGCACGCGCCGAGTGCTCTGTTTTCCAGACAAATCCTTACAAATCCTTTATCCCCTGTAGAATGCCGTGCATTTCCCTAAGGATTTTCAGGAATCCCTGGAGCTGGCTGTGCTCAGGTGTCTCGCGAGGGACTGGAGCCACGCTCTGCCAGCTGCTGCGGCCACCGCGTGGCTCCAGCCCCTCTCAGAGGAGCCTGCAAAGCACCAGGCACACAAACGAGGCGCGGAAATGATCCGCGGTGTTTTCCATTCGGCTGCACATTTTTAATGACTTCTCTCTCCATCCCCGCCCCCTCCGCCAAACCTTGGGCCTGTTGTGCCTCCCGATTCGTGAGGGTGCTCAGGTGGGGAGAGCTCCAAGGGAGAACAGCTTGGCAGCTCCAGGCTCCACCTCGAGCAGCTGCTGTTCAGAAATTTGGGATAACGGGGACCACTTGAGCAGTTTCATGAACTGAAGTCAAATGGGAGGAAAAGATTTTAAAGGCTTTAAAATGGAGCAAGTGTGTGCTAATTGGAATGCAGAAGGGAATTCTGTTTGGCTACACCTCTAAGCATTTACCATGGGAGTAAATAAAAATAAACCGGGGGGGGTAAAAAACCGATGGCTTTCTCTAAATAAACAAACCAAAATAGAAATGCACCATCTTGTGTAAGTACAGCAATAACATTATTGAAATGAACCTCAGAGTGCAGTTAATTGAATTACCAATGGAATTCAGTGACTCCATATATAAATGAAGATAAAATTGGCAAATTCACAGACGTCCAGTTCACGCTTCTCTGTATTTAAAATAAAATAACTTGAATAGTAAAAGAAGTCACCCCAATCTCAGCCTCAGTGTGCATGAGCTCCCCTCCCTGGAATAAAGCCTGGGGATGCACAGTGGCATCTGAGCTTTGCTTATCTCCTCTGATGAAGAACTAAACCCCAAATTCAGGAAAATTTCGATTTTACCTTCTCCCTCCACAAACCTTCAGATATAGAAATATAGAAAATCTATATGTAGTGTAGAATCTAAATATAGTATCTACATATAGATACTATATAGATAGATAGATATTCTATATATATAGTATTTCTATATATAGGAATCTATATATAGCATAGAAATATATAAAAATGTATATATTTTCTATATATAGATAGTATATATAGAAGAAACCTTGGATTACTGTCACTCTCATGGCTTTTACCTTTTTCCTTGTCACAAAACCTCTCCTGTTCTTCAGCCAGTGCCGCTGCAGCTGCCTCTGTCACCTCCCTGGGAATGTATTCCTGGTGCCAATGGAATTTTCATGCTGCTCATTTTTGCCACCAGCACGTTGTGACCGGGGGTTTGTTGTCGGCTGAGGATGGGGTTGGCACAGCCTTGCCCAGATTTGCTCGTGGGCTCATTCCCGTGCCGGTTCTCGGTGCCGTGGGGTTTTCCAGGCCAGCTGCTGCACTCTGCTCACAATTCCATTCCCATTCCCACCCCGTGTGTCAGAAGGGTTTAGGGGCTGCACCGACCCCGTTTGGTGGAGTTCTCTGAGTAGCAGAGGTCCCTGCCAGGAGCTCTGCGTGGCCACCCTCTGCTTAAAAGTGAAATATTCCTCATTATTTAGCGTTCAGCATCGGTTTCATGCATATTGCAGGTACTTCATTAGGCCAAATTTCACGCTGCTTGTGTTTGTGCAGGAGAGGTTGGCTGCATTTCAGCATCTCCTGCTGCTGTGGGTGAGCACAGGGTCACTGTCCTTGCAGGGTCCCGCTGTCTCTGGGCTCCAAGGAGGCATTTTGGGAAATGTGAGCTGGAAGAAACGTGTCCTGTGAGCCGTGGAACCCACGGCCCTGTGGCGCGTGCTTGTGCTTGCCGGAAAAATCAACATTTCCTGCAGGTTTATCTACAGGGCCATGAGCTCACCCCCATAAACAGCAATCTGTGTGCATTTTCCTGTGAATATATGCATGGGAGTATATCCAGAGACATAAATATGTAAAGGAAGAGTTACCTCTGCTCTGCCCTAGGTCTGTGTTTGATGATGAGTTTATCTGCCTGCACAGCCCCACATGGAATTAAGAGGGACTGGGGGAAAAAACTGCCAATGCAAGATCCCATCAGTTAATTAGGATATTCTGGTAGGGAATGCTGTGTCATTAACGTGGGACACACGGAGACAGCAGCAAATCTCAGAGCTGGGGGGAGTGGATGTGGGTGTTCTGTTTTTGCAAAGGCCACTTCTTCACGTTGCAGAGGAATAAAGGAGATGGAAGCTGATTGCTCCTTAAGGGTGGTGCTGCTGCTGGTTTCAGCCTCCCAGACTCTGTGAAGAACTGATCTTCGCAGCGATATTCTGGAAAATAGGAAGCCTGTCCATAGTGATGTTTCAGCAATACATGATGAAGAGAGGAGAGATGTCTTTAGAGGGATAAGAATTGAAAACAATGTTGCCAGGTAAAAAAGCCAACTAAAAATGGTAAGATTTTAGTGGCAGCTCTGGGAGCTCAAGGAATCCAATCAGTGTTTTCCGATCACCTTCCAGCTCCCTTCCCTGTGCTCTGCAGGGATCAGTGATGTGGGTTCCAGGCTGTCCCCTGGGCGTGCAGCCAGGCCCAGCACTGTGCTGCTTACTGAGGGATTCAGCTTCGCCAGCCCCGCGCTCCCAGTCCAACACAACATTCCCAATTCTGCGCACACAGGGAGCTGATTTATCCTGATTTCTCATGAGCTTAGACACGACAGACTACTGAGTGACTGAAAAGTAATACTTCCTATGAATAAATTCTTAATTAAAGTAGAGCTTTTGTAACAGAACATGCCATTATCCCCCAGCTGTGAGTTGTTATGGCTAATGGAAGTGGCTCCTTCAGGAAGAGTTTTCCGTGGAGGATCTGTTGTCCCGTGCCAGTGATATTCCCATGGATGTTGCAGAAGGAGGCTCTCACTCTCCTGAGACTCTTGTCAGCATTATAATTTATTTCTCTGGGCACAAGGCCAGTGACTGCAGGTCCAAAAACCAGCCTGGCAAACGTCATCCTGTGTCTGTTCAGGCCTCTCACCATTCCTAACCACAATCCAGTGCTGACCGTGGCTTTTTTAAAACCTCCCCGACCCCAGCCAAAAGCTCTGACTCCGGGCATGTCATTCTTTATTTAAAATACATTCTTTATTTTCATGCTGCAAATAACTTGTGTAAAAACGCTCCCTGCTTTCCATCTTTTCCCAGTCCCCTTGGCTGGGGAGAGCTGCAAGCAGCCATTCCTCTCCGATTCTGCTAAATATAAGTGAGACCTAAACAAAAAGCCCGTTCGGATTAGATATGCAGCTTGCTGCTGAGACAGATTTCCATACATATGGCACCAGACAAGCACAACATGCAAAGATTGTAAAACTCGCGGCAGCACCGGCAGTTTCGAGGTTTCCTTGGAAAGCTGCTTTATCTCGGACTTGCCACGGCAAAGTAAAAAAAATAATGAAGAGAGCGCTTTAATTTTCTGCGCAGCAGAAATGTCAGCCAGCAATTGTTCTGGTCCTGCCCTTTGTGACACACGCTCGGATATTTTTACTTCACATTTTTCCCCTCCTTTAATTTCTGCCTCTCCTCTATCCAAGTAGCTGTGATTTCACTTCTCTGGAGATTCAAAACAAAGCTCTGATTCATCTTCCAAAGGCTCGTGGTGTTACAGCCAAAAGGATGCTGTGATAGGGATCCAGAAGGAGCTTCCCCCGAGTCAGACAGGATACACAGAGCTGGGGATGCTGACTCCAGACCGTTCCCATGGCTACTGCCCTCGGAGTCATCCCGGGGGAGCCTTCCCAGCATTGTTGACTTTCTGTTGTTCACAAACTCTCCAAGCACGGCCTCGCTCTGTTCTAAACTTGTCCCACACCAAATCCTACCTTTGGGATGCACACACACACA
>VXBT01004298.1:166092-177935 GCA_013400235.1 Oriolus oriolus | reverse complement strand
TGGACCTACCGGGGCAGCGGCCCCTCCTGCGGGTCCCCCCCGAGACCTCGCCTCCGACCCCCGGTCCGGCTCCCTCCTCTTACCGGGGCGGCCGCGGTGCCGCTCGCCTGCTGCCCGCGCAGCCCCCCCAGGCGTTACCCCGGGGGTCGCGGGGGCCACTCCAGCAGCTGTCACCGAGTCCGAGAGCCAAGGAGGGCCTCGCGGCACTTCGAGCACTTGGGGAATTTCACTTGTGTCTCCTGGACCGGTTATTTATAGGAATCCCCAAATCCATCCACTCCAGCTGCCTGCGGACTGCACGCTGAGCCGCTCCCGAGCGGGCATTCCTCAGCATCCCGGCAGCAGGACGTGCACCCGTCCCTGCCCTCGGTCCCCTCCCAGCTCTCGGTGCTCAGCAGATTGTTAAAAATACTCTTTAGCGTCTGAACAGGCTGAGAGTGACACACGAAGCCCACAGGTGAGCTCCTACCTCAGCCCAAGCCTGGAGCTGCTCCAGGCGGAGGTAGGAGCGGTGGGTTTGGGTTTTGGACACCAGCGTGAGCTGGTTATGTTTTTGAAGTCTAAGACCACAGGTGTGATTTGGTCGATCTAATTCTCCTCCAGCCTCAGTGCAGGGCTGGGCACACGGGCAGTGGGACAGGATCGGCCCCTGCAGCCACAGGAGGCAGGTGAGGGCTCCCAGCCCAAGCTCGGTGAGTCGGGATCACCAGCCCACGGAGATCCCTCAATGTCACCCTTCTCCAGACTTCCCCCACTCACTCCAGGTGACACCAGCCCGTTCCCTTTCCCCTCTGCACGGTGAGTGCCTGCCAGGGCCAGGGCAGCCTGGCAGTGCCATAGCAGAGGGTGAAGCAGAGCGCGTCTGTCACCCACACCCCAGCGAGGCTCTCCCACCTGCCAGCGGCTGTGAGACAGCCCCAACAACGCCCAGGGAACAGCCCAAACCAGGGCCCAGCCTCCCTGCAGAGCTGGGAAGAGTCAAAAAGACACAGACAGCCCCGGGGCGAGTGTAGGACAGCTGGATGTGGGCTCCTGCCACCCCCGTTCCAGCAGCCACCACCAGCAGCCAGTGCTCCACCCTAAGGCTGAGAGGTTTCTGAGAGGTACAGGAACACCTGAGGGCCCCACTGTCCTTTTTCTGCCTGGACCCAGGGCATGAGGAAAGGGCCAGGCCCTGGTTTTCTGCCCCCCACCCCAGCATCTGCTCACATCCAGCTTCAGCCCTGAGGGCCAAAAGCAGCTCCTACACAGTGCAGGCTTTGGGAGGAATGGTGCAGGTGGATTTCCTGAACCACACAGTTCCTTTCATCCCTCTCCTTCCCCCCAGAGGGCACAGCAGAACAGCCCCAGGATCAGCTGCTCTCAGGCCAAACCCAAACCAGGTGCTTTATTCACTTCATATTTATTTTTCACAAAGACTGTACAAAATTCTTATAAAACTCTGGTGTGGGGATGGGCTATGACATTGATCCAAAAAATAATTCCCATGCAGTCCCACCAGTTCCATAACTTACAAGGGAACAGATAAGCTACAGAGAGCTGCGAGTCCTGGAGTATTTACACCGAGGAGGGCAGGAACGGGAGACAAAGCAACACGTGACGAGAGGTATTTACAGCACGGACACACAGGCCCCCTCACCTCACGAGAACGGCAGCAGCGACAGCAGGTCAGGCCCGTGGTGCTCCGAGGCCGACAGAGAATCTGGGCTATTTACAGTATCTCACATATTAACAGCTTTACAAACGTGTCCAGGAAGTTCATCTCATGTATATAAAAAAAAAAAGCACCAAGTGTCTGAATAGAAATCACACAGGCCTCCACGGGGGCTAGAATCCGAGGGCTGGCTGGCACCTGTGGCGTCACCGGCTGATGTCGCGGCTCGAGTCCCACATTTTTGTGCTGGGCTCCATGCCCAGCATGTCAAAGAAGGGGTGCTTGAGGGCCTCGGCCAGGGTGACGCGCTTGGACGGCTCGTACTCCAGCATGCTCTCGATGAGGTCGAACAGGCGGTGATGGTCCTCGGCCTCCGAGGTCAGGTATCGCTGCGAGGTGCAGGGGTGGGAGGTCAGGCCCAAGGAGGATACGCCCTGTCCCGGGATGTTCCCCAGGCTGACAGGCTAAGCTGGGGGAAGGCTGGTTTGTTCTGACCATCACTCAGCCTGGAGCTGAACTCTGAGTTCCTCTCTCCAGAACCGATGGATTTTCACACACCCTCCCTTCCCCAGGCGCTTCCTGAACTCTGCATGCCCTCCTTGTCCTCCACTTCAGATTAAACTCAGCCTGCTGCAGCTTCCTACGCCTGGGACAGCCAAGGCTCCCTCAGAAAATCACTGCTCTGCCCCTTCCGCTGGCCCAAGCTTGCCCAGAGGGGGAATCAGAGGAGGGGCCAAGCTGCCTTACCCGCAGTGGTTTGCAGTTCTCCCGGACGTAGCGCCCAGCTGAGGTGTTCTCATCCCAGTCCAGGCGGCCGTGGTAGAAATATTTCTGTTTCCTGTCAGAGGAACAGGTGGGAGCAGGTTACAGCTGAGCACAACACGCCCTGCAGCAGCAGCAAGGCGCCAGCCCCGGTTCCAACGCGGGATCCCTCAGGGAGAACCGCTGCCCACGGAGCAGAGGAGGGCTGGCAAACCTGCAGCGCCCAGCTGGCCTCGCTCACCTTGTCTTCCGGACCATCCGAGAAGGAATCGGCCCCAAGATCCTCTCCATCATGGCCAGGTGCTCCCGGTTGTCATGGGTCTGAGGGAGAGAAACGTGAAGGGAAGGCATGGAATAGATGCCAGTGGTTCTGCCTCCAGCCCTGGGTATTCCCCCACCCAGAACCCCTTCCTGCCCAACACCTCGGGTGTCCCTACAAGACTGCAGTGATGGAGGGACCCCCCATCAGTCCTGGGGCCTCTGGGCTGTGCTGGGAAGCAGCCAGCATCCTCTCATCAGTTGGGAAGTAGCCACACAACACAGTTCTCACCTGGAAAAGGGTGAAACCCACATAATACTCAAAGATGATGCAGCCAATACTCCACACATCACAGGGCTGGCTCCAGCCAAGCTCTGAAAAACAATGTTGTTTAAATAAATGATCCAGTTACAACCCAAGAGTCCAAATCCCTCTTCCTTTTAAAAAATAAATAACTGAAAAAATACATCCCATGCCAGCCAGGCTCCTGGTGCTCTGCTAGCAATACAGTGCCCAGCTGGCAGCAATGCCAACACACCAGCTGATAATCATGGAATCATCAAGGCTGGAAAAGACCTTCAAGATCACCAGCTCCAACCTGTGACCAATCCCCACCTTGTCACCCAGACCAGGGCACTGAGTGCCACATCGAGTCATTCCTTGGACACCTCCAGGGATGGGGAACCCCAACACCTCCCTGGGCAGCCCCTTCCAATGCCTGACCACCCTTTCCAGGAAGAAATTCCTCCTGATGTCCAACCCTGGCACAACTTGAGGCCATTTCTTCTTGTTCTGTCCCTTGTTCCCTGGGAGCAGAGCCCAACTCCTCCATCAGGAAGTTGTGGAGAGTGAGAAGGTCCCCTCCTTTTCTGGAAACTCCTTTTCTGGAACCTCCTTTTCTCCAGGTAGAACAACCCCAAATAACGACAGGGCCGTAACCACAGCCTTCCCAGGAAACAGCACTGCTGAGCTGGTAAATAAAGTACTTCCCATCTCCCAGGGCAAACCCAGGACAGCTCCTGAATGATGTGGAAGCCCAACGCTGCCCAGCCCAGTGGGCAGCACCCAGTGCCCTCAAGGGGCTCACCTGCCCTGGCAGAGACCCAGTGGCACCTACCCAGGATGACTTCAGGGGCCCGGTAGTGCCTGGTGGAGACAATGGTGCTGTGATGCTCGTGGTCAAACGTGGCGCTGCCAAAGTCCACCACCCTGATGGCCGTGCTCTTCACGCTGCGCTCGTCCCGCTTCTGCACGGGGGAGAACGGGATCCATCACCTGCGAGCTCCAGCCCCTTCCTTACAGAGCCGAGGGCACCACGGCAGGGGAAAACTTCAGCAGCCCCACAGCTCAGCCCCAAACAAGCTCCCACCACCAGCCTGGGGTCACCACGGCTCACTCAGCACTGCCTGAGCACCGGCAGATCATGCAAAGCCCCGAAGGGCTGCATGGAGCCCACATCCCCTGGGGCTGTGTCTGACTCCTCTGGTAAGGTCAAGGACACCAAGAATTCAAGAGGAGACCCAACTCGAGGCAGCGTGTTACCTTTTCCAGGTTGTAGGAGAGCTCGTAGTCAGAGTTCACGAAGAGGATGTTCTCTGGCTTGAGGTCCGTGTGGGTGAGTTTATTGTCGTGCAGAACTGAGGGAGCAAAGAGAGTCGGCGTGAGGGGACAGACGCAGAGCAAGGCTGCACCCCACAAAAAGCCATCACCGGTTCAGGTTGCTCATACCGGAACCAGTTTAGCCCACATTTCAACCTGGGTGTGAACAGCCAGGCAAAGCCCAGGCCACAATGCTTCAGTAGAAGCACAGAGATTTATTGTATTGATCGCCAGAAGGTGCAGGGGGGTGGATGCTGGAGTGCTCTGAGCTACTGCCAGCCCACACGCATCAGAAAACGAAGAGGATTCATTCCCAGAGGGGCAGGGAGGCTCAGGCTCAGAACCACAGCAAAAACTTGTTGCTCTGGGCCACCAGTTGCAGAACTGCAACCTGCTCAGCTCCCCAGGTCAGCCCAGAGCAGGGGGAGAGCAGCAGGGAACACTTACACTTCACAGCCTGGCACACCTGGAAGGCCATGTGCCGTACTTGGTGGATGGGGTAAGGCAGGTAGTTGTTATCCTTCAGGAAATCGAAGGTGCTGAGCCCCAGCAGCTCGAAGGAGATGCACATGTGGCCGTGGTAGTCAAACCAGTCAAACATCCTGACACAGAGACTGACAGAAACATTCCAATTGGGAACAGCTCTGCAGGCACCGCTCAGCTGTGCCACCCCTGCGCCAGGCTCCTCCTTTCCCTGCTCAGTCTGTATCTCACAGCAAGCCAAGATGCCTCCAAAACCATCTAGGATCACGTTCAACCACACACCACCAAGCACCTCTTCCACCCCAGCCCTGAAACCGGCCACTCCTGCTGAATACCAGGGGCACACTCACTTTGTGTTCTCAGGATCCTTCTCGTTGATTTTCTCCAGCACGTTGATTTCCAGCCGAGCAGCCTCTTTGTATTTCTCTACGTTTTTAATGATTTTCAGAGCAACGCGTGCACCACCCCTGTGGGAGAAACAGGAAGAAAGCACGAGGTGAGCCCTGAGGGGGTCGGGGGGGGGCTGTGACCTGAGAAAGGGACCTTCTGACCAGCCTCCCCACCCTTGCTCGAGCAGGTTATTATTAAGGGGTGTCCACCAAAGCTGTGCCCTTTCCCTCCCTACAAAACAGCCCTGAAGCACAACGGGCAACACAAAGAAGGTGAGTGCCCGGAGCAGCAGAGGCTACTGGAAACCAAGAGACTGATTTTCACCCCCAGGCTCCCACGTTACGCCCAAAAGGCTCCATTGCCAGCTGTGGTCTCTCCTGTTCCCACATACCTCCGGTGATCCATGCACTGCACCACTCTGCCGAACGTGCCTTCCCCCAAGGTGCTGATAATCTCATCTGGGAGGGAGAGAAGGAGAGGGAAGCAGCTGAGAGAGGGAGCAGGACCTGGCTGCAGCGATACACAGGGCAGAGGAGAATGCATTGCAACACCTAACCTGCACACAGCTGGAGAGACCGGAGCAGCGGAAGGCTGACACCGGCTGCACAAGGCAGCTGCCCTAATTCCCTGGCACTTCAGTAACAATACACAATATAAACGTAGCTTTAACAAAAGGGGAAGGAAAAGGAGAGGGTTTCTCTTTAATAAACAATGAAAATAAAATGAAACAGAAAGATAAGACAGATCTGCGACTGCGATGGGAGCTTAACTAGAGAGCTAAATTATGTTACGATTTGGCTGTACATCTTTCTTGTAGCCAGTCGCCGACGCGATAGATCAGATGCCCCTCGTCGTCGTCCTCCACACTCTTGGCCCTTCTGCTGCTCTGTCGACTCCGCTGCTGGCCCAGGCAGACAGGGAATTCATCATTCACCAATCAGATTTTCAAACCAGCGCAGCAGCCAGCGTCACGCATTGGTTGGTTTGGAAATTCACATGGTTGTTTGAGGAGGGGTTGCAGGAGGAGATTCCCAGCCAATTCATACGGCACAGAGGAATATATAACGATAGGGATATTGCAAGGGAACATGTCAAGATACAACACACTAGCTCAGAAAAGAAAAAAACAGTTTGCTTTTCGTTGTAGCAAAAAAAAAAAAAGGAAAAAAAAGAAAAAAAAAAGAAAAAAATAAGAAAAAAAAGAACCTACAAACAGCCCCAACCCGAACCAGTGCGACAGCAGAGCTGTCAGAGTGAGGGAGCTGAGGGGCATGGAAGGGGCCGGCTGCTCTCGCTCCCACGGGGGCTCAGAGAGGAACAGCACCGGCCTTCGGGTCCTGGGGACTGCCTGAGCACGCCGAGGGCCAGAGGCCACGGGGAGGGGCTCCCGGCAGCCCCACGGCCGCCGCAGAGCAAGGGCAGCGGGAGGCAGGCGCCGGGAGGTCCTGCACAAGCCCAGGCTGCCCCCACAGGCACCCCCATCCCACTCCAATAACCGCCCACACAGCTTCCCCCAGCCCCGACACTCAGGGAAAGATGAATTCCGAGATTTCAGAAGCAGCTCTAGATACAACGATCCGTCCAAAAACGAAAGTTTGCGGTGACTGCCTGGGGAAAGACGGACACTTCTTCCTAGACCCTCCCCCAAAGAAGCTGATCCTGGAAGGACTAACTTCCAGAAGAGAAGCAGAGCCCAACAGGGAACAGGGACAGCCTGGGATGAGGCAGATAAGAGGCTTATGCCACAGAAGAGAAAATTCCTGCCTTCGGTTCCTTGGCTAAGTATCCCCATACCTGGGAGCAACCAGCCAGCAGACTTGGGACCCAAATCCAGACCCCAATCCCCTCCCTGGACACAGAGCCAGAACAGACCAGACAACACTGAGAGCTCCACACACAGAGCAGAGAACGTGTCTGGGGTCTAACAGAAGTGGAAGTGAACAGCAGAACAGACAAGAAGAGAAAGCCAGGGATGCTGCCGGGAAGAGCCTGGGATGGTTCTGCCTCCACCTGAGCTGAGTGATCCAAAAGCTCTGCTCCTCTGCAACGCCCCTCGCATGACACCCCACATCAGCTGGGCCCACCCACGAGGATCCTGCTCTGGAGCAGGTTCTGACCCTCAGAGCCAGGGGCTTCCTGCCACAGCCCGAAACAAGGACCACAGCGGCAAGCCACCTGTCACAGGCTCTCCGGGGCTGGGACCAGCTGAGCGCTGGCTGTTGGAGCCTTGCACAAATCCTGCCTGGCTGGGGCTCCTACACAGCTCTCCACGAGCATCACCGAACGGGAGGAGCTGCAGCACCACCCTGGGGACCCGCCAGCCTTGCGGGGCACTCCTGTCCTCCCACCTGAGCGGGCAACACTGAGAGAGGGTCTGAGCCACCCGTGCCCAGCTGGCACAGGGCAGTGCCGGCCACGGCGCACAGGGACGTGGGCAGGAACGCTCTGCACCAAAACTTGTCTAACACACAGTTCGAGCCGAGTCCGAGAGAGCGTTAGAAAGGGAGTTTTCTACTTACCCAGCTCGGCACCTGGGAGAGAAAGGTTACAGGGCAGGCGCAGCACAGCAGGATACTCACCGATGAGGAGCGGCTAAAGGACCGGCTGCGGCGCCGCCTCCGCCTGTGCTTACGCCGGCTGCTTTTGCAGCTCCGGTAGCTGCCCTCGCGGTCCCGGGAGCGCCGGTACTCGTAGGAATGTCGGTAGTCGGGCTCGTAGTAGGCGTCGCCCCGCTCGCGGCTGTAGTCGTTGCGCCGGTAGCTG
This sequence comes from Oriolus oriolus, assembly GCA_013400235.1. Classification (NCBI taxonomy): domain Eukaryota; kingdom Metazoa; phylum Chordata; class Aves; order Passeriformes; family Corvidae; genus Oriolus; species Oriolus oriolus. Next base: position 170,025 of record VXBT01004298.1, on the reverse strand, counting down.
TCACAGTAACGCCGGTCGTAGGCCCTGCGGTCTGCAGAGTGGTCGTCGTAGCTGGGCAGGAGGATGCGGAGGGGAACGGTGAGGGGTCGGAATGGACTTTAAAACCAGCGCCTCTCACTAGACCAGATCGCCTTGTCCAGCCTGGCCTTGAATGCTGACAGGGTGGGGGCATCCACAGCCAGCCTGTGCCAGTGTCTCACCATCCTCACAGGGAAGAATTTCTTCCTAATGTCTAACCTTGCCCCTTCCTTCTCTCTTTACCCATCTCCTTCTTGTACAGTCTCATGCTTTATTTTAAAATTAATTTTCCAGACATCTGCCTGGATCTTCTTTCTTAAAATCTTATCAGTTATATTTCAAACCCGTTTTTATTGTAGAAGAACTGTCCTGTGTCCCTCCTATTCCATCCCCAGAATGCACTCACAGCTTTGGTCATTATTCAGAGGGGAGACTCTTGCACAGTTTGGGTGGTTTTGCCTTGTGTGGACGAGAAGACAAAGCCTTAAGGTTTAGGTTGGAATATTCTCTCTGTTTCAGTTTGTACCCATTACTCCTTGCCCTGTCACTACAGTTCCTCATGGAGGGTCCCTCTCCAGCTTCCTTGGAGGCCCCCTTTAAATACTGGAAGGTGCTGTGAGGTCTTCACACAAGCTTCTCTTCTCCAGGCTGGAGAACTCTCCCAGCCCCAATTCTCCCAGCCTGCCTCCATAGGGAAGGTGTTCCAGTCCTCGTGACAATTTCCCAGCCTCTTCTGGGCTTGTTCCAACAGTTCCACGTCCTTGTCATGTTGGGAACACTGAAACCCTGCAGTGCTCCAGGTGTCTCACAACAGCTCAGTAGAGGAGATACACTCAATGCTGGCAGCTCCAGGGACAGTGGCAGTGAGGGGTGGGAGCCCAAGGCAAGGGGGCTGCCAACCCTCTGCACAACAAGGGCGACAGGGACCTGTGTCCCAGCCAGGTGAGGGACACTCGGAGCTGGGGACCCCAGATCTTCATGTGCTGAGACTGTGAAGGGATAAAAGCTCAGCAGGTCCTTTGTTCAGGATCCCTCCTTGAAGGCACGAGCTAGAGCTGGTATTTTGTTATTGCACCAACATTAAATTATTTTTAGGGACTGAGACGTCTGAGACTCTGCTGTGGGAAACCAGGGCTGAGCCAGTAAGGAAACTGGTCTGACTGGGAGCGTGGGCTGTGCAGGGAGTCAAACAGGGCACCCACTGGGTCACTGAAGCCACTGCTGAGAAGGGGCCTCAGTCCCAGCTCAGGTGGTGGAGTGGCGCTGCCAGAGGGGCTCCTGGGTGGTCGGACAGGGGAGTTTCCCTAGAGTGGAGTGAGGGGGTTTGGTGACAAGCACTGCCCAGGCTGTGACAGCTCAGCGCAGGCCCAGGTCACACAGAACCCGCGTGAGTACGGATGACTAGGCCATGATTAAGGGACTGGAGCATCTCTTAATGAGCAGACTGTGGGAGATGGGCCTGGTTAGTCTGGAGAACAGAAGACTTGAGAGGAAATCTCATTATTGCATATTAATATCTCCAAGGCAGGTGTCACGACGGTGCCAGACTCTTTCCAGTGGTGCCCAGCGACAGGATCGGCAGCAACGGCCACAAACTAAAACACACCACGTTCCACCTCAACATGAGGAAGTTCTTCCCATGGAGGGTGGCAGAGCACTGGAACAGCTGCCCAGGGCGAGCACGGGCTCTCCCCCTCTGGAAACATCCCACACCCACCTGGCCGTGTCCCCGTGACACCCGCACTGGGTGACCCCAGAGGTCCCTCCCAACCCAACACCTCTGTGACTCTGCAGCAGAGCAGGTCCGAGCCGCCCTCACCTCCGCGATCGGACGTGGTAGCTGTCCTCCCGCCGGTGCCGCCGGTCCCGCTCGCTGCTGCTCGACCGCGACCGCGTCCGCCGCCGCTTGTGCTTGCGGCTCCGGTAGCGCTCGTGGTAACTGCCGCGGCTGCTGCGCTCCGACGAGCGGTACCTTCGGGAGTGCGGCATCTGCGGGGACAGCAGGGACCCTGTGAGGCACCCCTGGGGACAGCAGGGACCCTGAGGCACCCCTGGGGACAGCAGGGACCCTGAGGCACCCCTGGGGACAGCAGGGACCCTGTGAGGCACCCCTGGGGACAGCAGGGACCCTGTGAGGCACCCCTGGGGACAGCAGGGACCCTGCGAGGCACCCCTGGGGACAGCAGGGACCCTGAGGCACCCCTGGGGACGGCAGGGACCGCATTAACAGCTGCACAGGACTGGAACCAGCGCGGAGCAGGAAGGCCACCAGCAGCGTGTGTGAGTGTGCCGGGGGATCTGAGAGAGAGGGGAGGAACCTCTGAGAGATCCCAGAGCCCCACAGGACAGGATGAGACCACCCACAGGGGCTGTGCTTGCCCCGTGGTTCTCTTTCCCGGGTTCATATCCTTTCTTCACACCATCCACAGCCCCAGGGACAGCTTTTGCACCTTCTCTCTTTAGGCTCCCTGGGAAGGTGGGAAGCAGCACCAAGGAGAACTGAGGGAAGGCGAAATGAAGCCCTGGATATCACCAAAGTCCCTGTGCACCGGTACTGGACACCCAGAGAGCAGCTCCACAAGAGATGCCCCAGCATCTCTGCCAAGCAAGTAACATCTACACTTGGAGGGGACACAAGGGTGGGGAATGGTCTGGGGGGGCCACACGAGGAGCAGCTGGGGGTACTTGGTCTGTTCAGCTGGAGAAGACTGAGGGGAGATCTCAGGGCGCTGCAGCTTCCTCAGGAGGGGCAGCTCTGATCTCTGCTCTTTGTGACAGTGGCAGGAGCCAGGGAATGGCTGGAGCTGTGTCAGGGAGGGTTAGGTTGGATATTAGGAAAAAGTGATTCCCCCAGAGGGTGCTGGGGCACTGCCCAGGCTCCTCAGGGAACGGTCCCAGCCCCAAGGCTGGCAGAGCTCCAGGAGCGTTTGAACAACGCTCTCAGGGATACCCAGGGTGGGGTTACTGGGGCGTCCTGTGCAGGGCCCAAAGTGGGGCCTGATGACACTTGTGGGTCCCTTCCAACTCAGGAGATTTGTGATACACATCCCTCTGCCCAGGAGCAAACCAACCCTTCCCAATGGACACCAGCAGAGCCCTGCAGACCCTCAGCTCTGCCTCTCTGGGGGAACACGAGCCAAGGAGATCCTGAGGTGCGATGGCACAGCGGGTGCAGCCCCTCAGACCCTGCCAAGCCTTGCTCCACAGCTCTCAAACATTCCCCACACGTATTTCGGTCCCAAGCACGAATCATTGAATCGTGGAATGTCAAGGGCTGGGAGGGACCTTAAAGCTCACTCAGTTCCACCCCCTGCCATGTGCAGGGACACCTTCCACCAGCCCAGGCTGCTCCAAGGCCCGTCCAGCCTGGCTTTAAACACGCCACGGATGGGGCAGCCACGGCTTCTTTGGGCAATCTGTGCCAGGGCCGGAATACAAACCCGAGCTCCCTTTGCCCAAAGAGCTCCCGCGGCAACTTCCCCCATCCAAAAATGCCCCCGGCTGCTTCCCTGTCCCCGCCCTGCGCTGACATCACGGGCAGGGCTCGGACAGGCCGAACCGGCCCCGGCCATGGGGTGAGCCGGGGGCACGGGCTCGGTACCCCCTGCCCGGGGGCTCTGCCCTGCGCTCCCCGCGAGCCTCGCCGTTTCCAGCTGCTGATCGAAGGGAGAGCGAAGGCGGCGCTGGCGGCCCGCCAAGCGCCGTCTCGGTGGAACGAGCACCGGGGCGTTCCGCAGCGGGGCTAGAACCGGTTTGGGGACGGTGATGGCGGCCGCGCCGGGCGGGGCCTCCGCCGTGCAGGGCCGGAAGCACCGGGACACCGGGAGAGATGGGCCGAGGGCGAGGCGGCCTCGGCGGGGAGGCCCCGACCCGGTCTCCCCGGGCCATCCGGCCCGGCCGCCCCCGCGGGAACAC
>VXBT01004298.1:89733-138418 GCA_013400235.1 Oriolus oriolus | reverse complement strand
TTTTTTTAATTTTTTTTTTCTTTTTTCCTCTGAGTGGGAATATCAAGCAAAAATAAATTAAATTTGACCATCCTGGACAATAACCACGAGGTTTCCTCAGTACCTAACATCAATACAAGGCACGCCCACCAACACACACACCAAGAGCACTGCAGAGCAGGGTAGGCGCCGCGCCGGCCCGGCCCCCCAGGTGCTACTGTTTGTAGTTTTGTCAGTTTGCTGCTGCCCTCCTTCCCCGGGCTGGGCTCTGGCCCCCAGCCCCAGTGACAGACCCCAGAGCTCGGCTGCCCCTCCCGTGTCACTTCCTGAAGCTGCTCTCGGGGATGGTCAGAGTGCGGCGCCGCAGCTTCCGTCCCGACCCCTCCTCCAGCAGGTAGGTGACATCGATGGCTGCAACAGAGCACAGGGGGAAAAGGGGATTTCAGTCATTACAGAATGGCTGGGGTTGGAAAAGACCTCCAGGATCATCAAATCCAACCCCTGACCCATCCCCACCTCATCGCCCGGAGCAGAGCACTGAGTGCCATGTCCCGTCCTTCCTCCAACACCAAGTTCCTATTTCCTTATTCCTGTTCTTTCAAGGATGTTTCCCTCCACGGTGATATCCAAAACATCCCTAAACAAGGTCCAAGCCCTGAGCCATGGCTGGAGCAGACAACCTCCAAAGGTTCTCCCAACCCAAATGATTCATCAGTCCCTGACTGTCTGGCATTGCCAGAATTTGGAAGAGACTGGAGACAGGGCTCATCCTGGGCTTTAAATTAAAAGCAGGGACACACTTCACTCTGCCCCCTTATCCCACAGCTCAGACAACACCTACAGCACGTACTCAGAACCCAAGGAAAGCTTATGAAAGGTCAAAAGAGACTTTCCAAATTCTCTTCAGTCTTTCTTGGCATGTCTGTTCAGTTTCTCAGTTGGAGACATGGAATGACAGGGAGGAATTTGTCCACAGAAAGTTTCTGTGGTTATTAAAAATATTATGCAGAACACAGTAAGAAATTTCACTTGGATTTAGTGGATTTCTGTCGCAAAGGAAAACACGGCTCCAAGGAAAACTGACTTTCCTAACGCTTCTAGCAACAAATCCAGACAAAACCGTTCATTTTATCAACACAGCTCAGTAAAGTGACCCCAGGCCCACAGGAGACCTGGGGCTGTGCAACCAGAGCCTGAAATCTCACCGTTTTTCCCTGGGATTTTCTCTAGGAGGTTGAGCAGGATCTGGTTCAGCCTCTCCCTCTGGAGGTGCCGCCGCTCCTCGGGGCTGCAGAGCGGCCTCGTGTCCGAGGGGTTCTCATCCCCCTTTTTCTCGCTCTCGCAGCCCTCGCTGGGCACGGGCTCCTTGTCGGGCTCCTCGGGGCTGGGCAGCTCCCCTGGAGCCTGCTCTGGGGCCCCCAGCACCTCCTCCATGAGGGGCAGGGAATCTTCCTCTTGGTTTAAGTCTTTGATCGGTGGTTTTGAGCGATCGGATTTCCAGGATGACCTGGCAGGAGGAGAGGGGTTTGAACAGCAGTTTGTCAGACACTCACCTGAAAGGACAATTCCCAGCGAGTCCAGGACTCATCCATGGGCAGGAGCTCTCTGCAGCTCAATTTCTGCCCCCAATCCCTGCACTTACACCCCCCAAGTGCCAAAACTTTATCTGCACTGCACCAAACACAGCTTTGAAGAACAAATGTCTCTTTATTTTCAGTCGCAAAAGATTTTAGCTCCAACAGCAGTTTGGCCCAGCCCTCAGAGGGGCTTTTCTGCAACAGTCACAGTCCTTGAGGGATGTTTTTGCAGCCTCTACCAGACGTGGGCTCTGACTGCCCCACAGGCACGGGCAGTGGCTCCAGAACCTGGGTTCCTCCATCTGGGAAGGTTGGAGGCTCCTGCTCTGGGCATCTCCTCACTCAGCTGCTTTTTCCTGACTTTCAAATGGCTCCTTTCTTTTCCTGATGTGCATTATTAAGGCTGACCATCCCTCCTCACTTGTTCCCTTTTATCTCTCTGAAAGTTTAGAGAGCTTTAAATAATTTAAACTTCTTATTCCTGTAGCACTCAAGGGAAATGGGCAGGAGAAGAGTGGGCACAACAAACAAACAGAATTATTTCATCTCCTCTCAACAGTCTGGGAGGGCAGACTCACCTGCCTCCGTTTCTCTTGTAGTTGTCTGGCACATAATGAGGCTGCAATAACAATAAAGATTATGGTTAATACCAAATCAAATTCACAGTGGAAGGAAGTGCTGGTCTACCAAATTCTCTGGAAGCACCAACGCAGGACACTCTGGAAATGCTGGTGTCCCTCAAACATCAGACTTCATAGGAGGAGGCACAACCATGTAATAAGATAAATTAGAGCCAGACTTGTCTGATTCTTCACATCTTCTAAATAAAATTCAAGCCACAGACCATCATGATAAAAACCATCTTTGCCTTCTGCACAGCACGAGTCTGGAACCTTCTTCAAAGCCACTACAAAAGCCTCTGCTCTGGGAAGAACGGAGCTCACTTGCAGAAGGTTTGCAGATCTGCCACCCCTGTGCTGCCCTGAGACCCTCTCTGAGCTCACCAGCATCATCCCTTCAGCACCTCTTTGCCTCTCAACACCCACTTTTCTTTCTAAGCTTGCTTTCGAGCCAGCTTTTCCCCCAGACTGTGCACACTCACAGAATAATGGAATGACTGAGGTTGGAAAAGCCCTCCCAGACCATCCTGGTCCCCACCTTGTCCCCAGCCCAGAGCTCTGAGTGCCACCTCCAGGGATGGGAACTCCAAACCTCCCTGGGCAGCTCCTGCCAAGGCCTGAGCACCCTTTCCATGGGGAAATTCCTGCTGATGTCCAACCTGAGCCTCCCCTGGCCCAGCCTGAGGCCATTCCCTCTCCTCCTGTCCCTGTTCCCTGCGAGCAGAGCCTGACCCCCACCCAAAGGATCAGCTCCCTCTGGCTGACCAAGCTTCATCCATCAACTCAGGGGCTTTCCAAAACTCCACCCAGCCTCCTAAAACCAGGTAAGGAAGCTGAGAACTATCCCACTTACTGAGAAATCCCTCTTGGGCGTGAGTTTCTTGGGGAAGTGGTCGAAGGCGTAGGGCTTGGTGCACACGGGGTAGCGGTTCCGGTGGATCTTGTAGAAGAGGTGAGCTGATTTATCCAGGCGGTAATCACAGATGTAAACGTCCTGCTCCTTCACACCCTTCGGCCTCCCTGGGATCAAAACCAGGCACACAGGAAAAAACAGTCATGGGTTGAAGGGGAAACTCGTGGTTTATCACAGCGTGAGCGAGGCAGGGGCTGTCGCAGTGTCCCTGTTTGCTCTCTCGTTCAGAACCCCAGCAGGACACGCTGCTGGCTCACTCTGAGGGGAGAACCCGCACACTCCGATCAAACACTTGCCAAACTTCCACAGACACAATTATCAACTGACTGCATTCTCTCTTCCCTGCCCAGTGCTGTCCCTCTTCAAACAGGAATCCCTGTCCCATGGCACGTCCTCAGCTCCAAAACATGCAAACATCCTCCACGGCCTTTGGACAGCAGAACTACTCCAGGTCATGTCCTCGGTTCCAGAACAGAGGGAATCTGTCCCAGCGTCCAGCTCAGCCGTGCCCGGGCTCAGGGTGAGGATGATGTTGGTCACACCCCAATGTTTGGTTGGTGCCCAGCAGTGCTCACCCTCAGCCCAGGACTCCCCAGGGTCCCCTGCTCTGCCAGCAGGGCCAGGACAGCTGACCCCAGCTGGCCACAGGACATTCCACACCATGGAGTGGCCGGCCCAGCGGGGGGTGGCCGGGATCCCCCGATCGGTGCTGGGGACGGGTTGGGCATTGGCTGGGCAGTGACTGCACTGGGCATCACTTGTGCTTCCTGGGGTTTATTCACAGGATCATGGAGTGGTTTGGGCTGGAAGGGACCTTAAAGCTCATCTCACTCCAACCCTGCCATGGCAGGGACACCTTCCACTGTCCCAGGCTGCTCCAAGCCCCGTCCAACCTGGCCTTGGACACTGCCAGGGATCCAGGGGCAGCCCCAGCTTCTCTGGGCACCCTGTGCCAGGGCCTCCCCACCCTCACAGGGAAGAATTTCCTCCATGTATCCAATCTAAATCTCCCTCTTTTCAGTTCAAAACCATTCCCCCTTGTCCTGTCCCTCCAGTTCATGATTAAGAGCCCCTTTCCACCTTCCTTGCAGCCCCTTCAGACACTGGACACCTCTCTCTCTCTTTCTGCAGTCTCCCTTTCCATTACTACTACTGCTATCACTATTATTGCAATATTTTAATTTATTTCAACCATGAAACAGTTTTTATCCCAACCCCTGGGTTTTACCTCGTTCTAGTTCCCTCCCCATCCCACAGGGAGTGAGTGGCTGGGTGGTGCTGAGCTTTCAGCGGGGGTTACACCACCACAGCCCACTGCCCAAACGCTTAGGAATGTATTTAATTCTCACCTTTGCAGTAGGTGTACAGGTCAAGCACGCAGCACGTCCCCACCACGGCCTCCAAGGGGATGATTTCGTACAGGGGCACCCGGAACAGCTCGTTGTGGTAGAACTTGCGAGACGGGGAATGATGCGTTTCGTGCGGACGGAAATAGTGGTGGCCAAAGGCGAAGCGCTCCTCTCTGAGGGTGCAAAGGGGACAGAAACACAAATCAGACCATGGCACAACTCACTTGATGCCCCCTGCTTTGTTTTCAGTTCCCTCTCTTGCACTTGGCTGTGAGGAACAGCAGAGTCACACGAGTGTTCCGTATTCCAGTGCCCGCCTGCAGCGAAGGGCAAACGCTCCCAGTGTGCTTTCCCTGGGCACAGCAGACTGTGGCCAGCCAGGGCACAGCACTGACCCCCCTCAGCTGCCACCACGTGCCCAGGGTCTGTTCCAACACTGAGGAAATCCATCAGTTTCTATCTCTGATCCTTTGCTTAAACCTCCAACCTCACGTTTCCCCGGCGCAGCTGCGGAGCACAAGCTCCAGCTGGGAATTCCCCAAGCTCTGCACCTGGACCCTGCTCATTCCTGCACTCTTAAGATGAGACTTCCATGAAACTCCTGTGCTTTCACAGGTAGGCCCACGGGATGTCTCGCGCTCCGAGGATGTCCCTGCACATACTTCTCGTTTTTCCAGAGTTTCTCGATGCGGAAGATGTCGAGCTTGTCCCTGTTGATGTGGGACAGCAGCCGGTACGACTGCCGGACCGGGTGCCCGTCGGGGGTCCTGCGGCTGTCTCTCATCAGGTAGACACAGTCACCTGGCCAGGGGCACAAAAGACACACCTGTGAAGAGCCTGGCCCGAGCCCAGCACACAGCAGCAGAGTAAATTAAAACTAACACAACAGAGGAACCTAATGCTGGAGGGTGAGGAACGACACAAACCCGCTGCAGAACCCGCCAGGGAACAAAGGGATGTTTTTCACAGCAGCTTGACAGACAAACGACCCCTAACTGTCCCTGCCCAGACTGAAAACACCAACCTGTAAGGAATCAAAATCATGACAGCCCACAGGATATGTAACAAAGTCAGTCATGGTTAGGAAAAGGTGTAGGAATTAGTGATGGCTGCAATGTACAGAATAAATCTTTGAGAGAGAAGATACTCAGAGAGAAGATTACTATTAAGAAAATAAATCCTGGCCCGAGAAGCCTCAAGCCTTTGGTTATTCCAGCAGAATCCCAGTGAGATGCAGAGCTCAGGAAAGGTAAAGAGAATGCAAAAAGGACCCGACAAACTGGCACTGCTGGCAATCAAAATATTTTCCCAAGGGCAACCCCTAAACTTAAATGTATTCATTTTGTCCCGTGAGTGAATTTACTCCTTAATTTCTCTGCTACGACCTGCGAAATCACAGAATCCCAGACTGACCTGGGTTGGAAAGGATCTTAAAGACCATCCAGACCCACCCCCTGCCATGGGCAGGGCTATCTTCCACTAGACCAAGCTCAGAGCTCCACCCCACCTGGCCTTAACCACTTCCAGGGCTGGGAAGAGATTCTACCTCTTCTGTTATTTACCTCAACGTGACCAAAACCTGGGAGGTCCCAAGTCATAAAACCTCCCCTGGGCAGGACCAGAGGTCACACAGCAGAATGTTCTGGCTGGAGAAACGGGCAGCAGCAGCTGCTCAGGGGGAGAAAGCACAGGAGCAGGCGAGCCAGGAAAAGCCTCCCCGTGCTGTCCCTGCCCAGCTGCCTTTCTGCTGTTCATGGACTTTCAGAGCCAAAGGCTACAGCTGGACCTTTGGGGATTAATCCTTCCTCCAAGAATTTGTCTAATCTTTTCTGGAACCATTCATACTCTGACCTCTTCACCCTCCTGTGGCAATGCTTGCCACATTCATATGCTTTTCGTAACAAAAATCTTCCTAGAGTTTAACTGTTGCCAGCTAATTTCTGTTTGTTCCCTAATCTCAGCATCGTTGCACCTTCCTGCGCCACGTTTCACAGACCTTCATCACTCGCCCTCCAAATCACCTGGGCAGACTCTGCCCACAGAAAAGATGATCCAGATCGGATTATCCTTGTTATCCTCATTGTTACAGGGAATGAGATCCTCTGTGCAATGGGATGGCAGAGCAGTGCAGGGCAGGCAGGGGACAGACACCCCAGGAGGTTACAGGAAGGCACAATTACTCTGCTGTCTTGTGCAGAACAATTTCTGATACTCCCTTTGCCTTTTTGACTCATGTGGAACATTTTTCTCATGTTTCCATTAAATTGCAATGACTCCTGGGGGGTTTTTTCCCCCTACTTTTTTCCCCTTATTTTGCAGATGTGTAGTTAAGGCGGTTTGCCTTCCATGGATATTGCTGTTATTAATTAGCAGGTTTCATAGCTTGGGAAAGAAATGCCAGGGAACCACTGAGGACAACGTGGCCCCAGGGTCATCAACACCCCAGTTTTGCTATAACCAGATTCAGGATTAAAGTGAAGCATAACTAATTCTATTTTCATTAATATAATCTCATTTATCCATCTTGTCTAAGTTTAAAAGATGCTCCTGAGGACTCCCCATATGCAGAAATTTCTCCCATATACCCAAACTAAATTTCCTCTCTGTCAGTTTGAAGCCATTTCCCCTTGTCCTGTCACTCCAGTTCCTGATGAACAGTCCCTCTCCAGCTTCCCTGGAGCCACTTCAGATCCTGCAAGGGGCTCTGAGGTCTCCACAACCTTCCCCTCTCCAGGCTGAACATTTCCAGCCCTCCCAGCCTTTCTCCATAGGGAAGGGGCTCCAGTCCCCTGAGCAACTTCATGGCCTCCTCTGGACTTGCTCCAACAGTTCCGTTTTCTTCTTATGTTGATCCTCTGGAACTGGGCACAGCACTCCAGCTGGAGTCTCAGCAGAGCAGAGCAGGAGCAGAGAATCCCCTCCCTGGAGCTGCTGCCCACGTTCTTTGGATGCAGCCCAGGACAGGGCTGGTTTCTGGGCTGTGAACACGCAGAGTTTTCGGTCACCCATCACCCCGATTCCTTCTCCCAGGACTGCTCTCAGCCATTTCCCCACCCAACGTGCAGCTGAGCCTGGGATTGCCCTGACCCAGGTGCAGGACCTTGCACTTGGCTTTGCTGACATCCAGGAGGTTCACACGGTCCCACCAGCCCAGGTCCCTCTGGATCCACCCCTTCCCTCCAGCATTTTGATCACACCAGCCAGCTTGGGGTCTTCTTCCCACCTGCACTGAAACTGGGATAACAACAGCTTCCCTTTACGACTTTAAGGGTAACTTTTAAAGAAACTGGGGAGGTGGGTTCTTTAAAAGACTCTTAGAAAACAAGGAACATGCTGAGAGGAGCCGCTGGCCCCAAGCAAAATGAAAATAAAACCATTCCATTTTAAACGAGCTTTTTTCTTCTTCCCCACCTCTCCCATGAGAAGAAAGCAACTCCAGCATTACTGTGCCTGACTGAAAAAGGAGCATTCAGAAAGAGATGCAGACAGATGCTCTCTTGCCCTAAAGATCAGGAAACCTGATTTCAATTCCAGTTTATCCACATGTTCCAGATGCCCCTCTGGCTCAAAGTTTCCAAGGAAAAACCATGGCAGCTGTTCCTGGTGCATCAGGGATGATGATGTGTTACAATTTCTGGCTGTGTGGGTTTTCCAGGATCCATTCTGACTCCTGTTTATCAATTCCTATCCAAGGCAGAACTCCATGCTCACTCCAAGGGATGTGATGGATTAGATCTGTTTTATTTGCATCATCTCCTGCATTTAGGTATCAGGGAATTTTTGCAGAGGAAGCTTGTCTGTGGTGTAACACTCAACAGCTTCCAGCAGAATCGCCAAGAAATGAAGAAACAAGTTCTCCAACCACCGACTGAAGGCCCTCCCTGAGATCCCCCTGAACGAGAGGGATTTGATCACAGCAGAGTGTGACCACTCACCCAGCTGATTTTCACTCTTGTTCCTCCAAAACATCAGCTCTCAAGTTTGGAATTGTGTTCAGGGTGCAGCTTCCCCGGGCAGGCACCGGGCTCGATGCACTCCCAAGCTTTGTGGCAACATCAGCCTCAGGAACACAACTCCCAGGAAAACATAAATCCACACACAGGCTGCAGGCCACGCTTTTGCCTCAGAACGTGAAATTACAAAGCCTTTCCAGCACCAGAGGGAGTAAAAAGCTGCTTCTCCCGCTGTCCAAGCTGCCTGATACACCCACAGCACAGTAAAGGTAGTGCCTGAGGAGTTTGGGTGGAGAACTCAAGACCAGCAACAAGCCCATGGATCTCCCCTTTCCCTGCTAGAGCTGTGTGTTCTGTTCCAGCACCTGCTGGTGGTAATTCCTTCATCTGCTCCCTGGGCCTGCAGAGGCATTTGGTGCCCAGCAGCAGCAGCTTGGTCTCCTCTGTCCCCTGCTGGTGGCACACGGAGCTCAGCCACAGAGGGACATTCCTCTCTTTAAAGGGCATTTCTCTAATTAAGGTCACCGAGATTGGATCAGAGGCACACGAGTAAAATCCAACACGTCGTGACAAAAACGATCTCAATGCTCTGAATGCCTGGAAGATGCCACAAGCCCCAGATCAAACTTCATCCTTTTCAACAGAGAATGTAAAAGCAAAGTCTGGTCCAGCCCTTCAAGTGAGTTTCTCTCACAAAAAGCAAAAAAGAGACATGAGAAACCCAAAGGCTGAACTCTGGACAGGACAGAGCAACAACCAGCAAGGAGAACTGAATGCAAATTCCAGAATCTTGCAGATGGGATAAAGAATATTCTGTTCTTTGACCTTTTTTCAATTCCCCATTTTCCTGAAGGCTCTCCCACTCTCCTCTAGCAAACTTATCAACTGTTTTCACTCATTAAAGAGCAGTTTCCTAATAATGATAACGGGTTCTTTCTAACCTTGTGTGTATCTGTAGGATGAAATAAAAATAATAATAATTTCTTTTATCAGTGAGCTGAATTGTGTGCCTGTGGCAGCTGCCCTGGGCAGATACAGGAATTCAGAGCACAGTCCAGAGAGATAAGCCTTAGGGAACACATAAACAGTGAGCTGGATGTTTTAATGACCATTCTGCACTAAAATACTGGAGGTCTAACAGCCTTCTTGGCCTTTACTTCTAAATGTTAACTACCAGCAGCTGGCTCAGCACCACCCTCCCCAGGCCAGGACAGCCCTGGCTGTGCTAATTAACATTTCTTCATCAAGAGCCTGTGAGAACTCTTAGTGTGTATCACTCTCAGCATCACAGAGAGAGCAGGTTCCACTTGTGAAAAATGAAAGTATTTTTTGACAGGGTAATGCCAGAGATCCCTGCAGGCCCCGGAGGCAGCACATACCTTGGCGGAGCAGCAGGTCGTCCCTCAGCAGGCAGATGTAATAAACACAGCCAGGCTGGGCATAGTGGGGGCGAGGGATCATGGGAACCTCCTGCAGGGAAAAAGGAAAGGGAATCCTGAGCTGCCCACCACAATCAGTCCAAAATTGGGCTTGACACCTTTTTTGGAAATATGCAGAGAAAAACTGACCCCTCGTGGCACTGAACTTAAGTCAAGGAAGCTTCACCAATCCCCCAAGATACAAATTCTAAACAAAAATATAAAAAAAACCCCTAAAGAGCTGTTTTAGTTTAAATAAGGAAGGAAAGTCTTGTTTTACCCTGTTGACAGCTCGAGGTTCACACTGCTCACACAGGTAGTGCTCAACGTCCGAATTCACACCCATGCAGTCACAGTGCTGCCAGACCTGGAGAAACAGGTACAGCCCAGTCAGAAAGTCCTGGCACAGGTTACAGTTGCAAACTGCATTTTCTCAAATAATATCAGGCAAAGCAAGAAAATAAGCTTGACACAGGAAATCCAACATTTTCTATGAACTATTTCACACCATGTCAGCAGACAGACAAGATCTCCATGCAACAGTAAGTGTAAAAGCCCCCAAATTTTTACATTAATTTCCCTCTCCCGAGGGCAGGAGCTGGAGCAGTTTCAGCTCCTCTGCTCAGTGTAAGTTGCATTTTCTCTGTGAAAACACGATCTCTCCTCTTGTGGAGAGGAAACGAAGGGCTGAAGAGTTAATTAATGGAAACGGCGGGTGAAGAGCCCCACTCGCTGCGGAGAAGAGGAGAAGGGAGCAGGCCTCTCTTCCCCCTGCTCACCATGCACTTTTCACACTGGATCATGAGCCCCTCGTCCTTGTAGAGGCCGCAGATGCAGCGGATGACGTCCTCGTCCTTCTCGTGCCCGTTGTCCTTGTCGCACACCGAGGTCTCGCTGCTGTCGGCCTCGCTCGCCGTCTCCCCCACGATCTCGTCGATCTGGGCCGAGGCCTCGTGCCGCGCGTTGTAGTAGGCCTTGCGCAGCCGGCACACGTCCCGCCCCGTCGGGGACTTCCTGCCGTAGTATTTCTGGAGAAATCAAAAAATAAAACCCCAAAAGTTCTTTATTTCCAAGTCCTGTCCCGTTTAGCTCCTGGCCATGCGCGCCTGGGAGGGTTTTCCCTACAGCTGCAGCCCCAAAGCTGGGGTGCACTTCTCCATCTCCCTCCTGACTCTGACCAGCAGGGCCAGGGACGTGATGTGGGCAGGGAAGGAACCGAGAGCAGCCCTGGGAGAAGGAATCGGGGTGATGGGTGACCAAGAACTCCAATGTGCCCCGGCCATGTGTGTTCACAGCCCAGAAACCACCCGTGTCCTGGGCTGCATCCAAAGAATGTGAGCAGCAGCTCCAGGGAGGGGATTCTCCCCCTGCTCTGCTGAGACTCCAGCTGGAGTGCTGTGCCCAGTTCCAGGCCCCCAGCACAAGGATGTGGAAATGTTGGAGCAAGTCCAGAGGAAGCCATAAAATTGCTCAGGGGACTGGAGCCCCTTCCCTATGGAGTCAGGCTGGGAGGGCTGGGAATGTTCAGCCTGGAGAAGAGAAGGTTGTGTGGAGACCTCAGAGCCCCTTGCAGGATCTGAAGGGGCTCCAGGGAAGCTGGAGAGGGACTGTTCATCAGGAACTGGAGTGACAGGACAAAGGTGAATGGGTTCAGTCCGAAAGAGGGGAAATTTAGGTGGGATATATGGGATAAACTGCTCCCTGT
The DNA here is from genome assembly GCA_013400235.1 of Oriolus oriolus. Lineage (NCBI taxonomy): Eukaryota > Metazoa > Chordata > Aves > Passeriformes > Corvidae > Oriolus > Oriolus oriolus. The sequence continues at coordinate 126,904 of VXBT01004298.1, read as the reverse complement.
GAGGGTGGGGAGGCCCTGGCACAGGGTGTCCAGAGAAGCTGGGGCTGCCCCTGCATCCCTGGAAGTGCCCAAGGCCAGGTTGGACGGGGCTTGGAGCACCCTGGGATAGTGGAAGGTGTCCCTGCCACGTCAGGGGGTGGAACAAGATGAGCTTTAAGGTCCCTCCCAGCCCAAAGCATTCCATGATTCTGTGATTCCACAACATCTGATACTGAAAAACAGGGTACCCCTTCCAAAAGGAACGGGAATTTCTTTAGGTCAGCTGTTCCTGCGTGTCCTTGACCTTCTCTCCGACCTGAGGCACTCAAAGAGCTCATGATTTGCTATCAAGGCCTCATGAGGAACCGATCAGCACAAGTTCTCTTCCTCCAAAATAAGTATCTTCTTTTATTACTGCAAGAGCATTAAAGGAGGGCACATCCCCGCTGCCAGTGCCGCAGCTTTCAGGCCAGACAGAGCCTCACCTCTGCGTTCCTGAAGACCTTCAGCATGTCCCCATCAAAAGCTTCCACAGTTTTGTAGTAGCCAGTCAGGATCTGCTTCTCAATCGTGGCAAGGTCCAAGGGGTCAGAGATCTTTTCGTAATAGTCTGCATTTCTACAACAGGAACGTTGGCACAACGTCAGGTCCACCAGCAATTCCCACTGTGCAAGTCCATCACAGAAAGCAGCTCTGGGAAGGCAGCACTTACTTTTTCTTTGGGGGCAGGTTCAGGAGAGGAGCTGCAAGCACCTGGCTGGAGGAGTCTGCAACAGGAACAGAGCTTAGTGACACCACTGGAGTAAAACTTCTGAAGAAAAGTAACTAACAACTCTCAATCTGGGTTAAAAAAAGGTTTTTCTGTTATCTGAGCCACGGGGAATTGAAATGCTTCCACATTTCTAGGTGTTGGTGGCTGTAATTGGAGTGCAGGTAGCACAAGGAAGGACAGTTTCTGATTTTTTCTGGAATTTTGAAACATCAATTTCAAAGGACAGCAACATCTGCAGATTCTGGTGGCAAAGCAGGGGGTTGAGGCTAAAGCAAAGTGATTATTGGTAAGGGGGGAAATTAAAAAACATAAGAGTTATTTAACATCCCATCTTTTTCCAGCATTTCCTATTCAGAGAGTCCATTTCCAGAGGTTGAAAAGGCACCCACAGAGATTTTTTTTAAAAAGAATCACCTTCACCTTTGTAGGATATGATGCTGTCACATATCTCCTTGAAGATCTGAGCCAGGCGGGCGGCGCGAGCCACCTCGAGGTTCTCCTCAGCCGCGGCCAAGCGCCGCGTCCGCACCGAGCGCGACGTCTGCAGGGCTGAGAACTGGGTCATGAACACATCTGGGAGAGGGCAAGGGAGAATTAGCTTCAAACACCAAATTCCTTTCTAAGCAAGAACTTTGTTAAGAGATCAAATTACAGCATCTTTGGTTTAGCAACTCCGCCACCAATTATTAAACGGAGATGTTTTCTGTGCTACTGGAACATCTTCGGTTCCCTGCTCCCACGTCAGCTCTCACCTAAATGGATCTGTTGGTTATTGGAATGTTTTATCTTGCTGGAGCAAATAAAACATGTCACTGAACTCACCCCAAATACTCACTGCCCAGCTTCTCCTGTGCCTGACACTGGGGGCCAAATCCTGCCAGGCTGTGAGGATGATGTTCCCACCAACAGGGTTGGTTTTGGGATAGGAGCAAAAAGTTTTCCCTGATAGTTATATTCTGCCTCATTCCCACAAGTGACTGCACACCAAAAACCTTTGTTCTCTAAAGGCCTGAAAGTCGTGAAACTATGAGGGTAAATGACAATTTTCACAACTGTTTCTGGTTCAGGGATACAGACAGCAGGAAACAGCCCTTCTCCACCAGGGTCCAAAAATGGAAAATCATGGAATTACAGACTGGTTTGGGTTGGAAGGGACCTTAAAGCTCATCCCATCCCACCCCCTGCCATGGGCAGGGACACCTCCCACTGTCCCAGGCTGCTCCAAGCCCCGTCCAACCTGGCCTGGAACACTTTCAGGGATCCAGGGGCAGCCACAGCTTCTCTGGGCACCCTGTGCCAGGGCTTCCTCACCCTCCCAGGGAGGAATTTCTCCCTAGAATCACTGAGGTTGAAAAAGACCTCCAAGGTCACAGAGTCCAACCTGTGACTGATCACCACCTTGCAAACCAGACCACAGCACTGAGTGCCACGATGTTAAATGCCATTCTCCTCCTCCACCTCCTCCTCTGGCAAACCACTCTCAGTCAAACACCACAAGCGACAACTTCTCCCGGCACTCGAGTGACTCCTGCGAGCTTTTACCTGTGCAGCAGCACTTGCTGCTTACAAAAGGTGTATGGATCTGGTAGGAGCTCTGCACTGGATTTACACAGAGTTTAACTCTCCGTGTCACAAAGCAGCACCCGAGGAGGCTGAGTGGCCTCACCGGATTTGATGTTGCCGTCGTCCCGGCAGATCCCGTTCCAGCGCGTGTACAGCGACGAGCTGTGCATGTTGTCACTGACGTGCTTCACTTCCTCTTGCTTCTGTCGGATCTTCTCCCAGTTCCGTACCAAAAACACGTGGTGTTTCAGCACAAAATTCCTGCAGGAATTAGGAAGGTGTTCAAGAATTGCTTTTTACTGGAAAATTAATTCTTTAACGCAGGGGAAAAGCTGGATATTGAGAGAATACCCTGTGCCTTCTCTCCTCAGTGGAGAGGAATTCCAGTCTGGCTGGTAAAGGAGAACTACAAGCTGCATCCTCAGAAATTTCAGGATGCCCCATCTTATAGAAGAACACGTAGACGTTTGCACAGCACTCCATTTCTGAGGCAAACCCCCCTGAAATCATCCCTCACCTTTCCCTGTTAGACATGGGCTTCATCTGCAGCTGAGGCGTCAGCCTGGTCGGGGCGTTCACACTTTCACTGGGTTCCTCAGGGATGTGGCCCCTCTGGAAAACAGATTGTTCCGATAGACAGGAAAAACTGTGCCAAGAACTCAGCAAAGCAGCCCCTGAGACAGAACCTGCAGCACTGCTCTGCTGTATTTCTGTTCAAAGTTTGGGTTTCTGTTTCCAGTTTAACATTTACAGAAACACTGGGTTTGGGTCTGATGGCACAGACTGACTTCCCATCAACCTCACCCCTCCAAACTCTGCCTTTCCTACTTACTCTCTTCTTTAGTTTGTGCTTTGACTTCCTCTTCTCTTTCGACCGCCCAGGCCTTCTGTGAGTGCTCACAGGCTGGTTGCTTTTGCTTGAGAGTCCATTCATGCGTTGACTTTTACCCCCAATTATTCCTCTGCATTTGTCAAAGCCACATTTGCAGAGTTGCTTTGAGAAAAAAAAAAATTCAATAAACCCCAAACACTTAGATTCTCTCTCAATATTAAGAAGAACATTTTCTGCCTAATACAACACGACACGTTTTGTGTAATTTTTACACTTTACAGAACTGTTAGTCCTTGGTGAGATTTTTCAAGGTCTCACAGTGGGGTTTTTACCTGTTTTTCAACATTAAATGAGTGGAAGTTGTAGTCATAGGTGAGCTCAGTCCCAGCAGGCATGTCCTTGAGCGCATACAGCCCGATCCGATACACACCATTCACAGACCTGTGGGGGAAATACAATCAAATACCCCCAAAATTAAACATAAAATCATCTTTGTGCACAGAGTGGAAGTGTTAGAGACACACAGCAACACCTGTGCTGTGCCCTGGGTTATGCCCATTCTCCACTTGTGCAGTTCTTTTATTTATCTCTTACAACAAACTTTGAGGGCTAAAAAGCAAACACTACATTTACAAAGAGTAGGAAATTGTGATTCAGACAGAGAAGCTACAAACTGTCCTGGCTGTTGTGACAGATCACCTCATCCCCTGCAACACTCAGGTCCTCCAGACACTGAACATCACAGCTCATCTCAAAATCAGACTGGTTTGGGCTGGGAGAGACCTTAAAGCTCATCCCATGCCACCCCTGCCATGGGCAGGGACACCTCCCACTGTCCCAGGCTGCTCCAAGCCCCGTCCAACCTGGCCTTGGGCACTGCCAGGGATCCAGGGGCAGCCCCAGCTTCTCTGGGCACCCTGTGCCAGGGTCTCCCCACCCTCACAGGGAGCAATTCCTTCCCAATATCCCGTCTAACCCTGCCCTCTGGCACTGGGAAGCCATTGCCCCATGCGCTGTCACTCCAGGCCCTTGTAAATTGTCTCTCTCCACCTTTCCTGCAGCTCCTTCAGGTACTGGAAGGACACAATTAGGTCACCTGGAGCTCTTCTTTTCCAGGCTGAACAATCTCAATTCCCTCAGCCTTTCCTCACAGCAGAGCTGCTCCAGCCCTCTAATTAATCTCCAGACCCTCTCCAACAGCTCCATGCCCTTCCTGTGCTGGGACCCAACTGGAGGCAGCTCTGCAGGAGGGGTCTCACCTGAGCAGGGCAGAGGGGCAGAATCCTCTCCCTTTGTCTCTTCAACTCTTTTATTTTGTGTTGGATTTTCAAATTTAAAACTTTACTATTGCTTAAATCTAGAATTATCTGAGAACCACGAGCTACTCTGATGTACTGTCCCCACAGTGACTCCTGTTCCACCATCTGCTATTCCCCTGCAAATCATTCACTACAAATCCCTCAGCAGCACTTCCTCCTAGCCTGGGTCTCACAGAGTGCTGCTATGACACAGAGCGTGCTGGAACTGGGCTATTTCCCTCTTTCCCTACTTTAAAAAAATATCTGAACTGTCAAAAAGAAAGGGTGTATGTAGACACAGATGATTTTAGAGCGTTACCCAGGCTTCAACCTTTGCAGCAGGTTAAGAGTGTGAAAACCAGCAAAGCCCAGCGTAACCAGTAATGCTGGGAGGGAAACGCCCCAGTGTGACAATCAGCAGTGCTGGATCTGCCAGCAAACTTGGGTCCTGTCTCCAAAGCACCCAACACTCCACGACTCCTCTTGAGCAACGTGAGCACCGTGTAAGGATTATTTACAGCTCGATTCCATTCCCTATTTTTAGATCTGACTCCCTCAGACGAACTGGTTCTCTCTCTCTCTCTGGGGACACCGGCCTTCCAGGGAGCAGAACCCCTTTTGCTCACCATTTCTGCATCTCACAGTTGGGGTTGCAGCTGTGGTTGATGAAGCGAGCCTCGTTGCCCATGCGGTAGCTGTCGATGACCATGCCGCTGTCCAGGTTCAGGCAGTAGTGGTCACTGTGGTTGTGGTACTGCTCAATCATCCGGTTCCTGTGGAGCAACACAGGGAGTGTCCTGTGATTCTGCTTGTCCCCACACAGCACACAGGGAGAGCACGTCTCAGACAGGGTTTTGAAGGAAAAGCAATGATAATCTTTTGTATTTTATAGAACCGTACACCTAGAGATGGAGGAGAGCCGTTATTGTACCTATTTTTATAAGTCAAGGCCACTGACAGAGCTTGGGTTAGAATTTAGAAATTTGCTCTTCTGGAATGCTCCCTTTTGGGTTCTGCAGATTATTTGTACACATTTCATGTTGGTAACCTGTGTATGGAAGAGAAAATGCAAGTACACATTCCTGGGGGTGTCTGTGTATGCACGTGTACAACAGCCAGCTTCCTCCTGGGGACTGGGCAGGTCCTGGAATCACATCCATGGATCCCAAAAGCACAGGGACAGGAGGCAGTGTCAGTGGTTATCTCTGGATGAGAAGATGCAGCTGCCTTCTGGTGGAGCTCTGAGAGCAGCAAGCCCCTCCAACCTCACATATCCCACGATGCCACGGAGTTAACGAGACTATTTCTTTCTTTCAGTGTTTATCAATGTTTCCACTTGTTCTTTTTCCTTCACATCTTTCTGCAGAAGCCCCTTCCAGCCCCACTCTGCCCCTCAGTTCTACCTGCAGAGTTCTCATTTCAGACTCAATCACTTGTGGCATTCTGCATTTACAGGGCAGATGATACCTTTCAAACATTAATCACCCCTCTCCACTGGACTGGAAAAACCTGGTTAATCAGAAAAAACCCAGATTTCTAAGCCTTCCTTCTGGCTGGGACCAGCACAGCATTCCTTTTCCCCCTCATCCTCCCCTTTGCTCCTGCCTGAGCATATCCCAACCACGACCACAGATGTTAAAGTCATTTATGAGCCTTCCATGCTAAAGCAGCAAATAAATATTTCTACCTGAATTCCTGCTCACTAACAACTTCTCCCAGATATTCAATGATAAACTGTCCTGCTTTCAGGGGCTCTTTGGTACGGATACCCCATCCTTTCTCCTCGGCCCGGAACCTCTCCAGGCACTGCACCCACTCGTGCCTCTGGATCCGCTGGTTGCAGCACTGCTCCCCACAGGGGCAGGTGTTGGGGGAACACTCTGCAAAGATCATCCTGAAAGACACGACACAGAAGGTAAAGGGAGGGGAAGAGCATACTTTGGGATCTGTCATACAAGGAAAATCATAAATTAATATATGAAATCAAGACAGAAATCAATATAGAAATCAACACATAAATAAAATATATAATACAAAAATAATTCATAAATCAATATATGAAATCAAGATAGAAATCAATATATAAATCAACACATATAAAAATATATAATCATATAAAAATCAATCATAAATCAACATACAAAATCTAAATATAAATAAATACATAAATCAATATACAAAATCTAAATATAAATATGTAAATCTTAACATAAATGATATATAGAATATATAGAAATCAATAATAAATCAATATATAAGATCAATGCATAAAATCAATATATAGGTCAACATTATATAATATACTATATTTATATAATATGGTATATTATATTATTAATATATATATAAATCAAGAATAAATCAATATATTAATAAATCAATAATAACAAATTAAGCAAAACAGAAGCCATTCAATAACTAAAATGCTTTTTGTTTTCAAGGTGTAATTCACACAGCAATTCCCTGCCTGGCTCCCATTGCTATTCAAAGGGCAAAATGGAGATTTCAATGGGATCTCCCTCTGGAGAAAGGGGGAGGGCAGTGCTGAGGGATCACCTGGTGCAGGGAGCTCGGGGGGAGCTGCAGCCTGTGCCCGGGGAGGGGGAATGCCCACACCTGGCACTGAGCCTTTGCCTGACCAAGTGGCCCCTCTGAGCCCCCCCAGAGCATCGGGCACAGCCTGGGAGGGGACACGAGCCCAGGGGGGCTTTGCTCGGGGTCCCTCCCCGGGGGCAGCAGCTGCAGCTGCTCTGTGTGGCTGCTCCACCATCCACGGGCTGCAAGGACCCAGAGCCTGGCGCTGAGCTGGGAGGGAACTGGTCTGACTGGGACCAGCTGGGAGCGTGGGAGGGTCCAGCAGGGCCCTGCTGGGTCACTGTGAAGGGGCCTCAGTCCCAGCAGTGACAGTCTGGGGGTGACACTGGGACCCCAGAGCGTCTCCAGAGGGTCAGATTGGGAATTTCCCTCCCTGTGACGATGCCTTTGCTGCTGGGGTGCATCCAGCACAACTCCTTTCCTAGGAGATGATGAGCTGATGTGAAATAATCCACTGCTCACCTGTTCAGACAATCCTCCACACAGCCCTTCCCACTGTCATCCTCTGGTTTCTTACAGTTGCAGGTGGTGGCCTCGTAGCCAGAGAGAGGTTTGACATCCACATAGACATCTGGAGAAGGAAAAAAAAAAAGAGAAAACAAACCCAAACAGGGAAAAAATTCTTTTCAGGTGAAAAACCAGAACTGTTTATCTGCAGTATTTTCACTCCAATTAGATAAAGGAAAAAAAAAAGCAGGTGGAAGTGTCTTTGGCAGGACAAAGAGCAGGACAGAAAGGAGGGTGTCACATGAAAATTCCACAGTTATCACATTTTAGTAATAAGATTTTACTTACTGGAACGGATTTTTTTATAAAGTGGGACATCTGGCTTTTTATACAGCTAAAAGGAAGAGAAATAAAATTTTAATACATTGCATAAGTGCATCTGTTATTCAAAAGGATCAGGGAAATTATGTTCTGTACATAGGGAGCCATTCTGTAATCATTACTAGAAATCCGTGTTCTCTTCTCTAGGCTCAGACTGCATTAACAAATAGGTCACAAGAAAGACCTGAATAAGTGGAATTTGGGCTTAGTGAGACAGTGGAGCAGTTTGTTCACCACATTATTGATTCTGTCTGCCCAGAGCAATGTGGGAAACAGCTGTCCCGAGGACAGGCTCCTCTGAACAGGGCTTAGAAGAAGAGAAATTATTTATACCTACTTTGGAGAAACCATCTTTGGTGGAATCACCATGTTCCAATGCTTAAAAGAGTGAAAACAAAAAAATCAAGGTGCTGATTTATCAAAGTGACTCGATGATCTTAGGGGTTTTTTTCCAATCTAAAGGATTCTGGGATTCTATGAGAACTGTGAGTACAGGTGGGAGCCACAAGAAATGCAAATTCATCTTCTCTGCAGAGGAGCTTCCTCTGCAGATGGAGATGATGGGAGGGGAAAAGGGAGCTTACATCACAATTCATAATTTCATACATATTCCAGCCTTTCAAACAAGCTTTAAGGAATAATTTCCAATTATTTGCTGTTTCTCACACATTTCCTGCACTAAGAGCCTTCCCTCAGTGACCTTTGTGGCCCACAGGAACAACCCAGACACCTCCACACCCCTGTACAGAGAAACTCCTCTGAAAGGGCCTCCAATATTCCAGGGAGAGCTGGAAAACGTCAAGGAAACAGATTCCACGTATTTATTACTTATAAAATACTGAATAAATGAGACAGGCCATTGTCAATACATGGCAAGAAAGCATCCTCAGCTGAAATGTCCCCAGTGCTCCTGACTTGAGGATCAGATTCCAGGGGTGTTGGAGTGCAGCTGGAGCCACAGCACCTGGGAATGTGTCCTGCTCATCTACATGCTCGAGTTACACTTTCTCACCACAGAGCTGAGGACAGATTCTCCCACCAGCCTTAAATCCTGTGGTAAATCACTCGGTGGAAACATCTCAGGGGGGAAAAAAAATATTCCTATTTTTAAGCTTGCACATATTTAAAGCTCTTTAAAAAGAACGAGACTGTTAAACAGTTTCTCTTCTCTCCTCAGTATGAAAATTTCAGCTTGCAAGTGAAAAATAAATTCCACTCTGCTGAGACTGAGCCAAGAAAAATAGGGCCTGAAATTTCTCAGCGCTGCTGGCAGTACATCCCAATTCTCCCGAGGCGTGTCTGAAGCCAGCTCCCTGCACTGCCAAAATAAAAGCCTGCAGCCAAATTAATGACTTTTGTCAGAGCAGAAACTCACAGGGTTGCTATTTTGCAGGAGATGGAATAATGGGAATTTTCAGCATTAAATACATATGCAAATCCTTTCTCCCCTCACGCAGCAGCAGCAACAAGAAATCCCCCCGGCCGGGATGTGCAAACACGGCTCTCTCCGAGTGCTGCTGTTCCCTCCTGATCCCAATCCTGGCATCCCCGTGACTCCTTATCTCGTACCTGGTTGTGTTTCCACTGCCAGAGGATGTCGTAAGGCAGCTGGAAGTCGATTCTCTTTTGTCTGAGGTACTTGCCTGAAACAGAGAGGTTTGTAAGCGGCACGGCACGCACTCCCAGCTGTCCCCAGGGAGTGGGAGCTGCTCCAGACGCCCGGCCAGGCTCTGACAGGGCCTGGCACGGCTGGAGGGCAGGAGGGAGAGGGGCAGAACCCTCCCAGAACGTTCTGGGTGTCAGGGCAGGTCCAAGGAAGAGCCCCCAGGACACTGCGGCCGGGTCCCGCTCTCCTGTGCCGCGCGGGAGCGGCCTCCGTGGGCAGCGAGGGATGGAAGGAGGTGGGACTGACCACAGCACAGCCTGGCAGGACTGATCCCAGCACCTGGAACAACTGACCACAGCACCCAACAGGACTGACCACAGCACCTGGAACGACTGACCACAGCACCTGGGACAACTGACCCCAGCACCTGNAGAACTGACCACAGCACCTGGAACAACTGATCCCAGCACCTGGAACAACTGACCACAGCACCCAACAGGACTGACCACAGCACCTGGAACAACTGATCCCAGCACCTGGAACAACTGACCACAGCACCCAACAGGACTGACCACAGCACCTGACAGAACTGACCACGGTGTGTTCTCTGTGAGAACCCTCGAAGCTGGCACGTTCTCTCTCCTGAGCTTTCCTGTGCACAATCCAACACTTCAACACCCAGGGCAAGACCTGCACCGCCTGTGTAGGCTGCTAAATCACAATATTGTACTCAAAGAAATCAAATCAGTCTTGAAAATAGTCCCCCAGCCTGTTCCCGTGACCTTTACCAGAAGAGATTTAAGAATGAATTCAGACTTGGCAAACACATTCCTAGATTTTTGGAAAGGCTTCAAGGGGATCTGTATTTTCAGCAATATCTGGAACTCATTTTAGACAGGAGTTCCTGCTTTCACTGCAGATTTTGGCTCTATTCTGACGTTCACTGTCACCCCTAAAGGACACAGACCCATTACATCATTCACACCAGACCCGAGGGCTGACACTGGTTAGTTCCAGCCAAGATTCAACATTCTCTGATCATTTTGCTGGAATCCTGTGCCACAAAACTGCAAGGAGCAGAGTGCCTAGGATGAAGTGTCAGGCCCAGGCCTGATTTTTTTTCCCCCAAGCTTTTCTAACTGTTAACAAGTGCCTTTATATTCCTCCAGCAATGCTCTGTGGCTTCGCATAAATTCACACGCGTACCCTCGCCACTGGAAAATGAAAATGGTAATGTTTTCCTTACAATTTACCCTGAAATTACTTTCCATTTTCAATGCCTTATTCATCCCTAGCAGGTTCCAGGAAAGAGCTAAATCTGCCGGGAATTTGCTTTCACTTCTATGACCTCAGCAGGCCAAACAAAAGGCTCTTTCAGGTGCCCTGGCACCATGCCTGGAGTGCAGGGAAGGTCCCCCCAGCCCTCCTCAAGTGGGCACCAGTGCAGTCCCCCAGCAGAATCCCAGTCCTGATCACTGCTCTGGGGTTAAACCATCCCCAGGCATCCCTGGAGCAACGGGAGCAGCTGCAGGGTGGGACCAGCAGTGTGGCTGGGGAACCTGGGGAACCTGGTTTTATGACCCCATTCAAAAAGGAGCTGAGCAAGGGCACTTTTTGGAGAATTTCAATTGTCACCTTCAGCTCTGAAAGCTGTTTTGTGGCTCCTGATTGACACAGCTCGGTCCCACTGTCGTGCCCCTGCTGTGCAGTTGTGCAGGGAGCCAAACAGTTCAGTTGCAGAAGGCAAACCAGGGACAGCTGTGTTTGATGGGACACAGATTCCTGCTGAACACCGCGGAATTCCCCAGAATGGCTCAGCGTGACGGGACTTGCAGCCAGAAATCACAGCACTTCAAAGGCTGAAACAATTACCTGAGAATCAGGAAATTACTCAGTCTTGGTTTATCCTGGGAAATGATGTGAGCTGCAAACAGTGGGAGCTCTGGAGCATCCCCCCAGGCTGGGAGCAGCATCCTGAGCTCCATCACCTCTGAGGGTCTGGCACAGACTCAGGTTATGGCTTCTTCCCACAGGCACTTCCCTGGAAGTGTTCAAGGCCAGGGACAGGGTTTGGAGCAACCTGGGCTAGTGGAAGGTGGCCCTGCCCATGGAACAGGGTGGAGCAAGATGACCTGTAAGGTCCCTTCCCACCCAAACCATTCCACGATTCTGTGATTCTATGAAACTCTAAATCCCACTATTTTCCTACCCGAGAGCTACAAATGGGGATAAAAGTAAAAACAAAGATAACAGCAAAGCTTTCCACCCTTTCACCCCTGTTTAAAGACAGGCACCGTTAAGTGCGTGGGGACATGGGGGAATTTATCATTCCATGCTCAGCTCTTGGGATTTAACAAATGGTCATAATTGTCTGTGGCTATTCTGCTGTAATTCTTCTTTGAGGTGGAGACTACTGCTCTGCATTTCATCCAAGGACTATCACAGTTAAAGCAGGTTTGCAACCAGAACGGTATCTTCTGCCACACAAAAAATCAAGAACAAAGTTCATGTTTTAAACTAAAAAAACCCCTCTCTAGTCAAACTGGGGAGCACAGAGAGATGAGCTGGCAAAGTTCATGTGCCAAAAGCCACAGGTGACCTGGCAAGGGATAAAAACCAGAGAGAGGCAGAAGCTGTGCAGGCCTCCCAGTGCCACACTTGTTTCCCACCAAGTAAAACACAGGTGAGGTACCCACCAACGTGGATGGGGGCTGGGAACAGCCCGTGCTCGTGCTCCCCCGGGGTGTACTCCAGCTTCTCCTTCTTCAGCTGGATCAGGCGGCTCTTGGGGCTGTGGAGGACAGGGACAGAACCAAAACATCACAACGGGCAACACCTGTCGCTTGCAAGAAACACATCTCCTGTTTGGGTTAAGGCACCAGTGTCTGGAGCAGCTGATGCCTCAGGCTTTAACTCTTATATTTTTCACATTCTGTACTGCTCAGTGTATGACTAAAGTTTCTTGCAGCCTGTCAGCTGCTGCTCTCTCATGCTAAGATAGACATAACAAACCTCTCTAGATTTGCTCTGCAAGGACACCCAGCCCGTCCCAGGCCCAAAATGTGTAACCCAGCACCTTGAGCAGGGGGGCGAGCTGAGGGGCAGTTCCATCATTAGCTAAAGTTTAATTGGCCAATTTATGCTGATCTGCAAATGGACCAAACCTGTAACAGTGTGAAGAACTCGTGACTCGGGGTCCATCTCGGGTGCAGCCTTTGGCCTGCCCAGGGTGTGCCTCTGAAGGCCTTTCCAGTAAATATCCACCTTTATTCCCTTACTCCTGGCTGGTCTCTGTTTCCAGCTTGGCCTCTTGAGGCATCAGGCAAGAGAATAATAATAGAAGTGGCCAAAGAACTGCTTTCCAGGTTTCTTGTCAAACACACTGATCCCAGCCCTTCCACAACAGAATTTTTCTCCATAAATGCTGTTAAGGTAACACCCAGTGGGACACCATCGACTTTAAATGCCCAGCATGGGATATAAAAGTAATAACTAAAGCTACACAAATAAAAGACGACCGACAGATCGTATCTGGTGGTTTTTGCTGAGGAACTGGACACGTGACACAGGTACAGCCCTGCTCTCCACTTCCCTAAGAGCAAACATTCATGTGCTGTTCATCAGGAAAGGCAGAAAAAGAACAGAAATCAGGTTTAAAAAGCAACGAGACACCCCTTTACAGAAGGAAAAATAGGAGTATGAAATCAGAATGGTTGTATGGGTCAGGCAGGTGACAGCTCTGTAATGTGGTGTTTATAAACATCTCCTGGCTGACAACAAACCTTGGAAAATGGAATCCGATGTGGTTATATTTAGAACTGCAGTTCTGCAACATTCAAAGGAGACTTCTAAATGTTAAATATACCAAAGATTAAGTGATTTGAAGCCTACTGAAGTATACTGAAATTTTTTAAGGGATCTCTTTTAGTAACTGGACAAATAACAGAAACACGACTCAATAAAAATGTGATATTATTGTTTAACTAGTGAAGGGAAAATGCAAGTTAAAAACAAATTTTGAGATACAGATATCAACAACTGAAAATAATTACAAAGAAATTCTTCCCTGTGAGGGTGGGGAGGCCCTGGCACAGGGTGCTCAGAGAAGCTGGGGCTGCCCCTGGATCCCTGGAAGTGCCCAAGGCCAGGTTGGACGGGGCTTGGAGCAGCCTGGGACAGTGGAAGGTGCCCCTGCCCATGGCAGAAGGTGGAACAAGATGAGTTTTTAAGGTCCCCTCCAGCCCAAACCGGTCCATGGTTCTGTGATTCCCAGCAAGCCAGTTAGACCTGGGTGAGACCTCGCCAGCAATCAGGGAAATGAAAACTTCCAACAGCCCAGGTGGGCACCTACAACAGGGAGCTGGGGGAGGACATTCCCGAGCGTCTGACAGACCGAAACACAAGCCTGGCTACACAAAAGGTTGGAGCTGATGATCTTGGAGGTTTCTTCCAGCCTTAAAGGCTCTCTGATTCTACAAGAAATGCTTCCTGCTCTATAATCCACTGCCTAAAGCTGTTTGGTTCAGTTGCCGTAGGGACAACTTTAAAACACCCATTTTGGTGCACTTCCCACCAACAGAACCAAACTGGCCTCTGTGCAGGCTCCCAGTAACAGGGCAATGGCCAAATGACACTTTTGTAGAAGATGAGAACATTTTGCTCCACTCTGCAGGGGCTGAAGACCAGGTTTAGTCTGCAAATGTCAGTCTGAAGTCTCAGGCAAACGAAGGGAACCAAGAGCAGAACCACAGCTGTGTCCCCTGTGCCTTCACTCCTCTCCATCCCTCTCCTTCCTTTTTTTCTGTTCCATTTCTGTTCTCCCTCTCCAGCTTCCAGTGTCTCTACACTCTTAGCATGTTGGCTGGATTATTTCTCAGTGGAATTCCATTTTTGAGGTGCAGAGCCCCATTTTCCCTCAGACCATAGTTTGATGAACATTTTAAGTGGCGATAAGCCAGCTTTGATGCCGGTCTGACCATTGGTCTGACTGCAGGGTTAACTGCTCCAGGAACCCTCCAGTGGAAGGCTGGATTCCATCCAATCATTATCCCACCTGGACATCAGGATGGGACACAGGAACAGCAATATGCCACAGAGGTGAGGAGAAAGCACAGCTGATTCTTTTGGTGCAACGTCAGCTCGTGCCAACATCAGGCACCTCCTCAACTGCAATTCGTGTCCTGCTCAAATATCAAAATTATGTGTTTCTCTAAACGCTCTACAACATTTTAATTAATTGCTAATTTACTAATTATTAAATTTTTTTTTTTGGTGAACTGGACTTTGCAGTTCACTCCTCTAGGAAAGCCACTGCTGGATACAGAGAGCAACTCCTGCACAAGTTCTTCCCTTGTTTTCAAAGCTGCAACCTTGTGCAACCACACACGGAACCTCTCTCCAGGTCCATGTAACTCCCAGGGGGAGCCGAGGACTGGGAACACTCCTGTGGAAGTTACAGCCATGCTGCCTACAAAATTACAGCTGGAAATGAGGTAGAACTGAGACTGGCTCAGGAACCATTCCTTTTATTCATTCGCAAGGTATCAAAATCTGAGCTTTCTTCGCTGTTTTTTAACAAGGTCTCCAGATTGAGGGGAGCTGGAGTGAACTCCTGCTGAGGCAAACTGCATGTGGCTGCAGAGAAATGAGGCAGTTTTAAAATACCTTGTTAAAATCAGCTCTTGAAATCTCTTTTAACAGTCCACCAACACTGGCCAGGCCAGGCCAAACTTTTCCTGTTTAGGAAGGAAAACCTTCCTATTTAGGAAGGATGAAAGTGAGCAGAAAAACGGTGTTTAAGGCAAAGTGTCTGCAGTGAACACTGCAAACAACTGCAAAAAACCAGTGAGTACAACCCACTAATGGGACACAGGGGCTGTGGGAATGGGGACAGGGACCAACACTCACTGTGACAGCACTAGAGGGTGCCCCATGATCACAGAGCTGCCTTTTCCTTCCCCACTCAGATCAGGTTTTCAAACTCCCACAGCAGGAAGTTACGGAAGTAACGGGATAACAACATGAACTTCTGCTCTCCTCTTACCCTGTTTCCAAATATCCAGCCACATGTCTGGCCACGCAGGAGAATGGGAACAGCACATCAAACCAAAAAAAAAAAAACTAATTACCAAAAAGTGACTGTTGTTCTGTGGATTTAGGCTGCTGAACCAACCTGGTAACGAAGTGACCCAGTGCCAGCAGGATGGAATGGTGGGATCAGCCCTTCAGGCTGCAGAAGAGTCCTAACTGGAGATGGCCACAGTTGTGTCCTTGCCCAGCTCTGCAGGTCTGTGCCCTGCTTCAGTATCAGTGCAAACAGTGCAGAGGCAGTTTGCACTGCTGGAGTTTTGCTGCCTCACATGGTGCAGGCAGCATTTGCTTCCTTGGAAGGGTGAAGCTCCTCAGTGTCCTTAAGCAGCTCATCCCCAGTATCAGAGCAGGGAAGAACTCAGCATGTGGAGCAAAGGGAAGACAAACCAACCCTCTTTAAGTGGTTTGCAACTTCCTCAGAGGAGCAGTGGAGGGGCAGCTCCAATCTCTGTTCTGTGAGAGCAGGGACAGCACCCCAGGGAATGGCTGGAGCTGTGTCAGGGAGGTTTAGGTTGGGTATCAGGGAAAGGCTCTTCCCCCAGAGGATGCTCAGGCTCCCCAGGGAATGGTCACGGCTCCAAGGCTGCCAGAGCTCCAGGAGCCTTTGGACAACGCTCCCAGGCACAGGGTGGGATTGTTTGGGCTGTGCAAGGCCAGGAGTTGGACTCCATGATCCTTGTGGGTCCCTTCCAACTTATGAACACTAAAAGTTCTAAATATTTTACACTAAAGAAAAGGAGAAGACTCTCTCAGCTCCTCTGCTAAGGCAAGAGATGAAATGGTGAGATTTGAAGGTTGCACAGCAGCGACAGACCATCCAAGGGTAAAGTTTTAGCACATCTCTTTAAAACAGATAAAAATCAAGTGGCCTCACTTTGGTGAGACCGAGATCTTTGTTTCTTCCTTAGAGGCTTGACCCTTTCACTGATTCCTTCACTCTAATATGGACAGAGATTACAGCAGGAGCAGCTGATAAACTGTACTGGCAGTTTCCCAGTGGTCTCTGTAACATTTTAAAGTGGTCTATGACACAGTGAGAAGGTGCCAAATTTTCTCTCTTTTCAATCTGTCAGATCATATTGGAACAGAAGCACAAATTCCTGACTTCAACTCATTTGTTCAGATGGCATTAGAAAACATGTGTGACTACAAAGGGAAGGGTAGGAGGGAGGTGTCCACATTCTAGTGGAACACCAGGCTGCAAACCAACCAGTGGGAAAAACAAAGAAATGCTGGATTGTTTTACCCTAAACATCTCAGAGAAAACAGAGATGAATTTCACTGAACTGTGAAATGAACTGGGTGCATGTCTGAAATTCTTTCACACAGAAGATGACCAGTTGTCACCACTCAGCCAATGCAAACAGGAACCCAGTGACCCCTTCTCTGCAGCCACTGTGCCCAGCTCCTGCTCAGAACCTGCACACATCCAGCTCTCCCAGCACCTGCACTGCCAGGACCATTAAGGCTCTTGAATAAATCTCTTACCTTCTTCAAAGCTGATAATCAGAAACCCTTCCGGACTGCTCGAGGCTGCTTTCTGACTGGGGTTACATTTCACACCCTCACTGGGTCAGATTCTGACAATTATCATGCACCTAATTTTCCACAGACTTCAATTAAGTCGATGGTTTGATTTCAGCTACTCATTAGTGGCAGCTCTTTATGGTTCTAGGTGAAAGAAGAGTTTCCACTGGACTATTTTACTTACTCTGTTGTTTTGTACACGTCGGAGTAGAGCCCAGCCTTCTGGTACTTCTTCTTTGGGGGTCGAGGGGCTTTCTTCTCACGCTGGGTTAGAGGAGGCAAAGGCTGCTCAGGGGTTTCAGATTCAGGTGGCTTCCCAAGGGCCTCATGTGGACTGGGAGGTTCAGCTACTGTCTCAGAGAAACTGGAAGAAAAAGTAGAGATAAAAAAATCACCTTCCCATGAAGATCATCTCACAGTGTTTCATTATTCCTCTCTCTAATCAGGTCAGCAGAAAAAGTCCATGTTTCTGAATTTCTGGGTGTCTCAACTACTTAAAAACAATGCAACTCAACAATTGTGATCAAGGGGGGGGTTAAGCATAACCATAAGAAAAGTATGATTTTTTTTAGTGATATTATTATTACAAAAAGAATGTTGTTTGTACTGCTGATGTTTATCCCTTGGAGCCTCAGTTGAGTAATTTAGAAGGCAGCTCTTGCTCTCTGCTTTTGCATTCTCAAACCAGCATGTGGTAACCCTTTCCTGAGACTTCAGGAGAGCCACAGAGCAGCCCCTGAACACATGGTGCCAGGAGCACCCTCACAGCACCCATTTCTGGAAAGCAGAACTCCTGACAGAGTTTGATCTGTTTATTGACGACTTTGGGGACAAGCATGAGGAGATGAGATCAGAGAGAGATTTTTGGTGTGGTCCTTTACCAGTGATTGCACAGGTGCAGCCCTTAACTCCTCCTTGCTGCTTTAGCTTTACTCTTTATCAGCTGTACATCAATTATCTCCCTTTACATCCTGTGTTGCCTCTAAGTATTTGTTTGTGATGTACATGAGATCCCATGGCACATGCAACCCTTCAGGCTCCTTATTCCACACAGGATGAAGGAACAATTTGTGGCATCTCATCAGTAACCCTGTTAAAACTCATTAAACATATCCTTCACCAACACAACGAGTACAGAACCAACAGTTTTAAATCACCTGAGATCCCACCCCGTTTCTGGGGTGTGTTCAGTGTCTGAGGAAGGCCCTGAACACACTTAAGGCTGACATGTCCATGTCGGTTCCCTCTAAACTGAACTCCTTAATAAAATCAAGAAGATTCCCTCAAAGACTGAAACATCCTAAAACCAACTGAGGTACAAAACTGTATGGGAATCACCTCTTATTGCTCTCCTGCTCATCCTCAGGCAAAGACTTGTGTCTCTTCCTGGCCTGTTCCTCTGGCAGCCACCTCTTCCTCTTCCAGCCTTTGCGGTGCTCGGGGTTCAGGTTCACGCTCTGCACCACGGCTTCGATGACGTCCGTGATGGTGTCTGGCCCCAGGTGCAGGGGGCTGCTGCTCTGCTCCCTGCTCTCCAGCTCCTGGCTGACCAGCCTGGCCGCCTGGAAGGCCTGCATGGACACCACGGCCTGCAGCGGGTACTTGCGCGGCCGCCCCGGCCGGCGCTTCACGAAGTTGTTCCCCGTCCGCGACTGCCTCTGCAGCTTTTTGGCTTTCAGGATTTTGTTGACGTGGTCCAGATTTTTTTTTGTCGCCAGGATCTTGTTGTAATTGCACATTTTCCTCGCTTGGCGCTGCATGGCCTCCACCACGCTCCTCTTGAGGTGCCGTGGCGAGTAGCTGCCGGGCAGCCGCTCCTGCAGCAGGGAGATGCTGTCGCCGCAGGAGCCGCCGGGGATGGCCGCGGCCCCCAGGCTGTCCTGCTTGCCCAGGGCTCTCTCCCGGGAGTGGCTCCGGGCAGGACTGGCCGATGGAGGGGCGGACACGTTGGCCATGACGGCTTCCAGGGTCTTGTCCAGCGCGGGCGGCCCGTCCTGCTGGGCCATGCGCTGCAGCAGCGTGTCCACCGAGTCCTCGGCGGCCGGGGCCAGGCGCGCGCTCCGGGCCGGCCCCGCCACCCCTGAAACACACAGAGACGGGGCTGGAGTGGGGCTGGCACCAAAACCATGGAGCTGAAACACAACAGCTGCATCAACTGACAGCGTTTGTGTCCTGGGGCTGCCCAGAACGTTCGCTGACGAGGTTCTGTAACGTGGAGAGGGACCCAGTGATACGAGGCAGTCACATTTTACATCCTCACTTTTAATGTACCATTATTTTCTCTTTATTCCCACATAATCCCCCATTTCTAACAGCAAAGAGCAATGAGGGTTCACACGATCCTCAAGTTTCTTTCTATTCAACACTAAAAATACAAAACCCTCTGTGCACATAAAAATTCAATCCTGATAAAAAATGGAGCAACACTTGAAATGTTTTTAAACTCGTTTTTCTTTTTTTTTTAAAGTTTGGAAGTACTGAAACAACTATTTTCATTGCTCTTGCAGTTTTTTTATCAAATAGACAAGGCTGATGATGACAGAACTGATTGGATAAAGGTAAATCGAAGTCTCCGGACAAAAGAGAAAGGTTAATTTACAGAGGAAGTAAATTTAGATCTGACTTTTAAAACTGTTATATGCTTTAGAGCTGAAGATTGGTGTTTGAAAAAGAGAGTTTCCAGGTCAACCATGTAGATTATGCTGCATTAAAAAGGGATTTGTTCTAAACTAAGAGCTTCCCAAAGCTGCCCTGCTGCTCCTTAGTGATAACGTTCCATCAGAAGAAACCCTGTTCTTTCTGGAATGAAATGGATGCTGCCTTCTCATAAATACATCACAACTGCACATTAGCATTGACAAAATGTTACTGTAACTGTGGCCAATTATTTAGATCAGATCTGCTTAACCCAGCGGGGCCCAGGCTGGAGCCTGAGCAGCACGTCCTGGTGTCAAGGGAACTGTTAAAGGAAGACAACAAAATGTGTTTATAAAGGGCTCTGGCACTTGACAGGAGGGAGATTATTTGTTAGACGACAGAGATAAAGCACAAGCAGTTCAAATATTTTCCAGCCTTCTAGCTATTCCTGAAGTATTTTCTAGTTTAAATATTTTCTAATATTTTCCCAGCGCTCAGTAGTCCAATTGTGCTACTCTGGAGAATGTGATCCTCACCAAGATTCCAAAGTCAGGAATTTGTAAGTGCAAATGAAAAGGTGCCTCAGAGAGTGAACAATTTGGAGGAGGAAGAGTCAGCAAAACACGTTCTAAAAATCCTCCTCTGGACAATGCTCTTCCTGGTGACAAAGGACAAGAGGAGCCTCCTGCTGTGAGCTGACCTGGACACCCCAACAACTCCGAGACAACGGGAAGGATTTACACTTTCAGCTCTGCACTTCAGATGAAATAATAAAGATAAATTACCCTTGGTTTTCTTCTGGCCTTTAGAGGCACACGGGGATGGAGCTGGGGCCCCTCACAGAACCCACCTGCTCAGTGACCCTCAACCAGCACCACGCCCCATGGACGCCCTGGACCTGGTGCTGCTGCTGCTGCTTGGAAACTGATCCAAAGGGCTGGGACACTGATCCAGGACAGCTGCAGCTCCTCTCTGACAAACACACTGAAGCCCACATGCATTCCAGATCCATGGAAAATACAACAATGACTGATCTTCTCAGCTGCATCGTCACTTCGGTGGCTTTGAAGTTGATAAGCTCGTGATTCATGTCATTCCAATGCTCCTGCATAAAACACTCCTCGACTTTAACACTTCCTATTCCTGGTTACAACGACTGCAGCTGCCCCTTTTAAGTGAGCGAGGGCAAGAAAGTGAATGAGAGAGGAAAAAGGAAGATCCTTTTCCCACTGCAAAGGACTTTCTGCAGCACAGGCTGAATGCAGCATCTGTTGCAAACATCTGTTTAAAGTGGGGAGGAAATGGTGCTTTGGGCACATCCTTCCTAGATGGAAACCATAACTAGTTCTAAGTACCAGTCCTAGGGATTTACTACATATTTGGGTGTCTGTCTGAATTCTGGTAACGGGACTGTTTCTGCAACTGAGCTTCTTAAAAAACGAGTCAACCTGCTGGATTTTCTTCTGTCCAATCCTAGGGGAGCTCACATTCAATTTTTACAGAATCATAGAACGGTTTGGGTTTGAAGAGACCTTAAAGAGCATCTTGTTCCACACCCCTGCCATGGGCAGGGACACCTTCCACTGGGGCAGGTTGCTCAGAGCCCACTCCAGCCTCTCCTGCTATCTGGGATAACCACTGGGTGACAACATGCAGGAAATTAACATCTTCAGATCTTCCCTGTGACAATTTGGTCGATAGATTTGACATTGTCACAGGGGTAAAATGTGACTGACAGCAACTCACACACAGTCACACACACACTGCGCCTCACAGGCCTGACCTCCTGACAAAACAAAGCTCAAACACACAGAGTCACAGAATCATGGAATGATTGAGGTTGGAAAAGCCCTCCAGGACCATCGAGTCCAAGTTGTGACTGACCCCTACCTTGTCCCCAGCCCAGAGCACTGAGTGCCACCTCCAGCCCTTCCTTGGACACCTCCAGATATGGGAACTCCAAACCTCCCTGGGCAGCTCCTTCCAAGGCCTAACCGCCCTTTCCATGGAGAAATTCCAGCTGATACCTGAGCCTCCCCTGGCCCAGCCTGAGGCCGTTCCCTCTCCTCCTGTCCCTGTTCCCTGCGAGCAGAGCCCGACCCCCCCCCGGCTGCCCCCTCCTGTCAGGGAGTTGTGCAGAGCCACAAGGTCCCCCCTGAGCCTCCTTTTCCCCAGGCTGAGCCCCTTTCCCAGCTCCCCCATCCCTCAGATGACTGGCTACAGCTCCACTGCCCTGTCAGGAGGGAGAACCTTTCCCTTCCTCGTGAGTCTCAAGCAGGGAACGTCAGCCCTTGGCTCCCTCGCTATCCTGCTGCAACATCCACTGCAGTCACCAGGATCCTGCATCCAAGATTTGTTCTTGTGTCATGGACTTGATGAGATGCTACCAAGCTCCCAGGCCTCTCAGTACTTCCATTATCTCTCTCCCATGAGCGTTCCTGACCCGTCTGGGGGCATTCACAGCTGGACCATTACTGGTGACTGGGATGAGCCGCGTGCCATCCTCCATCACCCTGGCAGGGTTCTCACATGGGAGGAAGAAAACCCAACAGCACAGCCTGGCCTGATCCTCCCCTGACCTGCCCAAAGGCAGGAACCCTCTGCCTCCAGAGCAGTGCCAGAGTCAGGCTCTTCCCCAGGGAGGAATTAATTTATTCCTCTAATTAACTGATTAAGTGTAATGTCACAGGTCTGGATTAAAGCACTGAGCTCCACAAGGCCTAACTCAACCTGCTGAGGAACCAAACCCTGCTCTGCCACAGCTCTGCTGCTGTTTCCCTAAGCACCAGCTCAACTCTCCCTGTTCTACAACCCAATCCCCAGCACTTGCATCCCAAAATGCCAGTGAGAAAACTCAGCATCTCCACGAGCTGAGGCTCTCACAGCCATGCTGTCCCAGCTGTGTCTCAGCACAGCTCTGAGCAAAGCAGGGATCCCAAAACCAAGGCCCCTGAGCAGGACTTGCCTGGAGAAGAAGTGCTCTCCGACGTGGATCTCTTCCTGGAAGGGCTGCAGCTTGTGCTCTCCGACTGCCTCTGCGAGGGTTTGTCCTGGCTTGGCAAAGTGCCTGCAAAGCACATCAGGGAAAGGCACGAAAAACATCAGCTCCGTCTGGCTGTGCCAATACAGCACCAAAGGCTCACTGAGGTTACTCTGGTGTGGCTTCAGGAACACCTGCGTGCTCCCATGAACGCAGGGGAAGGATGGAAAAGGAACCCCAAGCAGGGATTTCACACAGGCCAGTGGCCCAGGTAAACAAGCCGTGAGTAAAGCCAGGTAATATCAACCACCAGAATTAGCTCGTATGTGAGAAAAGAAAACAACCCTCCCATATTCCTACTCTCAACTGAACCCCCCTGCTTCACTCCAACTCCTTGATTTTCAGAAGAGTTTGGAAAAGACCTCTGCAGATTACCAAGACCAACCACCCTGCTCAAAACAGTCACGCTGCTCAGGGCCACCACATTCCGCTGGGTTTTCCACGTCTCCGGTGACACAGACTCCACGATCCACCGCTCCCTCACCCTCGCTGTGAACACCTTTTCAATTGCACAAGCAGAATGCCCTGAACTCCAGCGGGTGCCCGTTGTCTCTCCTGCCACTGGGCACCACCAGGACCAGTTTGGCTCCTTTTCCTCCATTCCCTCCCATCTGGAACGTGGACACACTGGGAAGAGCTCCCTTTGTGCATCCTCTGCTCCAGGCTGGCCAATCCCAACCCTCCTGACCTCTCTGGATGACCGATCCCAGCTCTCCCAGGCCCTCTGGATGACAGAGGCTCCAACCCCCTGGGCACTCCTTGGCTCTCCACCGCACTCACTGCAGCGTGTCCGTGTCTCTCTCTTACACAGCACTCCAGATGTGGCCTGTCCAGGGTGGAGTAGAAGCGAATAACAATCCCAATCCCCCTCATCCTCCTGGAGATGATCTCCACAACCCAGCCCCTGGTGCTGTTCCTCAGAGAGCCTCTCCAGCCCATCCTGCCAGCGCTGGTCTCCATGTGTGCTGGCACTGTCCCCTGCTGTGCCCACTGTCCCCTCTCAGCCCTGTCCCACCATTCAGGGCACTGGGAGGGAGGTGGAACAGCGCTGGAACCCGGATTGATCCCTGGGGAACACTGAGTGACTTTGTGCTGCTGATCCCATCCCTCTGTGCTGGAAGGGCACCTCATTCTGGAACAGCATTCCCTACCCCTCCTTGGGAACTGCAGAAAGGTGAAAAGCTAAAAAAAAAAAAATACTTAAGAATTTAAAATTTGTTAGATTTGTCCCTTGCTGTGCTGCTTTTCCTTTTCAAGACTCTGTCACAAGAAAAAAACACAAATATTTCTGCTCCAGTCCATCATGGCAAATCTGTTAAAGCCCTGGGGCCTAAACAGGTGAGGACGATGATTATCTACACACAGACCAGCACTGGATTTTAGGCACCTGTAAAACACGTTTCACTCTGTGTTCTGAGCACACAGGGCTTGCTGTTACTTGCTAAATCCTTGGATGATGTCACCAGGCAGCAGGAAGCACAATTAGCATTCCTTGAGTTAAAACCAATTTTAGAAAGACACAGGAATCCCATGGCTGCTGCAGGGTGAAGGGATAGGGCTGGGAATGGCAGCTCTGCTGAGAACACGAGCAAAGACCTATTTCTGTTTCCCTTTTTATACATAAATATTTTCTTACAGTAAACTGCTTTATTTTCCTAAGATTTAAACTTCTAGAGAATCCCAATTACTCTTGGAAGCAAAGGCTGTGGGAGTCATGAAAATGTCATAGAAAAACCTGGTGTTGCAGTTATGAAAATGCTGAGATATTAAAAACTCAGATCAGTATAAAAACCCAGATAAGCAAAAATGCACGTGGCAGTGTGAGAGGAGAATGTGCATATCCTGAAAATATCTAGACAACAAAATCCAGGATGCAAAAACTCATATTTTTGCTATTTCCCTTCAAAATACGGTTCACAATGAATGAGCTCTTTGGTTCTGAGCTCTTCCCTCCCTTCCTCCAAGAATCTTCCAAAAGGTAACAGCAGGACACTGAAGTTCTGCCCAAAATTCCTCCCCTGCCCATGGCCTGGGGCTTCAATGCCTCAAGGGAAACCCCAAGGAGTGCAAGGATGGGAGAATCCTTGAAAGCACCAAACTGATTCACCAGAATCTCTGGGAAAATCTCCTTTGAGATCCTCTCTTGCCTCAAAGTTTGGAATTTTTAAATCATGGGCACTCTTAGCTCCTGATGTAACACCGGTGACTGGTGGAGGGAACGAACACCAGCACTTTTCCAAGGATCCCAACCTCTCGAGAGGGCAGAGGGATAGCTCTCCTTTTCATGAACTCTCCTCAGCGAGGGCACCATCACAAGGTTCCTGGGCGGTGTCCCAGGCTGCACCCCACATTCCTGGTGAACTTCCTCATGGCACCCCGCTGTAGGATGGTGCTGCTGGGCTCTTCCAGCTGCTCTGGTTCCTGCTGTTCCCACCACACACAGGGAAGGCACCTGCAGCAGAGCTGAGCTGGGACACTGCACACGTGCTCAGCACTGGGAAAAGCCATCCTGGTTCCAGCTGGGACAGAGGGAATCTGTCCCAGCGCCCAGCTCAGCCGTGCCCGGGCTCAGGGTGAGGATAATGTTGGTCACACCCCAATGTTTGGTTGGTGCCCAGCAGTGCTCACCCTCAGCCCAGGACTCCCCAGGGTCCCCTGCTCTGCCAGCAGGGCCAGGACAGCTGACCCCAGCTGGCCACAGGACATTCCACACCATGGAGTGGCCGGCCCAGCGGGGGGTGGCCGGGATCCCCCGATCGGTGCTGGGGACGGGTTGGGCATTGGCTGGGCAGTGACTGCACTGGGCATCACTTGTGCTTCCTGGGGTTTATTCACAGGATCATGGAGTGGTTTGGGCTGGAAGGGACCCTAAAGCTCATCTCATTCCACCCCCTGCCATGGCAGGGACACCTTCCACTGTCCCAGGCTGCTCCAAGCCCCCATCGGTGCTGGAGACTGGCAGCAGGTACTGAGCAACCGTACCAGGCACCACTGGTGCTTCCTGGGGTTTATTTTCCTCTCTCCTTTTCATAACAATTATTACTACTGTTGTTATCGTATATAATTTTATTTCAATTATTGAAGAGTTCTTATCTCAACCCACGAGTTTCACTTTATTCCGACCCTCTGCCCACCCAGCCCTCTGGGCTCAGGGGGCTGCTGAGCTGCCCAGGGGTTGCACCCACAGCAGCTCTATCATTCCAGGGTGAATTTTCCTCCTAAGGAACTCCAAGATGCATTGATTTCATAAAGTCTACACTACACAAGTACCCCGGGAGCTGGGATTAAAAACGGAAATTAAACAGCGGGAGTAAGCGCTCTAAGCAGGAATGAGCTGTAATTCATAACGGCGAAAAAAAGAAGGAGAAGGTTTTGGAGGCTGCGGGGATGGCCCAGAGGTGCCTGCGTTGCTGGCAGGGGGTGGCACATCCCGGGGGCTGTCACTGCCGGTGACCCGGGGGCTGTCACTGCCGGTGTCCCGGGGGCTGTCACTGCCGGTGCTCCGGCCTCCGGGGACCCCAGACCTCGCGAGGGGGCCCGGTGTGACACCCGCACCCTGCTCAGCATCCCGGGACACGCTCACATCCCCTCTGCCCCGCTCAGCCCACCCCCGCCCCACCGGGCTCGGCGGGACGCGGCAGAGGAGCGGCGGGGCCGCCAGGGGGCGCTGCTGCCCGCCGGTCCCGCGGCCCCGGGGCGGGAACGGGAACGGAAATGGGAATGGGAACGGGAATTGAAATGGGAAGGGGAACGGGATCGGCACAGGGACCGGGAACCCTCGGGACAGGGACCGGCACAGGCACCGGGAACCCTCGGGCAGGGACCGACACAGGGACAGGGATCCCTCGGGACAGGGACCGGCACAGGCACCGGGACCCCCTGGGACAGGGACTGACACATGGTCTGGGACTGCCTGGTTCACCCCGGGAGCCCGCACGGCCGTGCCCGGTAACGCCGGTTACCCCACGGGAACAGACAGATGGGGACAGCCAGAGCGGGACAGGGAGCCTCGTGCCCGGCCCGGTGTTTGCAGGGGCAACGACAGCAGGACAGACTGACCGACCGCACCGGCCCCCAGCACGCGGCTGATCCTGTTTTCCTCCCTGCTGGGATTGTGCGTGGAACACACCGAAGCCACAGGAATCAAGCAGCACAGTGAGGCTGGGTTAGGATACAGCATCAGCTGTCCAGAATAACTCCTGATGTGAAGCTGCAGAAGCCCAGGAGCAGCGCCTGGGAACTCGGGATGAACGGGCAGCAGAGCCCTACAAAACCCCCCTGGACAAAGCACGAGCGCCTCGTGACCCGCGTGGCTGTGGCTGTGCCTGCGCCTGTGCCGGCGGCACACAGCAGCCCCAGCGCGTGACCTTCCACCTGTGCTTCACCTCCCGGGAAACTCTGACCTCCACGGGAGTCCCGTTTGCACAAACAACCAACACAACTCTTCTCTAACGCCACTCGGACGTGGGCAAACCTCTGGAAACATCTGGCATGGCCAATATCGTGAAAAGAATTTGTTCATCTGGTTAGGCCAGGCCTACGTTCAAAAGGCTGTGGAGGTGAGGTGGATTTTCCACATAAATACTCTGAAATAAAGCACCACAAACGCTCCCTATGGATCCCAAAGACCCGTTCTGGATGGGTTCCCTGATGCTGATCCCTGACTGCTTATTCCAAGGCTCTGATCCAGCACCTCTCCACCACGCACCTAAACTGCATCAGGTTTTATGTAAATAAACAATCTTTGATGCACCAAAGGTTTTCCCTCTATCTGTGCCTTCGCTTTAATCTTCCACGGTCATGCATCCAGGATCAACATTTGGCACCATGGCTAAAACCAAAGCAACCCCAAACACAACATACAAACTGACATGGACCTAAACCCCCCAAATCTGGCATTCCCCTTTCCTGGGGCTTTTTTACCAGATGTGGTTTAAGTTTTCCAAGTGGTGTGGAGCACTGGGAGCTCCTTGGGAATGAGCTGGACAGCGAGCCAAACGCCAGCCTCACCAAACAGCCAGGTTCCAGGTGGGAATGCAGCACTTGGAAGTGATTCCCCATGCCTGAGGAATCACTCAGACTTCCTGGGGCAGGGAGTGAGCAGAGCTTTCACCAAAAAGCATCTCTGCTCTCCCCTTCCCTTGGGTTACTCCTACACAAACACAGCTCAGATCATTCACTGCAATGGAAAACATCTCAAAATTCCCAGAGCTGCACAGGTTCCCACAACCATTTCACTCCTCAGAGCCAAATGTAACCCTCTGAATTTCTCTTTCTATCGCTGCAGGAGAAGAAATCTCATGGCTCTACTGCCTTCTCCACGCTCCCCTCACCATCTCTAGTAATTTCAGTACCAGCACAAAGAAATATGAACTTGTCAAAGATCCAACTGCCCTTAAAATAAAGAAGGAAAAAATCACAAATCAAGAGAAGAACTCTGTCCATACACAGGTGCGCAGAGCAGGAGGTGGCAGGAGGCGGCAGAAGCAGGAGCACCACATGGGAAGGAGCAAGATGAGAGCCAGGAATGTGAGCAGGGATTATTCAGTCCTGGCAGCTGGTTCTCGCTCTGTGAAATATTACTCACAAGTGGCTTTGGACAATGATTTAAATTTCCAGGGAGAATGTAGGCAAGAAGGGGAGGGAGAAGCAGCTCAGGCTTCCTTCACACACTGGAAGCAGGCAGGAGCACAAGCCACGCTTGCCCTTCGCAGGTTATCTTTTGTTTTCCTTAATATTATGCAAATGACAAGTTCCTGTTCCTGCTCCTCCTGTTCCAGTTTTGCTCGAGGCTGTCAGATGCATTTCCCAACTATGAATAAATCCAAAATTTCTAGGTTTGGTCTCAGGCATCCCCAGCATCACCCCGAGGTGTTCTGAGGTGTTGCAAGAGGCCTCAAGGCAGGGATTGAAAGCTCTGTTGTAGCAGATTGTCAAAATAACTAAAATGGAGTTACAAAAGAAATAAGAAACATTTTCTTAAATGGAGACATTACTCACAACAGTAGCAGCCACAGCTGGTCTAAACCGAACCAACCAAACTTCAAACCAAACAAGCACAGCTTTGGAAGTATCAAAAATCCTGAGAAACTTTCCCTCATTTCTCTGGAAAGTTAAAATTGTGCAGAAAAAGCAAAGATCTTTGCACGAGAAAGCATCCTTAGCCTGACTGTAAGGAAGCAAGAGGAGTCTGTTGGGAAGAGGGACACACAGAGTGCTGTGGGTGGCCCTGGGGGAGATCATCCCACATCAGTCTGTGCTGGCACTGCAGGAACAGAGCCCTCGGTGAGGGCGGGAGCAGGGCCGGACCTCCCCACCGACCCCTGCAGAGCCAAAGCCTCACCTGCCCCCCTGCTCCCACCGTGTTTGGCACAACAGAACCCAGCAAGACTCGTGGCAAGCAGGCCCAGCCCGAGCTCCCTTACCTGACAGTGGCTGCAGGGCCTTCTCCAGGGAAGGCACGGGCTCCTTGCGGAGGGGCCGGCCGAGCGACGCGTCCTGGCCGCTGAACAGGCCGGGGCTCTCGGGTAACTTTTTACGTCCGTTGGTGCTGGCAGAGTTGGTGACTCTGCAGCTGCCTATTGCACTTGTGAAAAGGTTTGTGTGTTCATCGCTGCTGGCTGGCTCCGAGCTGGGAGTGAATCCCCCCAGGGACAGAGCTGGGGAATTTTCGGAGCAGTCTATCTGCAGAGGCGTCTGCAACCCCAGTGCCAAGGAATTAGACTCCGAAGGCTCTCTCCTGACCCACTGCTCGTCTCTGCTCAGCAAACCCTTGGAAGGTGACAGGTGAGGACACGACATGTGGCACCTGTGTTTCTCTTTGTGTTTGTACCTCTCGCCAACAGCCTCCTTCCCAAACCTGTAGCGCTTCAAGGACTCCAGAACCGTTCTGGAGGAGCTGTTGGCCGCGATGGTGTCCATGGAAACCTGCGGCTGCTCGGAGGAGCGGTGCTCCCGGTGCTTGTGGCGGTGCCTGTGCTTGTGTTCCAGCATCCAGCCGTAGGCCATCTCGGGGGGGACGCTGGGATACGTGCTCATGGACAGGAGTGGAGTCCTGCTCGTGGTGAGGAAAGCTTCCTGGCGCAGGAGTTTATGCTTCTTCTTGTGGTATTTGGTGGGGTTGAGAAGCAGGTGGCCTGTATGCATGTAGGAAGGTGGGGGCAGGGGGGTAGTGAAAGAAGGAGAGGGTGGAGGAGGGTAAAGAGTTGGAGGATACCTTCCGTAATAACCTAATCCTATGGGAGCAGCTGCCAGGGGAGAAGGGGAGTAAGGCATGCCATAGGAGGGGTAGAACCCGGTGCTGGACAGGGGAAAGCTGAGGCTATGCATGAAAGGCATTTCTGCCATAGCTTCCCGCATTTTTGGAGGCCTGCCTCTCTTTTTCTTTAAGTCAGGTTTTCTAATGTAGTGCAAAGGATCTAAAGGAAAAGTAGGGTGGGTGTAGAAACTATTGAAATTTATCCTAAAAATGGTAGGCAGCAAATCTCGGGGTATAAAATGGTGACTTCTGTGGGTTATTCTAATTTCACTTAATCGACTTATTAACTCCTCTAACTCAGCGAGGAAGTCGGGGTCCTGCCTCCCTCGGAGCTGAGGGTACTTCTTTTTCCTTTTTCGCTTCTGCCTCTTCATCTTGTCGTAGCTGAGGTAATCGTGGCTGCGGCGCTTGCACTTGTGCTTGTGCTTTTCCTTCAGGTTGCTCAGCACGGTGGAAGTTTCGGGTGGGATAAGGGACACGTGGTCAAACGAGTGCCTCTTCTTCTTCTGCCCGCAGAACTTCTCGGCCCGGTCCGAAGTGCTGTTGTTGTCCGTGCCTATCCCGCTGTCGCTGGGGATGGTCTCGTCACTGTGGGACTCGCTCACGGGGGACGGGGTGGCCTCCTTGAGCGACGTCAGCTCGCTCAGGTGCGAGGGGGAGTTGGGCAGCAGCGTCGGCGGGGACAACCTCCTCCTGCCCTTGGCTGCTTTCTTCATGGCCAGCGTCTGCACGACGCTGCCCTGCCTGGAGTGGAGGTGCAGGTAGGGCACCGAGCTGGGCTCGATGAACCCCGCGTCGCTGCTCACGGGGCTCTGCCCCCCGCTCACGGCCGAGGACTGGGAGCAAACCGGAGACGGGAGGATCTCCGAGGGATTCGCTGCCGAGGGCAGCAAGTGGGGAAGGACTTGTCCTAGGGACGTACCAGGAGCTTGCTGGGCAGACTTCTCCAGAACTGTCAGACTGGCAGCACTGCTGGCTAAAATGCCATTCAGGACAGCTTTAGGTTTCCTCCCTCTCCTTTTTCCTATGTAAATCGTTCCTTTCTTGCTGACATTGATTTGCTGGCCTAGTTTTGAACCAAATGTGGCAGCAAGAGTTGACACGGTGTTGTGGAGCTTGGATTGCATCTTCCCTTTGGTATTTGGTTCCACTGTACTGGACAGAATCTGATTCAGAAGTTTCTTTCGCTTCAGAGTTTTCATTTTATTTATTTTTCGAATAATTGTTTTCATTAACTGTCCGTTATTTCTCTTGGCAACTTTTCTGTCTGAGTCTACTTCCAAATCACTCATGCTACAAATACTGGGGCTTTGGACTTCTTCTGGCCCTCGGAGCTGGTCCTTCCTCTCAAAGAACTCCCCGGGTCGATGCTGTTCACTTTCAGGCCCCATTTTGCTTGAGTTCTCTGTTCCAACAAAAGGTGCCACAGACAGAATAGGTGGCTTCATTTTAATCGATGACCGGATCTGCCTTTTAGGTCTCCCCCTCTTTTTAGGAAAAGCTTGTCCTGATAAGCTTTGTTTTAGAGAGGGAATTTCGACTTCAGGCTGCAAAATTGGAGGTTCTTGCTCTTCTTTCGACTGCACTGAAAAGACTTTTGATGCTGGGATCTTAAGAGTTCTTTTGGGGGGACCTTCGAGTTCTGGCATTTCCTTGGATTTGGGTCTTCCTCTCTTGGGTTTGTACATGTCAGGTAAGAAATCATCCGACATACACAAGCTAGAGGGTTGTTTGTGAGCGCTGTAGAACTTCTGAGTTTGTTTGTCAGTCTCAGCCAGCAGTGCCAGAGACTGCCCATTAGCTTCATTCAGCTTTGGCAACTGATGTTTGACGAACTCGTGCTCCACAAATGAGGACGATCCGATGTTTTTCAGGAACTTGGCCTGCTCCAAATTACTGCTTGATAGTGCACTGTATGAAATGTTTTTAAAAAGCTCTGACCTTTCTAGTTCCAGACCCTTTGGAGGTCGGCACGTGCTTCTTGACACCACTTTAGTCCATCGTGGCTTCCTTCCTTTTCTTTTCTTTAAAGGTTTTGATTGCTGAGTGCTGCTCAGGTTTTTCGCTCCTTGGCAGGATTTCTCGGATGCAGCTATTGCACCGATCTTGAGGAACTGCTTGCTCCCAAACAAGCTGGTAAAACTAACTACTGAAGGGGTGACTGTAGCGTGGATGCTCGTCTCAGCTGCCAAAATGGGCTTTTTCCCTGTGGGAGGACTTGTTCTTGAAGTTTCCACGTAAGATGCTTTCGAATCATTTAAGTCTTTCTCAGCACCTTTAAAATCGGTGCCGAGGGTGTGGTTCAATGTCCTGTTCAGACTCAGGAGGGTGCTGTCCGAGGAGAACGGCGTTTTGCCCATCGGATCGGAAATGCCTTCCAAGAGCTCTGCCGTGGAACTTAAGTGCAATGAGTTGGACGCCAGCTGGGAGGAGGCTGTGGAGAGGCTCCTGTTCAGGGTGGGGACAGACACCGTGGGGGAAGGAGACGGGAGATTCCCCTCTCCCACTGCACTGAACGGGGACTTGGCTGTCGACACCTCCGAGGCACCTCCTGTCCTGAAGTCTGGTGAAGTGCAATAAACGGGAGGCTGCTTTTCGTGCTTAGACGTTTCATAAATCCCTTTCTCACTGGATGAGTAGGCATCCTGTGGAATGCACATTCCTTCATTAAACATCTCTTTGCCTACATCAGCAATTTCTTTCCGAATTGAAAACTTGTCCAAGATGCTTTCTTTGCTCTGTCTCATAACGTGCTTCTCAAAGGTTTTGCTGGCAGTATTTTCCTTCAGTAAATCCGCAGGCTCATGGCTTTCAAGGCTACTGAGGTTTGAATTGCAAGGAAGCTTAAAGGGCTCTGAGGAGGGCACGAGGGAGTCTGCTTTCAGACTTCCAGAGTCCTTGTTAGCCAAACCAGCCGGGCTGCCAATCCCTGCTGGCTTCTTCCCACAGTCCTTGCTAACCAACCCCACGGGACTGCTGATTCCTGGCATCTTCCTCCCCGGGTCCTTGCTAACCGGTCCCATCGGGCTGCCGATCCCCGGCGTCTTCCTTCCGGAGTCTTTGTTAACCAGAACTGTGGTGTTCCCAGTCACTGGCATCTTCCTCCCAGAATCCTTGCTAAGCAGCCCTGTTGGACTGTTTATTCCCAACAGCTTCTTCCCAGCATCCTTGTTAACCAATCCTGCTGGAGTGCTGATCCCTACTGGCTTCTTGAGAGGCTCCTTACCAGTCAGTGCAGTTGGAGTGCTGATCCCTGGAAGTTTCCTCCCCACATCTTTGCTGATCAATCCAACTGCAGAGCTGGTCACCGGCTGCTTCTTTCCCGAGTCCTTGTGAACTAACCCTGCTGGAGTGCTGATGGCCGGAGGCCTCTTCCCAGAGTCCTTGCTAACCAATCCAATCAAGGGGCCGATCCCTTGGGGCTTCTTCCCAGAGTCTTTGTTAACCAGTATGGCTGCGCTGCCAATCCCTAATGGCTTCTTCCCTGAGTCCTTGTTCACCAATCCCACAGCAATCCCAGAGCCTGGCAGTTTCTTTACCAAATCTTTGTTAACCAACCCACTCGCAGTTATGGTTCCTGGCAGCTTCTTCCCGGAGTCTTTAACCAAACCAGACGTAGTTCCATTTCCACTTCCGGGCTTCTTCTGCTTTGTTTTGGAAGACTTGGAAGGAGGACAAGTTGCAATAAGTTGAGCCAATTTTTCTGTGACAGTTGTTGCTCCGTTAATTTCTGTTCTATCCTTTAAGTCAGAATTATGGCTACTGATAAGAGTCGGAGGAGATGACTTTACATAATCTGTCATTTCAGAGTGCAATGGGGAAACTTTCTTAGATAAAGGGGCTGTTTCTACTTGGATACCTTCTTCCACGTGTAACTCAACTGACGCAACTTCTCCACCTTTCTTGTAGGACTTTGAAGGGTCCTAAGAGTTAATAAACAAAAAAAGTCTTTAGGAACAGAGTACAAAGTATCACTTTGAGTAACACAGTATCTTTTTATGTTTGAGTGATTAACACTTGCTCTGGTAACAGGGTTACTGTATAAGCAGAGGCTTCATCATCCTATTAAAGCAAACAACAGTAACATCAATAATTCAAATAATAAAATATCATAATAAAATTAACACATTAAGCAAATAATAGCAATGTTCATATTTAAGGCAAAATTTTAAAACTGTGGACACGTTGAGGCTTCCCTGATGTTAACGAAACCCAAACTCCCTCCCGGTCTGGAAATATAAATCCATTAATCTGTCCCCCAATTATTATAAATATTCTCCCAAAATACTGTTGATGTTTATTAATAAAAACCCACTAACAACAATGTGCTGGGCTATTTATAGTGTGAGAGCACTTGAAGAGCTCACATGGTGCCGAGCAGCAGCTGAACAGTGCCCTGCAAGGGCTGGCACTGTCACCCTGTCCCTGCGCAGCCCTGCTGGCAGCTCGATCGTGTCCCCCCAGCCCCTTCACCAACAGCTTCTCCTCCCAGCACACCACTGACAGGCAGAAAAATAAGTAAAATAAAACAAAATAAGTCAAATTATTCTGTTTGCATGTGGGGGGGTGATAAGGCACTCACACTGAATAACTGAAACTCACACTTATTTCCAGTAAGGACCCAACCGAACTTGAAATTTATTCTGTAAAGGTTAAAATCAAAATTGTAATACCCATTACCTTCATAAATCCTACTGAGAGCATCTCAATAAATTAATCTTTTCTTTTGGATGGACACTCTTTACACAGAGTGCCCAACACATCTCTGCAGTGCAGGGGACACGTTTGCTCCAAGCAGGGGCTGGGCATGGAAGGCTCTGACCCCTGATGAGATAATTCTGCCCATGGTTCTGACGCCCCCAACATAAGAAGAACACGGAACTGTTGGAGCAAGTCCAGAGGAAGCCACAAAGTTGCTCGGGGGACTGGAGCCCCTTCCCTATGGAGCCAGGCTGGGAGAGCTGGGAATGTTCAGCCTGGAGAGGAGAAGGTTGTGTGGAGACCTCAGAGCCCCTTGCAGGATCTGAAGGGGCTCCAGGGAAGCTGGAGAGGGACTGTTCATCAGGAACTGATGAACAGGACAATGGGGGATGGCTTCAAATGGACAGAGAGGAAATTTAGGTTGGATAGATGAAGGAAATTCCTCCCTGTGAGAATGGTGAGGGCCTGGCACAGGTTGCCCTGAGAAGCTGTGGCTGCCTCTGGATCCCTGGAAGTGTCCAAGGCCAGGCTGGACAGAGCTTGGAGCAACCTGGTATAGCGGAAGGTGTCCCTGCCCATGGCAGGAGATGGAATGAGCTGGGCTTTGAAGTCCCTCCCAGCCCAAAGTCACCGTGATTCTGTGATTTCATTCCACGATCCCAATTACAAATCACAGACAATCTGAAAACCTTCTGGGACGTACCAGAACAAACGCCAAATCCGGAGTGAAAGACATCGCTACCACAGCTGTTCATCCCTGTGCCATAAAAACTGATGTGGCAACGGCCTGGCACTTCCTGCACTTGATTACAGTCAGCACCACCCTGATCCCAGAGCTGAACCTACGGCAAACACCTACGGATGCTGATGGAAGGGACAGCCTGGGTTCCTCTGAAACAGCCAGCTTTGGTGCTGATCATGAAGAAGTATTTGTTCAGTCAGCTGCACCAGCAGGACTTAGCCAGGAGGCTGCAGCCTGGATCCAGCTGGACACTGGTGAGACGAGAAGCTGTGGTGTGGGTAACGTGGGAGCCTCTGCAGTGACCCCCAGGCACCCCAAATCCAGGGCTGCTCCTTCCTGCAGGGATGGAGCAGCAGAGGGGGTTCTCTCTGCCCACCTCCAGGCCTGGCACTCCCATGGAAACTCCTGAGTCAGCATGACAGTGCTCCGAGCCTGCAATCCAACGCTCCTGGAATTCCCTGGGGCAGCCTCTGAGTGCCAGAGAGTCACTAACGAGGATTAAAGTGAGCAACCTTCAGAGAGCTGCATCCTCCTTTCTGTGGCCTGAAATTCTGACAAGAACTTTGGAAGGAAAACCTCCTCTGTTCGGCGGACTTCAAAAATCCACCTAAATACTGCCTTGGGAATTGAGCTCCTCATCCCTGGATTTGCTCAGCCATCAGTGTATCCACACTCTTCTTTCTTTCCTCTGCTCCTCCTGGGTGCTCTGCCACCCCCGGGTCAGGTTCTCACACTGCCACTGCTGGGTATCCAAAGCCTCTTGGCAGGCTCTGCTTTTCCCTGCTCACCTCCATTTCTAAACAAAGAGCTTGGGAGTTTGAGTAGGTACTTAAATAATAAATACATAACTAACGCAACCCTTCCAAACACCAGCTTTGATCTAAGCAAGATGCCAGGATTCTGAAAACAAGGCTTTAGCATCAAACACGGATCCTTTGAAAGCTGAAGGCGTGTGCCCTGGAAAGCTTCTTTCTCATCTAAGGGTGAGTGGGTTTTCCAAGCACACTGAAAATTATTTCAAAGAACATGAAAAGCAAAACAGGGAGCATCTAGTGAGACGTCAGACAAGACGTCAAAAAAGTCTGTAATTTTTTTCAGTATTTTTAAACCCAAAATTCTTATATGGGAAATTATTTTCTTTTATTTTTTTTTTTTTTGCCATAAGTCTACTTAATAATCAACATGATTAACAGAAACATTTTGTAGGGAAATTTTTTAAGGACAAAATTTCACCTAGCAATTTCTAACAGAAACATGTTGAACAAAATATGTAACCTCTGGAGAAGGCTGCAGTGGCTGCAAAAATATTAAAAAACTTCCCAACATCAGCCACAGAGTCAAAGCTTCTTCTTGCAATTCTGTATTATTAAAAACTTCAGATTTTTGGTTGAAGTGAATAGCAGGTATTGCTGTCACTAAGGAGGACCCCACTGGAAGAATAAGAGTATTGCAGAGAGATACCAAAATCAAACTGCAGTCGTGCACAGCCTTGAACTTCGGGAATAAAAAGGACATTTTCTGTGAGGGGACAACAGTGGAAGAAAAGAACTGGACTCCACTGCTCACATACTGAGGGAATCAGGTAAATCAGCTTCAGCCACATCAGTCCAACTCTCCCAGCACGCACACCCTGCCCTGGACATCCCCCGGGAAACAACCCCAGGACACTCCCTGGAACAAACCCCAGGGCACCCCCCCGGACA
>VXBT01004298.1:75681-89714 GCA_013400235.1 Oriolus oriolus | reverse complement strand
CCCCCGGACACACCCTACAGGACCCACCCCCGAGTTCCCCCAGGACACAACCCCCCAGGACAAACCCCAGGACACACCCTAGAGCACCCCCCGGACACACCCTACAGGACACAACCCCCCAGGACAAACCGCAGGACACACCCCAGAGCACCCCCCCGGACACACCCTACAGGACACAACCCCCCAGGACAAACCGCAGGACACACCCCAGAGCACCCCCCCGGACACACCCTACAGGACACAACCCCCCAGGACAAACCGCAGGACACACCCCAGAGCACCCCCCCGGACACACCCTACAGGACACAACCCCCCAGGACAAACCGCAGGACACACCCCAGAGCACCCCCCCGGACACACCCTACAGGACACAACCCCCCAGGACAAACCGCAGGACACACCCCAGAGCACCCCCCCGGACACACCCTACAGGACACAACCCCCCAGGACAAACCGCAGGACACACCCCAGAGCACCCCCCCGGACACACCCTACAGGACACAACCCCCCAGGACAAACCGCAGGACACACCCCAGAGCACCCCCCCGGACACACCCTACAGGACACAACCCCCCAGGACAAACCGCAGGACACACCCCAGAGCACCCCCCCGGACACACCCTACAGGACACAACCCCCCAGGACAAACCGCAGGACACACCCCAGAGCACCCCCCCGGACACACCCTACAGGACACAACCCCCCAGGACAAACCGCAGGACACACCCCAGAGCACCCCCCCGGACACACCCTACAGGACACAACCCCCCAGGACAAACCGCAGGACACACCCCAGAGCACCCCCCCGGACACACCCTACAGGACACAACCCCCCAGGACAAACCGCAGGACACACCCCAGAGCACCCCCCCGGACACACCCTACAGGACACAACCCCCCAGGACAAACCGCAGGACACACCCCAGAGCACCCCCCCGGACACACCCTACAGGACACAACCCCCCAGGACAAACCGCAGGACACACCCCAGAGCACCCCCCCGGACACACCCTACAGGACACAACCCCCCAGGACAAACCGCAGGACACACCCCAGAGCACCCCCCCGGACACACCCTACAGGACACAACCCCCCAGGACAAACCGCAGGACACACCCCAGAGCACCCCCCCGGACACACCCTACAGGACACAACCCCCCAGGACAAACCGCAGGACACACCCCAGAGCACCCCCCCGGACACACCCTACAGGACACAACCCCCCAGGACAAACCGCAGGACACACCCCAGAGCACCCCCCCGGACACACCCTACAGGACACAACCCCCCAGGACAAACCGCAGGACACACCCCAGAGCACCCCCCCGGACACACCNCCCCCCCAGGACACCCCCCCCGGGACACCCCCCCCAGGATACCCCCTCAGGACCCCCCCTCCAGGACACACCCCGGTGTGTGCCGGCCTGTGGCCATGGGGTCAGGCTGACCCTCAGCCCAGCTCTCCTGTGGCAGCCGCAGCATTATGGACACACCCGGGAACTTCCCCCTGGAACACTCCCCACCCCCAGCCGGGAAGCGGGGAGCAGCCAGGACTGTCACCTGCAGAGGGGACAGGAAAGGTGCCCCACTGCCCTGGAATAACCCCCCGTGCCCACACAAGCGCTCTGTGGGATGGGAAGCAGAGACCTGAAGCCCAGTGCGAGTGACAGAGCGTCCTCAGGGCTCAGCGGCTGCTCCCACGGATCTCGAAGCGCGTCCCTGTCTCCTGCTCCCACCAGCTCCAGGTGCTGGCAGCTGGGCTCACAGGGCAGCATTTTGCACTTCAGTTCCCTCCCGAGCCCTAATTCCCTCTCTGACTTGGGCAAACGCACAGTTTTGTATCAGGGGAAGCACAAAGTCAGGTTTGAACCAGATGGATTTGTGAGGACTGTGGAAAAAAGAAAAGATCCCTCAGCATCCCCTGAGTGTTTCACCTGCTCTCACCTCCTGTCCCTTACAAGCACCTGCCTCAAGCTTCCTCACTGCTGCCTCAGTGTTGCAATCAAATGGACAACGCCATAAAACAGTTTTCCTGGAATTCCGTGCCTTTTCAGCCCCAATTTCAAGCCCTGCTCTACGTTCCTGTGCTGTCAGATGGAATGAAATGGCCCATCTGGGCACAAAGCTGTTCAAAAGGGCGAGATTACGTTGCATCAAAAAGCATTTTGTGCTTTAAAAACTGAAACATTTGTTCCTGTGCAATCTTGAGTTCAACTGTCTGGTGTAAGAATCCATCCAATAAAAGTATTGCCCAAAGCAATTGCATAAAACACGTTAAGTTTCCATGAAATTTGTGTTATTCTTAGTTTGGCACTGAGCTGAAAATTCATAACTTCTATGTGAACACACAGTTTCTCGACTTGCACCATTCATTTGAGGAATAATTCCAGGTTATTTTGATGTGAACTATGAACAGGTTACAATCCATCACTGAGGACGTGGGTTAGTGGTGGCCTTGGCAGTGCTGGGGGAACAGCTGAACTCAATGATCTTAAAGGTCCTTTTCAACCTGAACAGTTCAGTGATCCCAGAATCATCACAGGCAGCAACAGCAAAAAAACTTTATTCTAAAAAGGGCAACTGTTGTTACACTACAGCACAATCTCAGGGATTATCACTACCAGATCATTATTTACTGTGATTATCGTTGCTATTTATTTGCAAAAAGCTCAAGGGTTCTTTCCTGAGAACAGGGACGTCCGTCAAGTCTGGTGTCACACTTCCCAACTAAAACCAAGCTACAAAACACAAGACAGTCCCAGCTTCCCACAACTGAAGTAGTTACAAGGAACGAGCCAGCGAATGAAAATGTTGTTGGTTATTTCTCCTGAGAACCTCAGGCAAGCAATAAGGATTTTTTATGCACACACACAGATTTACCCGTTATTGTTTTGGCTGTTGTACTTCAGGCCAATGCTCAGGCTACAGTTCAAATGAGCATTCCGAGGAATCACAGGAATTGTTTTGGAGTTGTGGCATCAACATATTCCATGCAATTCCCCAAATAAAAATGCTGTTTATTCTTCACCTCCAAGACTTTTTTTAGTCTTTTCTAAAAACAAGTTTGAACTACCAGGAAAACAACAATTCTGTGGAATTAGTCTAAGACAAAAACTGATGTTCTAGATCCTGCAGGAAATATTCCTGAGCTACCCAAAAAGAAAATAAATCAATTCTTCAGCTTTTTTTACTTCTTTGCTTGAAACTTTTCCAGTTGGTGGCTGTGATTTCATCAGCAAACTTCCCTGTAGAGCTTCTCTGCATGACCAAAGGCAAGAGAAAGAGCTCCAGAATCCTGCACTCAGCAGTTTTACCCAGGAATAAGGAGATGGAACAGGAGGACAAGCCCCAACCTGCTGCACTGAGTAACCACTGAGCGAGAGTTACACAGGCTGCTACTGTCACTTCTCGCCTTTTATTTGCTAATCCTTTACTACTGCACCTTTGCCAGCATAGCTAAACCATTCCTACACACCATCCTACAAACTAACAGGGATGAAATGTGTATTTTTGTTCAAGGCTCAGGTTTTTGGGCTTGGCACAGCAATGTCTGCCTGCTCCAGGACGCTTTCTCAAAGAATGAAATCCAAGTTCCACGCTCGGTGTCAAAAAGCAAACTGAACCCTGCCTGCCTGTTGCAGTACCTGCTAATTTTGTTTCTTGTAACACCTGGGAATCTCAGTCATTTCTGAGTTTCCCTTTCCTGTTCTATGATTTTCTCCTCAGAAAAAATAATTATTAACT
Source organism: Oriolus oriolus (assembly GCA_013400235.1). Lineage (NCBI taxonomy): Eukaryota > Metazoa > Chordata > Aves > Passeriformes > Corvidae > Oriolus > Oriolus oriolus. The sequence continues at coordinate 85,970 of VXBT01004298.1, read as the reverse complement.
TTTCTGTCTACACATTTCTGGAGGCCAAATTGTAAATATACGAGGAAAAATTTCTCCACTGAAAGGGTGCTCAGGCATTGGAACAGGTTGCCCAGAGAAGAGGTGGAACTACCATCCCTGGAAGTGTTCAAAAACGTGTGGATGTGGCACCTGGGGACAAGGTTCAGTGGTGAACACAGCAGTGCTGGGAACAGCTGCACTCCATGATCTGGGAAGGCTTTTCCAACCTGAACGATTCTGTGATTCCAACTTACCTCACCTACCCACCCCCTTTCAGACTGGAGATAAACCCTCTATTCATAAACCTGAAGACACTCCTCAAGTTTTACGAGTCCTGTCAGCACTAAACTTGAAGAAAAAATCCTGTGAGAGATGGGAGTGCAAAGGATTTCCCTACTATTTTCATTTTTACGCTGGTATTCCCAGGAGGAGAATTCCACTACTCTTTGTCTTTCACTGGTTAACTGCGCATACTGCAAGTGCTAAATTTTCATTCTAATTCTTTATTGCTCCTTTAAAAGAACAGAAAGTTCCGTTTCAGAGCTCCAAGTAAAGCCACACCTGGCTCTGAACGGGTCACATGTTTGCTTTCCCCTCCTCTGCATCCACAGCAAAAATTTACAGATAGCTTTCCTTTGCTGAAGTGTAATTTGCAGTGCTGAAAACTCTCTTTATTTCATGGCAGTAAGACAAAAAAAGAACCCTCGGGTATTACATTCAAAACATGTGATGGTTTTAAACCATCATTCCCGTTTACTTCCACACAGACATTTCTAATCCCACTTCAGGAATCAGCAGGATGTTGTTTAGTGTCATTTCCAACAATCCAAAGTGCAAAATGGCAGCAGGGAACAGACAGACTTAAACACCATCTCAGAACAATTTGGGAGAGAGCAGAGGATCGAAAGTGAGTTATCATGAGTCAGGGATTTGGAACTCTTGCAAATAATGCAAATTTAATGCAACAGATCTGCATCCTCTGCATCACACACCGGGGCTGCCCGCCAGGCAGGAGAGCAGCAGCACTGAGAGCAGCTGCAGTTTCAAACTGCTGTGGTATCAACGGCACCGTGCATCACATCAGTAATATTCTACAACCTCACCAATATTTGCCTCCCTTTCTACTTTCCATGTGAAATGGGATGGATCTCTGGAAAAAAATCCTGGTATATAAACACAGATGTCAAGGATGAAGAATCCCTGCTGTTTGAATTTGCATGAAGAAACCATGCAAATTCAAATATCAATTATTTTCTCTGGTAAAACCTCCCAGGGCATGATGTCTTGATGCAAAGGGGAAGTCTCCAGACGCAATGGTGCCTTTTGCACGTAGAACCAGGGAATTACGGAATGTCCAGAGCCGGAAGGGATCCACAGGGATCACCCAGCCCAACTCCTGGCCCTGCACAGACACCCCAACAACCCCCCCCTGGGCATCCCTGGGAGCGCTGCCCAAACGCTCCTGGAGCTGTGGCAGCCTTGGGAATGTGACAATTCCCTGGGGAGCCTGGGCAGTGCCCAGCACCCTCTGGGGAAAGAATCTTTTCCTGATCTCCAACCTAAACCTCCCTCAATTAACTGAACATTAAACCTCCCCTGAATAAGAGATTTTCAGCTGCAGGGACCACCTCAATTCAGACATCATGAGAAATCACTGGTTGGATATTCCAGACTGGCCCAATACTCAACTCATTGCAACAGAGTCTTGTCAAAAAAAACCCAAAAACCCAAGCCAAAAATAAAAAGAAAAAGAAAAAAAAAAAAAAGAAAACCATCAGAGTAACAACAAACTGTGATCAACTCTTCCGATGTTTTTCAAGCCAAAGTTAGAAACATCATTAGAAATAATCAGCTTGTTCTGAAATGGAAGAATGTAAAATAAAGGCCACTGCCAAAATTTTAAGTTACGCAACGTACACTTGAGAGTTTCTTGTTCAATAGGCTGACTAAAAACACCTCTGTTTCCAGTGGAGGAAAACCCCAACGTGAGTGCATTGTAAAGTCTGGAAAAAGCAATTTTAGTCCTTACACGTAACATCCAGCACATTTGTTTTGTCAGGATATAATTTATTACTCAGAATCACAGAATCCCAGACTGGTTTGGGCTGAAAAGGATTTTAAAGATTACATTCCACCCCCTGCCATGGCAGGGACACCTTCCACTGTCCCAGGCTGCTCCAAGCCCCGTCCAACCTGACCTTGGGCACTGCCAGGGATCCAGGGGCAGCCACAGCCGCTCTGGGCACCCTGTGCCAGGGCCTCCCCACCCTCCCAGGGGAGAATTCCTTCCCAATATCCCATCCATCCCTGCCCTCTGGCAGTGGGAAGCCATTCCCCCTGCCCTGTCACTTGTAAATAGTCTCTCTCTCATAGGCTCCCTTCAGGCACTGGAAGGCCACAATGAGGTCACCCCAAAATTTCCCTTCTCCTTAAGGTGACTCTTCCTCAAGGCCAGTTCCAGTCAGGGTGTGCCAGGGGAAAGGAAAAGCTCTGGGTATGTCAGACAGACATCACCTCAGCACAAGGTGAGGAATTTTCCTTCCCCTTGGGCAGGCTCTGCCTTAGGAGACCTGCCAGCACAGATTTATGCAGGGAGCCTTGAGAACAGGACACAGGCTGGAGAAATGGAAACGCTTCAGCCTTGGGAACCTCCGGAGCAGGAGCCTCCTGAACAGACAACCCCTGCAAAGGAAGGAATTCCCTGGATTTCCCTGCTGAATCACCTGGCAGTGCTACATAAGGGTATATTCTAACATTTGATTAACAAAGCTTTTATGTTTATTGGAAAAAAGAGCAGGCTGTAACCAAAGCCTTCAAAAATTTACCATCTATAAAAGTGTATTTGTAATCCCTGCCATTTATCCTATTTTCCCTATCTGCTACTGCCGCTCTTACTGATTACATCATGGAGATCATAAAAACAAATCCTCGAGGCAGGGCTACTTCCTTGTGCTCGGAAAAGCCCTGGCACATCCCTCCAGCCACTGCATTTACATGCAGATTATCACCAGGCCGGTTTCTCACTCATTTGGAAAAGTCTATTTTACTTTTCAGACCCTGCCTGAGCCATTCATGGACACAGCAAAACAACCGGTTCTAACAGGTAGGAAAAAACATGAATCCAACCACCAGAGACAAGCACAGCACGTGCAGAGCCCCATCTCAAGAGAGACAAGACACCCAAATCCCTCCACTTTGTTACAGAAGAGAGACTAAAAATCTCACCATTACTTTCCAGAATGAACCCACCCCAAGTGAACACGGGAATTACCTTTCACTGCTGTTGAAACAACAAATTGGCAAACTGTGAAAGAGCATTTTTTCCTGCTAATGGCCACAAAATCAAACCATTTCTAACTCCAGACACTTCAGCATCAGAGGTTACACGGAAAAACAGCAGAACACGGTGACGCAGAGATGATGAAGCTTTTAAACACAGCTTAAATGTACCGTGACTTGCAAATCACCCCACTAACACATCACTCACTTGCTTCGAAGGACAGTGCTCGTTCTTCTCCTCTGTCATCTTCCCACTCTTGGGAGCCCTTCTTGGCTGCTTGATGCTGGTTTTTATGGCAGGCCGGCAGACATAATTCTCCAGGTTCTTGGGAGGCTTTTTCGTCCGCTTTGCTTGAAGGCCAATCTTCAGTTTCAGGTTTCCCTCCGAAAAGTTTGTTTCCTTCACCGAGAACTGCTGCTGTGCATCGCTCAGAGCCTCGCCCTTCCCGCTCTCCGTGCTGTTCCCCTCCCGGCTCTTCTTCTTCCCGTCCTCTTCGTCCTTGGTGCAACCTTCGAGCTCCGCTTCCCCTTTGCCCACCAACGTGCCAATGTTTACCACAGAGGGGCTTTTCCCAGAAAACCCTTCAGAATCAGAACCCAAGCCTAACATAGCAGTATTCCGAGGGTCCATCACAGGCGGAATATTTGCCTTCGGGTGATTTTAGGGAAGATTTACAAAGATATGTTCCTCAGAAGAGCTGTTCCACTATGGGCAGTCAACATCTTTCACTCTGCGGGAGGAAAAGACAGACAGAATAAACTTGGATTTTCTAGCAGAAATTAAATTAATATTAAAACCAATTAGAAAGCAAACAATTGTATTTCAGACAAGCACAGCAGCTGATGTTCCAAGACACCAACCCTTCCAGTCACCTCCTTCAAAACCACAATTTATCTGTGAAACACTTTTAAATGGTAAGTGAAAAATCAAAAGTATGAGAATATTCTAATTTCCAATTCATCCACAGGACACTTCAAATGATGGCTACAGATTTTAATATTGATCATCAAAGTATTTTTTTTATTTATAACCAGTTAGTCCCAGACTTGCTGCTTTTACTCTGGATCCACTGGAAGAGCTGCATCTAAGGAAGGACGAGGAAAATGAAACCCATGAGAAAGCATCCAAACCCCAGAAATATTCTGGTTTTAATTATCTGAGCCACCAGGAAAGCTGAGCCTAACCCACGTGAGCATCAGTTTACAAACATGCCACAAAATCCGCTTGTTACTCAAGGACTTTCCACGATTCAGGAAGAAGGATGGGAGAACAGAAGCCAACCCCACCAAACACATTCACACACGGGTTTGTGCTTCCTGGAGCACGGGAAGAGGGAAGTCCACACTGCCATCAGCACAGACACTGTTATGAATATAGAATCAACCTACTTAGCACAAAATAATCGAGGGAACCTTTTCATCTTAACTACAGCAAAAGTAAATTAGAGTCAAGTTGTTTGTGAGGGTCCCCAGACCCTCGTGCAGCACTGACCCCTGCTCACACACAGACCCGAGCCCTGAGCTTCCCTCCCTGCCAGAGAACAAACCAAACCTGTGCCTGTTGTGGTTTTATCATGCAGACAAAAATCCCAAAATCCCACAAGGGTCTGGCCTGGGAGGGATCTTAAAAGATCATCTCATCCCACCCCTTGCCATGGGCAGGGACACCTCCCACTGTCCCAGGGTGCTCTCAGCCCCGTCCAGCCTGGCCTTGGGCACTGCCAGAGATCCAGGGGCAGCCCCAGCTTCTCTGGGCACCCTGTGCCAGGGCCTCCCCACGAAGCCATGCCCCCTTGTCCTGTCTCCAAGCTCTTGTAAAATTCTCTCTCCATCTTTCTTGCAGGCTCCCTTGACGTATTGAAATGATATTTGTTTTAGGGGCATTCTAAGCAGAAAATGTTTAAGTATCTCCAGCACTTAAATACCTTTACCATTTTTGAAATGAAATGGATCAGAAACAGGTCTGAAAAAACACTGATTTGCTGAAAGGTGCATCACAGGCACTAAACCAGCCTGAATCTTCTGTCCTTATCTTCTCTACAGTCATTAAGGCTGAATTGTGAGGAACGGCATGGAAAGACCTCATGAACTTCAAAATGAGTTTCAATCCAAGGTTGCAAACAAAAGCCCGGCACTTTTCTGGGATGTTTGGCCTCCCGGCAGGTCAGCAGGAGCCCACTGGAGCACAGAGCACGTGGCAGGTCCCACAGCCCCTCTGGCCAGCCAAGAATTGGGAAAGCAGCGGCAAGGAGCTGGTTTTGGGGTGGCTCCGGAGCGCAGGCACCGCACGGAAAGGGGAAAGGATCAGGAATGTGAAAGGCGACACCGGAGAGCACCAAGGCAACTGCAGCGGACACAGGTTGGAGGACAGATGCCAGGATTAGTGGGGGCAGAAGAAATGCTGCTGGGAACACCAGATGCAGCCCGTCACAAAGCCAGGCCTCCCTGGCTACGTCCTCGGAGAAAACAAACTTATTTCCATGTGTTCTGGGCACATTATTCACGGGATTTCTATCTGCAGCTCTGGCTTTCCAACTACGCACATCCTCAGAAATCAAACCCGCTATTATTACTCATAAGACCAGAGGTAATTAGATAAAATCTCCATTTTACAAGGAGAGAAAAAGGGTAGAGCAGTGTGACATGGACACAGAAAGTGAGTCAGTGGCACTGCCCAGTTCAAGGTCCAGTGTTAATCCAACAGGCTTCACCATGTCACCAAAAATGGGCTTTCTCGTATACATCAATATGCAAGGAAAAGGCATTATTTTCCTGGCTAGCACATAAATAATTCTGAACTAATGCCTGAATCTGTATTATTCAAGCCCGAGAAGAGGGACAATCCCACAGGCCATCATGCAACTCTCAAACCTGTGTTCACACAACTATTTCCTTCTCCAGTGACTGAGGTGCAGAGCAGTGACAATACTTCAGACATTTTCTTACAAATAAAATTAATTAATCAGCTTAAAATACAAAACCAACAGTAAGACTCACACGCTGACCTTAGAAACTGCAAGACCCAAAGTGCACCGTGGGAACCTGAGCAGAGGAACGGTGTTCACATCCTACTCTGTGCTAAGAGGGTCAGTAACCATCCCAGAAACAAAGTCACTAAACTGATGGCTCCCACAAACACACAGCAGGTCATTTATTTATCCATTAATTGCTCTCAACACAGACAACAAAAATGCTAATCCTGGCCCTAATCACCACTGTGCCTCGATCACTGTAATCTTCTCCCAACTCCCCAGTTACCCCACTAATTCACAGGATATGTGTCTGTCACTCGGATCTCATCTCCCTGAATCCCCATGTGCTGCTTCCTCCCTGCCTTATCAAGTTCAAGCTTCCTGTCACTGTCTCCAAGGTGTTCTCAAGTGTACCTCGGCTCTTCCCTCGTTCCCGTTCCTCGGAGCTGTTTCCCCAGTGATGCCACTATTTGTTTTCTTTTCTCACTTTATTTTCTCTGCGCTACTCCTCGCACTCCGCGTGCCTCACTCGCTGCAGGATCTGTTGCACTCCTCGTGCAGGTTGTGCCTTCAAACCTTGTGGATGTCAAAGCAAATGAGCAGCCAACTGGTGACAGCCACAGTTCCGAGGCAGCTAAAAAAACCTGCACGAATTTACCCTGAAAACTCTGATGCTTTGGGACTTTAAAGACCTAAAATGATCATATTTAACCACGTGATATAACGTACTTATCCGTGTCTCTGCTTTCCGTGTTCGTTGCATGAAGTTCCAAGTCTTGTTCTGAATTATCCTACATCCATGGGATCTCAGGCTAACAAAACTTTGGCTGGATGGAAAACCATCCAGTACCACATCTCTGCATGGCCTCTCAAGTGATGAGCAAGACATGTCCTCACTACCTCCCTACAAAGCAAATCACATCAAAATCCCAGTCCCTCAGCCAGCAGGTTCTGTAGATCTCAAATCCCTCCTGAAATTGTTCTTCCCCAAAAAATTAACTGTGGAGCATTTTAACATCCATTTTGACACGTGCCACCTGGAACTAAATGGTGTTCATTAACGATTTCTCTAATGCCATACACAGTTTTAATACCTGGTATTCAGCCTTATTCCCCTGGTGTCCCATCCCAAGCCCTTTCTGACCATCAGCTGCTAAGATTCCCGTTCTTCTGATCCCCTGCTTTCCCAGAAGGAAAATGCCAAGGGTTGATTCTACTGCCAGATCCTAGATACGATTCCCCACACCCCCTCAGCAATATTAACTGAGATTTTCCCCTCCATTCAATTCAGGACGTTGCATTCATTCCTGCTGCTGCTTTTGTCGATGAAAACACGCTGTCATGTCATATTTGGAAGGTGAGTATTTTTATTTTGGTTCTTTTCATTGCTTCATCTCCAAGGGACATTAAAACCAGTACAGCTGAGTGTTAGAAATTCCAGAATATTACTACTAACTTTGTGGCCTCCCACAGCCCCCTCTCAAATTCCTTGTCTTCCTTCCTTTGTTAAGGAAGACAGCTACCACATTCAGAAAAGAGAAATAAAAAGAGGGATAAAGCCTTACAGTATTTCTCCACATCACAATCCCTGAACAGGGGAAACAGGAGCTCAAGGCCCCTGGATCACCTGCACGAGCATCCTTAAAATGTTTAGAGACGGAGACATTTATCAGGAACGAAGTTCCTGTTTGCGTTGCAGGAGGTAACAAATAAAACACTTTCCAAACGGAATCTGCTGGATGTGTTTCTGACAGCCAGAAACCCCAGGGGACCTGTCTTGTCAGGAAGAATATTCCACAGAAGTGCTGGGAGCAGAGGCCACGTTCAGGGAAAGCAGCCGGAGCACGACGCGGGTTTTGTGGGAAGAAAGGCAGAGGACAGACGTGATGACACCCTGCAAGTATGCTCCAGTGGGAGGAAAACTTGGGAAGCAGAGATAAGAGTTTCTCCCGGTATCTTAACCTGGCCCCGGCTGACACCCGACCTGACTGAAGGTCTGGAATCACAGGGCTGAATTTGGAGGCGCAGGGTAATTCTGTCGGTTCCCTATTCATATGTAAATAAAAGCCAAATTGCTAAAATCTGCATAAACCAACCCGCGTTTGATGGGAGCAAAGGTTCCTCCACCCTTAGGCTGCGAGCCCCAAGTCAGCCAACGCTGACTGCCGAGGGAAAAGCAGTTTGGGAACTCTCCTAAAATATTATCCCATCTGCTACAGCGTGAGTCAGGAGCTCCCCGAGAGGTCTCTGCATTCAGTGCCTTCCAGGGGATTTTTCTGGACAAAACCCATTTATTTACATCCATTTAGTAAAGGATAAGGGTCACAGCAAACCAGGTATTCCCCTTTAACTCCAGACAGATGCCTTTGGTTATTCCCAACCCACCCCAGTGCCAGGATGGCCACACCTGTGCCACAGGTAATGCACAGAAAACCAGGGACAAATACAGATTTTGCTTTCACAGAATAATCACAATAGGTCTCATGACAGATTTTTTTCCCTTTGCAAGCTGGAGATGGGACTCATGACCTCACGGAGTGGGAGAATGTGTCCACAACAGCACCAGCCCTTCCAACAGCAGCAGCAATTGATTTAATTTTTAAAAAGCCAACAATCCCATAGACAACAATATCTGTTTAAAAATACCTTTAATTCAGTAACTACATGTGCTACTGCCACTTTTCTCTTGTGACAACAGCACTGCCATTTATACCAATATCTCTGTCCCTTCCACCAAGGAAAAAAAACGGTTTTTATATCCTCCAGGACAGTTTAAACTTTTGAAAACAACTGGAAAAAAAAGCTTCTTCTGGAAATTGTAACTCAAAATTTTGTCACTGGTTATTATCACTCAAACCTTTTTAGGCAACTGCCGACTGCCTGTAGCAATGAATTCAAGTCCAAAAAGAAGTTGTGGTAATTTTGTCTTTTAAACCAAGATGTTTCAGACTTAGAACTCTTCAAAATAAAAAAAAAAAAGTCTCTCTTTTATACTCTCAGACAGTTGAGAAGAGCTTTGAGTAAGAACACTTCTTAAGAACTCAAGCAGGCAGACAGATGATGATTTTAGAGCCCATCTCTACCCATATGTTCAAGCAGCTGCCAGAACTTCCCTGTTTCCCACAGAGGCACCAGGGATGATCCCAAGGTCCTCAAGGATGACCATGGGAAACACGAGTCTCACAGGATTCACCCCAAAACTCCACATTCCTGGAAAACAAGTGCAGGTGCAACCGAAATTACTGCAAGGAAAACAGCCGGAATAAACCAGGAAAGAAGGTGCACTGCTCCTGAAAATGAAAACTGATGATATTTCAATGGATGAGGGCAAAGCCACAGGTTCTGTCCCTGCTCCCAGAGCTCCCACTACCTCCAGTTTCCCTGACTGGCTCCTGACAACACACAACTACCAGGAGAGTGAAAGCGTGTCCCGAGGCCATCGGATGGGAACCCACATTCCAAGTAGCTTCCAGTTCTCTGCTACATAATTACAGCGTGAAGAACCACAAACCAAAGGCCAAAACCAGGAGTTAGAAAGTCAGGACATTATGGGAGAGACAAGGATGGGAACACATTTTGGCTTTTGATGTGAGAGATCGGTAAGGCCAAGATAAGGCTCAACCACCTAAACCCAAATTCATGGTCAATAAAGCTAAAATAAGATTAAAAATGCAATGAAAGTAAAATTTCAGAAGTATGATTTTGGAGAAGGTGGAGGACAAAGTCTACAAGACACTGACCCAGTAATCCAGGCAGTATCCCAAAATACAAAAAAATACATAAGTATTTGGCAGGGAGAACCCCGGCTCCGTCCCCCGCATCCCCCGCCTGTCACACGGGGCAGGACCGCGCCGTGCCCGGGGAAACACCGAACTTCGGGGATGCGGAGCCTCGGGCACAGCCCCGCTCCGCAGGGAAGCGGGGGCCAGGAGGGGCCCCCGGGGCCGCTGTCAGGTGACATCCCGGCCCCCGACACACGTCCGAGCGCGGCTGTCACGCTCCCGCAGCCCCGGGGGGCTGTCCCGGCCCCGGGCCCCG
>VXBT01004298.1:57964-75169 GCA_013400235.1 Oriolus oriolus | reverse complement strand
CCACGCCCACTCCGCGCCCGGCCACGCCCCCAGCGCGGCCACACCCCCGCGGGCAGAGGGCGCGGCGGTCACGCCTGGCCACGCCCCCATCCTGACCCGCCCGTTAAGCCCCGCCCCCTCGAGCCAGGCCACGCCCACCGGGAATATTGCTCGGGAACGCGAAAAGCCGGGAGAGGAAAAGGCGCTTTTGAGCCCAAAGTGATGCAGGCGGCTTTTTCATCCGCAAAGTCGTCTTTCCTGCAGTGCCACACCCGCGAACGTGTCAGTTTAGGGTCATTAAAATCTTTTCGAGAATCTGGAATTATGGGATGTTCAGGCGTTGGAATGGACCTTACAGGTCATTTAGTCTCAACCCTGCTGCCATGGGCAGAGACATCTTCCACTAGACCAGATCACGCAAGGCCTTGTCCAGCCTGGCCTTGGACACTTCCAGGGATTGGGCAGCTTCTCAGGCTGTGCCAGGGCCTCAGCACCCTCACAGGGAGGAATTTCTTCCTAATGGGTGACCTAACTTTTCCCTCTTTCAATTTGTACCCATTACTCCTTGTCACTACAGGTCCTGATGAAGAGTCCCTCTCTATATTCCCTATAGGCCCTTTAGATCCTGGAAGGTGCTCTGAGGTCTCCCCAGATCCTTCTCTTCTCCAGGCTGAACATTCCCAGCTCTCCCAGCCCTTTTATCTACATTGTTGTCCCCACTAGACTTGCTCCAGCAGTTCCATGTCCTTCTCATTTTGGGAATGATGGAATGATGTTCACAGTGTCTGATGGGAATTACTACAGCCATTTGTAATTGCTGTTAAATAGTTTTTTAAAACATTGTCAGCCAGAAATAGGAGAAATTAATTTAAAAGTTGTATTACAGCAATATGTGTATATAAAACCCAAATGAACAAAAATCCCTGGAACTAAAATACCCACAGCAAAAAGAAATGTGAAGTCTTTGCAGGAGCAGAGATTTAAGTTGTCAATACCTGAAAACCTGGCAATGAAACCGTCAACAGCAAATTGCTTTTGCACTATGTGTGCAAAATTCAATACTGAGGATCCAGATGACTCCTCAGAAATTAAAAACAGGCTTTCCCTGAGCCAGCACTGTGACCTGGAGGCCAAGGCGGCCAACAAAATGCAGGGGATATCAGGAAGAGCATTCCCAGCAGGTCAGGCAGTGATGCTGCCCCTCTGCCCAGCCCTGGGAGGCACCTCTGGAGCGTCCAGCTCTGGATCCTCAGCACGGCAGGGACACGGAGCTCCCGGAGGGTGACAAAGATGCTGAAGGGCCCGGAGAGATCCGTGCCCAGGAAAGGCTGAGGGAGCTGGGGCTGCTCAGCCTCGAGAGGAGCCCCAGCTGAGAGGGGCCCTCGGGCCTGGGTGTCCCTGGGTGCAGGGAGGGCTCCGAGCAGGGCCCGGGCTCTGCTCCGGGGGCCCAGCAGTGGCACCAGAGCCACGGGCAGGGACAGATCCCAGCAATTCCCCTGCACAGGAGGCAGAACTTCTGCCCTGGGCAGTGCCCAGCCCTGAGCAGAGCCCAGAGAGGCTGTGGAGTGTCCCTCCCTGGGGACATCCCAGACCCATCCTGTGCCCTGTGCTGCTGGAGCAGGGAGGTGGCACCCGATGTGACTCACAGTGCTCCCTCCCAGCCGGACCCATCCCGGGACTCTGATTTAACCTGCTGATTTCCGAAAACCCGGCGACAAACCGCGAGCGGCTCTCGCGCCGAACGCGGCTCGGAGGCGCCGGGCGAACGAAATCAATTAAAGCATTTAACGCCGCGGGCCACGCCCCCTCTGGCCACGCCCACACGGCCACGCCCTCTCTGGCCACGCCCCCCGTGTCCCTCCGCGCCTCCCGTAGCGGCCGCGTCATCGCGGGGCTGCGGCGGCGCCGGCGGCGGGACCGGCCCCGGTGTGCCCGGTGAGTGCGGGGGCACCGCGGTCCCCTCGGCGACGCCGCGACCCCCCCGGGGACACGGCCGCGCCCTCCCGCTTCCCCCGAGGTCGCGCCCAAGCGGCCCCGCTGCACCGGCCCCGGAGAACGGAGCCCGCGGGCAGCACGTGGGAGGCACCGGGGGGACCGGGCCGCGCTCGGTCCGCAGCAACCGGAGGGTTGTTTCTATTTAGTCTGGAGAGCCGAGGCGTTCTGGGCGCTGATGGACGGCTGCAAATGCACCTTTGGGGTTGTCCGCGGGGTTTTTGGTGGTGAACCCCAGAAATCCGCGTGTGTTCTTCCCGCAGCGCCCCGGGGGCTCCGTGGTTGTGCTGAACCTGACCCAGGGGAGCGGCCGCGGTTTCCATCCCCTCTCCCGGGGACAGAGCCCCAGAGCAGTCCCCACTGCTGGTCATTCAGGGGCTCTGTCAGGATGCTCGGGGTGCCCAGAATTAACGGCGGATTTTAAAAGAAGTCGACAGCAAGTTTAAAAAAAATCAACAGGAAATTTTAAAAACGTTAACAGAATTCAGTCTTTATGACTCCTTAATTTTCCTAGTTGTGTCTGAGAAAGAAGCTTTCCCGTCCCTGCTTTCTTTCCAGCTGAAACTGATGTGAAACCAATGGGATCCGTTCCCACGTGGAGCAGGGTTTCTCCTTGCTGTGCCGCACACGCCAGCAAGGCGTGTAAAATGACCAGAAATTCCTCTGCAGGGTGAGATCTTCACTCATTCCTGAAATAGCTGAAGTGGGGGGGGGTGTTTTTCCCGTATTTCTTTTAGCTGAGCGAATGAAAAGCATCTTCAGAGCGTTGGTGTCCTCCCCCGTGGGGCTGCTTTCCCGTTCCCTGCAGTAACAGGTGCAAATGCTGTTCTGTGCACCTGAACCAGCTTTGTCTCGCTCAGCTGCAGGTAACCACTGATCCCACTGAGGCAGCAGCTCCTCCTGAGGAATTAAGGTAATTAATGCTCCCTCTGAATGCAGCTTATTGCACCCAAGAATTCTCACAGCATCTTTGTTAGGCGCTGCCAGTGTTTTCTCCTCGGGAAGTTCTGTGGAAAAGGCCTTGAATGCCGGCAGAGGTGGCAGATTTCACCTCTTTGCTTCACTCTTTGCCTTTATTTGTGCATCACAACTGCTCAGGTGTTCTGTTTTGGGCTTTTTCTCCTGCTGTAATCAAGGATGGCTGGGCAGGAGACACAGGTAAATGATTAGGATGAAGCTGGAGCCACAGAAGCAGCTTCAGTCTCCGCATGATTCCAGTTCCTTCACGATGATCACTGCTGCAGCTCTTACAGCTCTTAACAGCTACAGTCAAAATTCCTTGCCCAGTCTGTTCTCCTCACTAGGAGAATGAAATTCCTTGATTTACAAAGTAAAGTTTTGGGGTTTTTTTTCCCTGTAACTGTCTCTCTGAGAAAAGGCCCCGTAATTAAAGGAATAATTTTTATTTTATTTTTTATGAGTTTTATTTATGTTTTATTAGTTTTGGGTTTTTTTTATTTTAATGGAATAGTTTTTATTTTAAACTATTTGTAGTTTTTATTGTTGAATGGCATGGTTTTTATTATTTTATTAATAGTTTTTCTTAGGCAAATGATGCTGATGACCAGTCTGCATTGCTGCAGAGCATCTGACACTTGGTCTGAATTATTTGTATTTCTTGTCATGAAGCTCTTTCAACACAGACAATTCTCTCCCAGCACAAGATGATTAGGCATAACAAAACCAACTAAAATATCCACTTCTGTCCCTGCAGGAAAATGCTGAGAAGTCTGAAAGGACTCGTCTGCCGTTCTCTGAAGGTGAGTCCTGTGAGAGCCTGATGCTGTTTTCAATATTTCATCTTTCCAGTGGCCTGGAATGACAATTTACAGCTGTAAAAAGTGAGATTCTTCTTACATTTGTCAGCTAAAACCTTGGTGGCTCCTCTAAGCTGGGGGTGCAAACTCCCACTGTGGGCTGAGGAAAGAGCTGGTCCAGCATTTCCACTTCTCCATGAGGGACAGAGGGAGCCTGGCTTAAACCAGGCTGCTGGGATCCCGCATCTTCCGTGCACGTGTTTCTCAGGAAGGGGGGATCATTCCACTTGCTCTGCGTGGCTGGAATGTCCAGAGGCAGAACCCACCAGCCCTGCACAAAGCCTGTGCTGCTGGTGGGGAGAGTTTTGCCAAAAAAATCATCGAATCGTGGAATATCCCGCGCTGGAAGGGACCCACAAGGATCAGGTGGAGTCCAAGCCCTGGCCCTGCACAGACACCCCAACAGCCCCACCCTGTGCTGGGAGCGTTGTCCAAAGGCTCCTGGAGCTCCGGGGAGCCTGGTCAGTGCCTGAGCACTCTCTGGGGAAAGAACCTTTTCTCTTTTTCATTTTCTGAGCCAGGCAGTGGCTCGGTGCTTCGGGCGGGCGCAGCCGCGACTCGCAGCAGCCCTGCGTTACCAGCAGAGCCTCCTTAAACCCTGAACAGCAGCAGGAGCTCTCGGGGCAGCTCTGGAACGGCTTCCTGCTGGAAAAGAGTTCCAGCTGTGCCGGTTGCTGCTGCCTTCCCGAGGCTTTTCCCCCCCGAAGTGGCTCGGGGTGAGCGTGTGGCTGCCCTTTGGCAGCCCTGGCTGCGCGGTGCTTCCCTTCCCCGCCTTTCCCGAGCCCGGGATGTGCGGAACATGCGGGAACAGCTCCACCTCATGGCTCAGGATTCCCGATCCATCCCCGGGCACCACGTGATGGTTCGCTGCCATTTCAGGGATCCCAGCGAGGCGATTCCTGTCCTTTGGCAGATGGAAACTTACCCCGAAATCCACTTGCCGCTCCCGGGGATCAGGAAAATTAATCCACAGACACCAAGAGTTTTGTGTCCAAAAAGGAGACAGAGGAGTCCTGTAGCTTTATTTGAACAAAGGGAGAGGCTGTGGGGCATTCCCCTGGGGTCTCTCAAGGTGTTGGAGGACGCAGCCTCCTTTTTATCCTGATTTCCCAGCCGAATTTCCCTCTCTTTCCCCTTTGGCTGAGGTACTTGAGAGGTATAGACTCCTCGAATCGCTTAATGTGTACCCCCCACATCCTTTTCCTTGTGTCCCTGTTCTTCTTCTCTAAATCCAGGGATTTAGCACGGCCTTGAGTGACTAACAGTCCATGTCAATTTAGTGGAATTCCTCTGGAATTCATGGATCCTCCCTCTGCTTGTTTCACCTCTCAGTATCTGGCTTTATCTACCTGCAGGCCCACAGTTTGTCTGTAAAGACAGCTCCTTCTCGTTCCTTTCTCGGGGAAGGCAGCGCTGGGAGGGGATGAGGTGGGAGAAGGCTGCTGGGTGTGCTGGGGGCTGCACAGGGAGGTGTGGGGATGTTTCTGGGCGTTCCAGAGCCGAGGGATCGGTGCCGAGCTTCTGTTGAGGAGGAGGGACCAAGGCACACCTCGCTGCTCTAAACTCAGGAGATAAAATGCTGCAGCAGAGCTGTCCTGGGCCGTCTGTGAGCAGTTTAAAATGTGGATTCTGTCCCAGAATCCCAGATCGATGTTTTTGTAGATGGAGACACAGTAACTGGTGAAACACAAGTGTGTATCTCAGGAACTGGGACAGCTGTGAGCAGGGCCCTACTCCCTGCCTGCCTTGGCTTTGTAGCAGCTCGGGGAGGAGCGATTCCCTCTCTCCAGGTGCTTGGGAGCTGCTCCCACACCCACAGAGGGAAAGTTCCGAAGCACCGGGAGGTTACTCGGGGGTTTTGGGAAAGAGCTGTGGTGCTGAGGCTGCAAGTGACAGTGTAAAACAGTGTCACCCCAGGGGACAGGGGGAGTCACTTACAGGTGGGATGGGCCGTGTTGGTGGAAAAAATAGAAATTTAATGTATTTGGCTGCAAGAACAGAGGACTGGACTTCAAGACAAAGTCTCCTCACGCTTGCACTCTGACTTCCACTCCCTTCAGAGAACTCAGGAGGAGCTGACTTGTGTCCCATAGAGAGTCCAGGTCCTGCTGAGCTGAGTTTGGGCTTTTTAAAACATGAGATGGCTAATGTTGGTTTGATGAAGCATCATTCAGCTCAAGGCTGTATCTGGACACCCCTGAAATCTGAACACAGAGCGAGAAGTTCATCCTCACTTCATTTTCCTTCAACACTGCACTGGTCAGGGACAAGGACTGGCGTGGTACCCCTGGGAAGGGATGTCCAGGGAGCTTCCTGTGAAGCTCACAGCCCTCACACGCTCACCTGGGACTTGAGGAGGAGGGAATGTGGGATCGTAGAATCACGGAATGGGCTGGGTTGGGAGGGACCTCACACAACATCCAGTCCCACCCCCCTGCCATCACCTGGGACACCTTCCCTAGACCAGGGTGCTCCAAACCCCGTCCAGCCTGGCCTTGGACACTTCCAGGGATGGGCAGCCACAGCTTCTCTGGGCCCCCTGTTCAAGGGAAATGAGAGGGACTCTGATTCCAGGCTGGGGGTGACTTAGGGCTGACATTTTCTGGGGGATCAGCTGGCAGGAGTTGCCTTCTGTAGCTATTCATGTATTAAATTGGCATCTTTGTGCCTTGCTCAGGGCTGTAAATTGTCAATTCCACGGATTTTAAACTAAACAGGGCCAAATAAACCATCCTGAAGGATCATTTGGCTTTGAGGAGGAAAAGGGCGATGTGGGAACGAGATGTGTTTGGTGATCTCCCCGTTTGCACGGCAGCAGTTTGTTCCACAGGGTCCACACTGGTTTAATTCCCTCCCTAACAGGAGGGCAAGTGCCCAAATGCTGATTCAGGCATCTGGTGTGTGTTGAGCACGGAATGTGGGTAATCCCACTTTCTCCCGAGCCCGTGGGGCTTTGCAGTGGCCCCCTGGGGAGCACTGGGGTGGCAGCAGAGCTGTGTCATGCCCTGCAGAGCTGAGCCAGCTGTCCCTGGCTCTGAGCTTCGCGTTCTGCCGCTCTCGCCCAGACAGACCGAACAGGAAACTGCTGCCTCTGTTCAGCTGCACCCGGCCCTGTCGGTGCTGTGAGGGGCTCTCAGCTTCTCCCAGAGCCTGTCTGGAGGATGCACTTCTTGAATCGTAGACAAATGTTTGCGTTTTCTTTCACCGCAGCATAATAAAATGCTTGTCCTGCCACTGCTCGCTTTCTTGCCTGTTTTGGCTGGGCTTTGCAGGCAGGCTTCAGCAGGCTGTCTGGGGAAAAATGAATTAATCAGCTTAGCTGGCTGTTTTGGTTTCTCAGCCACGTCTGGATCCTAATGCCAGAGTCTGGATGCAGGGACGCAGTCAGGGAAATCAGCGCGGGGAGTGTAATTATAAATATCAAATAGTGGGCAGAGCTGCACTAATCCCTCGGTAATTGAGGTGATTATGGATTGCTAGACAGCCTGAATTTTCAGGGTGCTGCCGCTCCTCAGCGTAGGCAGAAACGTGGTGGGCACTTCCCAGCTTTAATGGCTGGATGTGGGATCTCGAGGAATTTTGTGGGGTAAAACTCAGGTGCAGGGCTGGAGGTGGCTTCAGGTGGAACTGGCTCAGGTGGGAATGCTCTCAGTGCAGGTATCTAAAAGTGAAATCTGGTTCTACAGCGTGTGGGTTTTCATGATGAATTCCCATGCTAATGACAAAGTTTCATTCTAATTGCAGTCAGGGTTCAGCTCTGGGGCTGCACGTGCCTCGGCGGCATCGCGGAGTGTGAGCCACGAGCGCACGGAACAGACTCCCTGGGTTGTTTTTCAGCAGCAATTCTCGACTGCTGAGAGCTTTGTTGTCTCTTTGCCTTGTTCTCCCCTCAGCTGGACCGTGGCTGTGCCCTCCACACGGCAGCCAGGGGTGGCCTGAGCTCCGTGTCCACCCAGGATGTCCCAGCAGAAAGGCCTCGAGCAGTTTTCCACACGAGCGAGAGCGACCCGGTGAGTGACTG
Source organism: Oriolus oriolus (assembly GCA_013400235.1). Classification (NCBI taxonomy): domain Eukaryota; kingdom Metazoa; phylum Chordata; class Aves; order Passeriformes; family Corvidae; genus Oriolus; species Oriolus oriolus. The sequence goes on along the minus strand of VXBT01004298.1, from coordinate 67,360 downwards.
CCACTGATGCCTTTTCCTGGTCTTAAAATTAAGAGAGCTGAACACAGTTAAGAGGGAAAAAGGGTTTTACCTCGGTATTTATTGAAGGATCCTCAGGGGTGCCGAAATGCACATCGAAATGCACCCCGAAATGCCCCCCAAAGGAATGGCCCCCCACGATGTGATGTGTGTGCAATTATAGGCCTTGCTAATTAGCACATCTATCAAAGATTGCCCAGGGAGGGACTCCAGCGAGACCCCTCAGCGAGGAACCTTCCCCTGGCTGGGCCTGGCTTTGTTTACAGAATGTGTTCTGGAGAGGCCCTCGGGGTCTGGGGTTTCCAGGGTGTTTGGGCTCTTGGCTTAACGGGATATTGGGTGTGGGGGAAGGGATCAAACTTAAAGAATTGTAACTGTGTGGGCTAAAAGCACTGAGAATGCATAAAAGCTATATAAAAGAGTGTATAAAAGTGGTATAAAAGAAAAAGCAAAAAATCATCACGGCATCACCACCTCTGTCCCTGCCACACAGCCAGCCCTGGATGCCACCAGGGGCCACGCTGGAGCCAGAAGCGCTGCCTGGGGCTGTGCTGTTCCAGGGAAAGGGGCACAGAGACCCAAACCAGGGATCCAGCCCCGAGGGAATGGGCCATGGCTGTACAGGGCACCTGTCAGGAACTCTCTGCTGAGAATGAAATGCCATCCTTGCTTTGGTGACCTCTGAACTCCCCTTACGCCCTTTCTGGAGGAATCACAGTCAAGTACAAACTGTCAGGATGGGGCTGCTCTGCCTGAGAGCTCCTGGGAACAGGTATTGATTCCTCCTCTGGAGCTGCAGGGATGAGAGTGCGTGTTGCAGAACTGGGATGTGGCTCAGCCTGTCATCAGACACCGTTAATTTCAGCTCCGGGGTTGTTCTTCCCTGGAAAAGCCTCCCTGAGTTGGCTGCAAAGGGGGTAAAAACCACACCCCAGATGACCTCAGCGCAGCGCAGCTCTGCAGCATCGCAATCCCAGCCTCACACTCCCCGTCTCAAGCACAAAATGAAGGGGAATAAATGAATGGAATAAGCCTGTGAGGTGCTTTGCTGCTGCCTGGGTAACTGGAGTCTCTCCGTGCCGATTCCTCCGGGGTCTCTATGGAAACGGCAGCGGGGAGATGATCTGCTGCACGTGACCCGGTGTCTCCATGGATTGCACGGCACAGGCCAGATGGCCAGGATTGTCCCCACCGTCCTGTGCCTGCCTTTCTGTTGCCAGGCAACTGGCTCTGGCATTCTGACTTGTGTGCCCGAGCTTTGGCACGGCCTTGGCCGGCTCAGCCCTGCCCGGGCTCGCTGGGTCGCTGCAGCAGCAAACCCCGGTGCCCTCCCGCTCCTGCACCAGACATTCCCGTTAAAACGGGGCTAGGAAAGCCACTAAACACGGAAATTTTTCATCAGACTCCGTGTACCTTTCCATTAGCAAAGCTCCAAGTCGGGATAAAGGCACTGACCCACTTTGCAGATGTCGGGGGGTGAAGGAATTTGCCCAAAGTTATGCAGCGAGTCAGGGATGGAGCTGAGAAGGAAAATGGGCTCTGGACTCCTGCTCTTCTGTCTGAGCCATGGAAAACCACAGGTGCTGTTGGTCTGAGTCCAGCACGTGCAGGAGAACTCCAGGGAATCCACAGTTTGGAATTTGGTTGGGAAAAGCCTGAAGCCTCACTTCACAGCTCCCCTCAAGTGACCCCTCCTTACAGCAGGGCACCTCCTGAACAGCCAGGATTTACCATTTCCCCTCGTGCTGCAGAGATTTCCTGACCAGCAAGCACCGGTTTGGCAGCCCTTGGCTGAAGTTACCAAATGGTTTCTTCCTAGAAATTGTTCCTTGTGTCAGGAGTTCCTCAAATCCTGCAGCTGTGCCAAGGCAAACCACCGAGTCCGGGGCACACTGGCCTGTCCTGGGAGAACCTTTCCTAGGGAGGTGTGGAATAGGGGGTAGTGCTGAGTGGAAGGTGAGAGCAAAGGTGTATTTCGTGCTGAAAGGCTGCAGATCGGGTCAGAAGAAGGGAAGGGAGACTTAACAAGAATCCTGGGGCCAGAAAATTCATGGGTGTGCAGCAGTGGTCCGTGAAGAGTCCATCAAGAACTGGGAAAAGCCAAATATTCCTGGTCAGACAGGCAGAAGTCACACCTGCAGGCCCAGCTGCTCACACACAAGATAAAGAAAATAAGGAAATTGTTATATTTGTTGTTGTTATATATAAAAGCTGGCGTGCACAAGGATAAAGAGGAGGATATTTTATTTTAAATCCATGAAAAAATGCAGCAAGCAGAGCAGGACAGGATCTAAGCTTCAAAGATTAACACAAAACTGCTGAAAGTCACACAGGAAGGGCTGCAGAGTGGTCTCTATTCACTGTCCTAATCAGACAAGACACAAAAACTGATGGCTGGAGCAAAAGGAGATAAAAAAGTGCTTTGCAGGTGTTGCATGGAAGGAAAAGAGAATAATGAAGGGAAAAAGCGGGCATTAAATTCCCAGCTCCCAGTGACAACAGCTTCTTGCAGTGTATGGTGAGAGCTGCAGGTAAACACTAGAAATAAATGCAGCAGGATTCGAGTCCAGTGGAGGAATAACCCTTGAGGTCACCACAGGGGACTGGAAATTACTGCCCCAGGAAAGGGATTGTGAGTTTTTCAGCCTCCAGCCCCAGTAACCAAATGGCACCGTGGGAATTACTCCTGGAATTACTCCCAAGGCAGAAAACATCATTTTGTCATAAAAGCAAAGTGAGTGTGACACCAGCAGGTAACTCAAAAGGGTGCCACACCTCTGCTAAGGTTTGGGGGGGCTGGTGAAAGGTGAGGTAAATTCACAGAGCACGGGGCCACGAGCTCAGGGAATCCCTTCATTGTTTGGTGCCGGGTGGGATCTCCTTTCTTCAGCCTCTTCCAAAGCAGTGTCCTGAGCCCACAATTCCTGCTTTTACCTTGTTCTGCCTCCCAGCCAGAGGGCATTGCCTGTGGCTGAGCATTCCCTCCCTGCCCCACCCTCCCAGGCCAGCTGTGTCCGCGAAGGAGGCGTCCCCAGTGTGACAGTTCCCGCTTTCCCTCGCAGGCCAAGCACACGGAGCAGCACGAGGGTCGCCTGTACAACATCCCCCTGGAGGAGGTGAAGGCTGTGTTCCCCCACGGGCTGCCCTATCGCTTCCAGCAGCAGGTATTCCAGCTGGGAGCTTGCAGGGAATGCACTCAGGTTGCCCAGAGAAGCTGTGGCTGCCCCTGGATCCCTGGAAGTGTCCAAGGCCAGGCTGGACGGGGTTTGGAACGACGTGGGATGGTGGAAGGTGTCAGGGGTTTGAATCAGATCACATCCAACCCAAACCATTCCATGATTCTGTGTGCGAGGAACCAGATCCATTGGTGGCTGTGATGTTGGAATAAGAGAGAGCAAGAGTTCAGTTATTCCTGGTCCTTACTGTTATTTTCAACTTCTAAATGAGATGAGTCAACCACCCAGAGCAGCGGCAGAAGAGCCTGAGGGTTCCACCCCAGGCAACCTTCACTCCAGTATTTGTCATCTCTAACATCCATTATTTTTCATCTCCAACATCCGAGCGTACAGTGAATTACAGAAATATTTTCCATGGCTAGATTTCTGTGTGGAACAGGCTGTCTCATGAAATAACAAAAAAAATCTCATCTCCTGATCCGTGTGGCGAGGCAGATGGAGCTGTGCCGGGCTCTGCTCCGTGAGCAGCTGCCTGCCTGAGGAACAGATTCCTTACCTGTGCATACCCAGGTCACTGACCTGGGATTCGCGGACAGGCCAGTCACCCACCCCGCAGTCTGTGGGAACAGGATGGAGCAGCTCATCCAGAAAACCCTTCCCAGGCACAGGAAGGACAAGGAGCTCCTTTCACCAAGGGAAAGTGGCGCTTGACCAACCCTGTCGGTGCTGCTGGGCCAAGAGGGCAGAGCTGGGGGTGTTGGGAGCCTCCAGGCGGGGATGGAGCCGGGCTGGGAGCAGCTGTGCTCGGCCAGCTCGTGGCAGCTCGGTCCCATCTGCTCCTTGCTCAGATCCAGACCTTCAACGAGGCCCGGGTGATGGTGCGGAGGCCGGCGCTTGAGCTCCTCGCTTACCTGAAGGGCTCCAACTTGGCCCACCCTGCTGTCAGGTACGTGATCTGTATCCTTCAGTGCCGAGCCGAGGGTGGGAGGAGGAGAAACACGAGCAGTTTGTGCAGCTGGGAGGGTTGTTCTGAGCCTGAGCAGGGTCAATCTCCACGACCTGCACTGACCACGAGGTCTGTGGTCAGTGCAGCGACTCCGAGCACTTGAGGAAACCTGGAGCTTGGATACTTTATTCTGGCTCAGTTTGGCCCTACAGCCCCGGGTCAGCACAGGGGCACGGGGCTCCTCAGCTCTGCTCAGGGTGGGGGCAGTGGGAGAAGGAACTCTCTGCTGAGAATGAAATGCCATCCTTGCTTTGGTGAGCTCTGAACTCCCCTGATGCCCTTTCTGGGGGAGTCACAGTCAAGCACAAACTGAAGTGGTTTTCCAGAGACTTTCCTTGACAGTCCTTGCTGGAGATGGTGAGAGAGGAACAGGGAAGACCATGACCCTGTGCCACGTGGTTCACTACTGCTCGAGGCAGGGCTGGCTGGTGCTGCACATCCCAGATGGTGAGAAAAGCAGGGCTCTGTTACCACACCAAACACCAAAGGATGCTGCTCAGGAGCTGTAGGATAGCCCACCTCAGTCTATCCTTGGTTTTCCGTAGTGCAGAAGGCTGATAAAGCACAAAACCCCCAGATAAAGTTGAGCATAATTGGTTATTTTCACCTGCTCACTCGTGCTTTGGGTCAGTCTGGTTCTCCCCATTGTTAACGAGCACGGGGGGAGATGGTTTGGGGTCTGTGTGCCCTCCTCTGATCCCAGGGGAGTTCTCCAGTAAGGGTGGAGCTGCTCCCAGCACAGGAAGGACATGGACCTGTTAAAATGAATCCAGAGAAGGCCACCAAGATGTTCAGAGGGATCAGGGGAGCAGCTCTGCTCTGAGGAAAGGCTGGGAGAGTTGGGATTGTTCAACCTGGAGAAGAAAAGGCTCTGGGTTAATCTAACTGTGGCCTGCCAGGACCTAATGGGGGCTGCAAGAAAAATGGAGAGAAACTCATTATAAGGGATGGACAGGACAAGGGGGAATGGCCTCCCACTGCCACAGGGCAGGGTTAGGTGGGATATAGGGAAGGAATTCCTCCCTGTGAGGGTGGGGAGGCCCTGGCACAGGGTGTCCAGAGAATCTGTGGCATCCCTGGCAGTGTCCAAGGCCAGGCTGGACAGGGCTTGGAGCAGCCTGGGACAGTGGAAGGTGTCCCTGCCCACGGCAGAGGGGTGGGACTAGTTGATCTTTAAGGTCCCTCCCAACCCAAACCATTCCATGATCCCGTGACTTTCCTTACCAGAGCTGCAGAGTGAGGACAAGCAACACAAACACCCCCACCACCCCCACCTCGTACCATGATTTTGACCAAAAAAAAAAAATTAAAATCTGGTTTATTTTGCTCACAGCTCACCTCTGGGTGAAGAACTGCAAGGAGCTTTTGCAGTCTTCCTACAACAAACACCGGCTGGATCAGCCTCTGCAGGCCTCTGTGTGGCTCAAGAACTTCAAAACCTCCAATGAGCGTTTCCTGCAAGAGGTTTGTGGATCCAAACCCCACCCACTGCCCTGTGCTGGACTTGAGGTGCTGTAGGAAAAGCACTTCAGATCCCCTCTGTGGGGATGGCTGCTGGTGGTGGATGCTGCTCCCAGATTCTGCAATCCAGCCTTGCTTTGCCCCCTTCCATCCCCAGTCTGATCATAGTTCTCTTCTCACAGATAAAAACACAAAAGAAATACATGTGGGGCAAACGAGAAAGCACAGAGGAGGGCAGGCCTTTGGGAGAAGTGGTGGAGCAGGTAAGGAATGAGCACTGCTGCTGGAGTGCTCTCACCTCACCGAGGATGCCAGCCTCGTGTTTGTGGGGCAGATTGCTCCTAAAGATCTTGGAGATGTGAGTCCTGGGAAATAGGAGGCGTCTCCCTATCAACAAAAGACGTGGTGGAGGATGTGGTGGATCAGTAAAGAGAGTTGTACAGAGAACTGGGATAGAAGACAAAGTCAGAATTTGAAATTGCCACATTTTGGTGCTTGAACTCCTCCTTGGGAAGGAGCAAAGAGGTTGTCGACCGTCGGTTTGTCTTCCCCGAGGAAGGGCAGCCCAAGAGTCACCAGCATCACCCACCAGCAAGAAATCCAGGCTGAGTGCTGTGCCTTGTGCTCCCTGCAGGGTCTGGCTCGTGTCCGGAGCGCCAGCGACGCCGTGGGCGTGGTGCTGAGGGAGGTCAAGCAGCAGAGCCACCGCGGCTCCTTCCGGCTCCTCGTGGCCGTGGACGGCGTCAACGCGCTCTGGGGACAGACCACGCTGAGGAAGGAGGACAAGAGCCCTGTGAGGAGAGCCCTGCCCTGGGGACAGCCCTGATTCCTGCTGCAGGGGGGCAGGGAGGGCATTTTGTTCAGTTGTAGTTCTGTGGCAATCCCTGAAAATGCTCATTTGGCTTTGGAGGGTTCACATTGCGCTTCAGGCGATTTTTACTGAATTTTCACTGTCTCTGCCCGAGACACAAGTGCAGGTGGGCGTTGCTGGAGAGGCAGGGCCTGGGTGTTGCTCGGTGCAGCATGACTCAGGCTCGATGCTGCAGGGCTGAGGGAAAGCAAAGAGAAAACCGTGCCTGAAGGATACAAATGATCCTGCCAGCCTGATGGGAAGGAGGGGAGGGGAGTCCGTGTCTCACATAGGAGCTGCTGGCAATAAAAAAGTGACGCAGCCAATCCCCACCAGGTTTCTCCAGAGGAGCTGACGCTCGTGCACAACCTGCGGAAGATGGTGAGGAATGATTGGGTGAGTTCCAGGCTCTGCCTTTGGCTCTGTCACTCCCAGCAGTTAAAGCTGCCACAAGGCTGAGGCTGCGAGTCCAGCAGCGCTGAGGGAGAGCACAGGCACAGCAGCAGTGATCATCAGTGGTTGTGACACGAAGAGAATGAGCACAGGTCAAATCTGTAACAGCATCTGCTGCTTCCCCTGCCAGGCTCTGGTGTAGGACCCCGAGCTAGAGGTGTTTGGTAGCCCTTGGGACAGTTTGGGTTCTGATTTCTTGGAACTAATGAGGGCTTTTAGTTTCTGAACATTCTGCTGTACGAGGTCAACTCCTCCTGCTGCTTTTTCAAGAGCTAGAACGAGTAGGCTTCAGATTTAAAGGTATATAGGAAAGTCCTTTTCTGAAGTATTTCCCTTGTTTGCTTAGAAAACACATTATAGGTAAGAAAAGTTCTAATGCCAGCCCTGGGAACATGAGCTGTGTGTTCCCTGAGCCCACATGGACTTGGAGCAGCCAGGATTAGTGTGGTCAGGAGCGTTACGGAAAGTCCATCTTGTGGAATTTTTGAAGAATCCAGAATCCCAGAATGGGACCTTAAAGCCCACTCAGTCCCACCCCCTGCCATGGGCAGGGGCACCTCCCACTGTCCCAGGCTGCTCCAAACCCACCCAGCCTGGCCTTGGGCACTGCCAGGGATCCAGGGGCAGCCCCAGCTTCTCTGGGCACCCTGTGCCAGGGCCTCCCCACCCTCACAGGGAGAAATTCCTTCCCCAAATCCAATCTAACCCTGCCCTGTCGCTGTGAAGCCATTCCCTGTGTCCTGTCCCTCCATCCCTTGTCCCCAGTCCCTCTCCACCTCTCCTGGAGCCCCTTTAGGCCCTGGAGGGGGCTCTGAGCTCTCCCTGGAGCCTCCCCTTCTCCAGGGGAACACCCCCAGCTCTCCCAGCCCAGCATCATGGAACCTTCATGGCTTCCTCTGGACTTGCTCCAGCAGCTCCATCCTCCAAGAAGAAGATGCCTCAGGGGTTGATCCTGAACCAGCTAACAGGATTTTTATTTCTGACCTGCCTTGCAGAGTGGAGGTGCCATTGTGACCACCCTCAGCCAGACTGGCTCGCTCTTCAAACCCAGCTCGGCCTACACTCCCCACGAGTTGCTGGGAAAGGTGAGTCACGGCCTCTCTGGGGTTTTTTTTTCCTCTTTATATTGGGAAACGAACAAAAATCCTGGTCGGTGACCTGGTTCCATTCCAGGGGACACCGTTCAGGGTCTCTGTGGATCACACACACCCCTTTGGGTCAGCAGTGCCCTGACAGCCAGGGGAGCCAGCAGCATCCTGGGGTGTGCCAGGCACACGGGCAGGGCAGGGGATTGTCCCTGCTCTGGGCTGGGACAGCCTCACCTTGAGTCCCAGGGGCAGTTTGGGGATCACAGCCTGTGAAAGGTCTAAATATGAAAGGTCTGAAGCTGCTGGAGGGTGTCCAAAGGAGGGACACGAGGATGCTGAAGGGTCTGGAGGAGCAGCTGAGGGCATCTGGTTTGTTCAGCTGGAGGAGACTGAGGGGAGGCCTCAAAGATCTGCAACTTCTTCCCGAGGGGCAGCTCCAGTCTCTGCTCCTGTGGCCAGGACAGGACCGTAGGGAGCGGCTGGAGCTGTTCCAGGGGAGGTTTAGGTTGGAGATCAGGGAAGGGCTCTTCCCCCAGAGGGTGCTGGGCACTGCCCAGGCTCCCCAGGGAATGGTCCCGGCCCCAAGGCTGCCAGAGCTCCAGGAGCGTTTGGACACTGCTGCCAGGGATGCCCAGGGTGGGGTTGTTGGGGTGTCTGAGCAGGGCCTGGGGTTGGACTGGATGATCCCCGTGGTCCCTTCCAGCTCTGGATACTCCATGACTCCATGGCTGAGCTCTGGTTGAGCTCCCAGGCGGCCGGGCCGTGTCCCCACCCAGCCCCCGCCACTGACCCCGACTGACCTCCCTTCCCAGGAGGGCTTCGACGCCTTGGACCCCTTCGTGCCCATCCCGGTCGCCAACTACAGCCCGAGGGAGTTCGAGAGCTGCTACGGCTACTACCTGGAGCGCAAGTGGCTGCAGCACGAGAAAGGTCCGTGCCCGGGGAGGGGGGAAAACCGGGGCTGTGCCCGCCCTGCGGTGTCAGAGCCCGCGCCCCCCGCTCCCGTTCCCTCCCTCCATCCCTCCCTCAGTCCCTCAGTCTCTGTCTGTCTCGCTCGCAGCGCGCACGGAGGACGGGAAGGCGGAGCTGCAGTTCCTGAGCGGCTCCAACCCGCGGCAGCTGGACCGGCTGGCGGGGCCCCTATAGCGCAATAAAGGCTGCACCGCCCCGGTGTCCGAGTCCGTGTCCGTGTCCGTGTCCGTGTCCGTGTCCCGTGCGCGTGCCCGCGATCGTGTCCGAGCCCTTGGCCGTGCCAGGCGCGCGTGCCCGGCCCCGCTCGCGTCCCCGCCCGTCCGGGGCGGGCCCGGCCGTGACGCGCTCCCGGTTCCTGCGGCGGGGCCGCGC
>VXBT01004298.1:25719-57504 GCA_013400235.1 Oriolus oriolus | reverse complement strand
CGGGCGGGGGCCGCGCGCCGCGGGACACCGGGAGCCGCAGGGTGAGCGCGGCCGCGGGCCCCGCACCGCTCCCTGCCCGGGACACGAGCAGGGACGAGCGCCCCGTAACCGCCGCGCCGGGATTGTTCCCGTAGGGAGACGCTGCCGGGGACGGGAAGGGGAATCCCGGTGCTGCGGGGCCAGGTTTGTGCGCGGGGCCGGGGCGGGTTCGGTTCGGTGGCTGGGAGCGGAGTTCCAGAAAAGCAGAATTCCCTGGCCCCTGCTGTGGGACAACGCGGTAGTGGACAAGGAGAAGGAAAACTATGGGATAAGACTGCTTGGCTTACAGAGAGAGAGAGCTGGGCCAGAGCAGCAAAGGGGCTAAAACACTGCACAAGTTAAAAAGCTGATTTCTGTATTCTCGGGGCTGCTCAGAGCTGAAAGGGCCTTTGCTCTCCCCTCTCTCTCCCTGCAGGTGCAGCTCCTGCGGGGTCCCAGGACGCTCCCTCGGTGCGGCTCTGGTCCGATTACCTCAATGTGCAGCTGCACCCCAAGAGCGTCTACGTGATCCGCCAGTACCTGCACGATGGGTACGCCCAGGGGTTTGGGCCAGAATCCAGCACAGGAGCTGAGTTTTGCCTTCAAGGACTAATAAAAGGGATAGAATAAACCATTTCCCCTTTTTCCCTTAGGGATTGTGGGTGTCTCGAAGCCTTTGGGCAAGGCGAAAGTCTCCTGCAGGACCCTGCCTGCGTGGAGGAGTTGGAAGATCGGCTGCACTTCTACGTTGAGGAGTGTGATTACCTGCAGGTTCACACCTTCTCCAAGCTCCCTTTGCTTTCAGGAAACTTTCTGCTCGAGATGAAGCGGAATCTGAGATGCTGCTGTTTCCCACAGGGGTTTCAAGTCCTCTGTGACCTTCACAACGGATTCTCTGGAGTGGGTGCCAAGGTGACAGAGCTGCTCCACGATGAGTATTCACGGAAAGGGATCCTGACCTGGGGCCTGACTCCAGTCCTGAGTGCCATGGGAGTGAGTAATCCATGAGGGGAACCAAGAACAGGTGCCCAGCCTGGCTTTGACAGGTTCTTGCCCGCTCTTTAAGATTCCAATGGTTGGATTTTTTTCCCCCAGGACCCTCAGAACAGTTTTTACAGACTGCTGAACACGGCCCTGGGCATCGCCCACCTCTCCCGTCACAGCTCTCTCTTCTGCCCCCTGTCACTCAGTGGGAGTTTGGGAATCAAGCCACAACCTCCTGTGACGTTTCCATACATAAAATACGATGTAAGTCCTGGATTGGGGATCACCCACCGTGGTTGGCTTTGAGCTCTTGCAGCTTTACCCCTCTCCAAGTGTTTTCTGCAGCTCTGTGGTTGGGTGCTTTTTCCTGGTCCTGTTCTGCTCAGCAGAGACCTTTTCCTGCTTTTTCACTGGGACTTAGCTGCCAGCTTTTAATTTCCGTAGTTTTCTTCCTGCTTTTGAAAATATTAACACATTTCCTGGGCTGCTGTGCTTTCTGGTGGGGTGCTGCCTGCAGTGTTGGCACTGAAAAAAAGGCTTTACTACATTATTCTCCATGCTCAGAGTAACTCCAGCCTTGCTGGAGCCCTAAGGAGCCAAAGAAAGATAAGGAAACTGGCACCAGAGCATTTGTTAGCAAACAGCTGGGCTGGAACTGCTGTTACACACTGGCTGCTTATCCCAAGCCTGAAATAACTGTCAAACACCTCTTTTAAAGGCACAATTTACAATCTGGTTAAGTTAAATACACAAAATTGGGTTAAGGAAGGGGTGACTGCAACCTGTCCTGTAATTCCTGCATTTGCCTCCTCCCCAGGCATCCCTGAACTACCACAGCAGCGCGATTTTGGCAGCAGCACTCGACACCCTCACGGCTCCCTACCGGCTCTGGTCCTTCCAGGGCTCCATGATGCACTTTGCTGACTCCCTGACTTTCTCTGGGAGGAAGGTGAGGGCCCCTTCCAGCTGTGCCACAGCTGTTCTGCACAGCCCCAGTTCCAGGAGCATGTTCCAGACTCTGCTCTGTCACCCAACTCCAGGTGGTGGCTGCGTGGGCGGCTCTCCCCTTCCCTGCCTTATCTGGCTCCTCGCTCCCCAGTATTTTAAGTGCCCACCAGCAGGACGTGCCCTGGAAGCTTCTGTCCTCGTGGAAGGAGCAAAAGGTCAGCTGCTGTTTTGCTCAGTCTGTTGTGCTACGAGGAATTTGCAAAGAGAAACCCACCAGGTAAAATCAGCATTTGAACTGCACCTCCTGGAACCCTCCCCAGCAGGGATTCCTCACTGGAGGCATCCACAATCCCTCCCGTTGGAGAGGCAGCTGAGGGGAGGAGCAGTCTAGTGACTGAGTGCTGCTAATTTCAGAGCAAAACAGCTACAAAGCAGCCGAGTCAGTGATGGTTTCAGGCTGGAAAACCCCGAATTTCCTTTGCAGCAGCTGCCCCAGCCAGCCCCGGTCGCCCCTGCAGAGCTGGGAGAGCCCCGAGCAGGTGCTCCAGCAGTACCTCCACACCCAGTTCCCGGGAGCCTTCAGGTGCCCACGGGCAGGGGGTGCTGGTTTGGAACAGGGAATGGTTGGGGGAGCTCTGGGTAACTTCATTCACCTTTCCTCACAGCACAGCCCACGTGCTCCAGCAGCCCTGTGACACCCGGCCTCCCTTCCCCCAGTTCTTCTCTCCTCTCCTGAGCGGCCGAGGCTTCCTCCAGGACAAAGCTCAGGGCTCTTCCTCAGCAGGTAACAAATGGCCCTTAAACTGTGCAACAGAGCGGTCAGGGCCTAAAAATTATCACTTAAACAACAAATGCCCCTTAAACTCTTCAACAAAGAGATCAGGGCCTAAAAATTATCACGTAAATAACAAACCAAGCCCGTGTGGAGTGTCTGAGGGCACGAGTGAGTGTGGAGCAGCCGAGTTCAAGTAAGGCAGCTGCTTGTGAAGTGGAACAGGGCAGGGAATGAGGTTTTGGTGGATCTTTAACCCCTGATGTGCCTCTAACCCCGCAGGTGTTGAGAGCATCCCGGTGCTGGCAGCCCTGCAGAGCTCCCCCATCCTGCACTCGCTGCTCTCGGGGCTGTGCCGGGACCTGCGGGCGCGGAACGTGCGGCGCTGCAGCAGCTTCTTCACGGCTGGGGTGGAGCAGGACGACTTCCAGGAGGCCCTGGAGGAGCTAAAGACTCTGTCCCAGTGCTATGAGACGGGGTTTGGAGCAGATGGATCTGAGGATGAAGCAGACTCAGACTAACCCACCTTTATTTCTGAGGGTAGTGGGAGTGAGAGGAGCTTTGAGATCACTCCCAGAATAAAGGGAATGGTTTTGGAGATGGCCCAGCTGCTGCTTCCTTCTCATTTCACCAAAAATCATCTTATTTCTGCCCGAGTTCTCCAGCTACCCATAGTTGTGTTGTGAAGAAGGAAAGCTGCTTTTTTGGGGGGCTGATTTTTTGTATTTTGGTTGGGTTTTTTCTCAACTGTGCAAAGTGGATTTGCTCTGCCCGTTCAAATAAACCCACACAATGAATTCAGAGTTCAGGTTGTAACTATCTCACATACAATCAGCACAAGGGGAGAACTTAAAAAATGTCATGTGTTAGTTCCACATGAGAACTGACATCTTAGGGTACAATATTTACAGGTCCTGGTCAGAGGCTGCTTGGCTCAACCTTCACCCCAAGGCCAGGTCAGTGTCCACAAGCCTCAGCTCTGTTATTTCACTGCTGAAGCTCCCCAGGGAGGTCCTGGAGAATGTTCTCATCTTAACTTCCTGCCTTTGGTTTGGTACAGGCTGGAAGTGCAGCAGGAAATTGAGAAAAAAAAAAAAAAAAGAAAAAAGGAAGGTGCTGTCTCAAGTACCTGTGCATTTTTCCACAGCACCTGTCTAGCAGCAAACTGGCAAAAAAAAGCCTCTTCTGGTGCAGTCAGTAGTTTATCACCTCAGTCATCAGGTTCTTCCTCAGAAAGCAGAAGGTCTTTATCTGACAGCTGGTCTGTGTTACTGGTGCTGGTGGCATCCTCCTCATCCTCGGAGCTCCCGTCACAGGACGTGTGGAACAGCCTCATCAGTTCCCTGAACCTGTGGGATACCTGGAGAACAAGGGAAACCCAGGGTGACAAGTGACCTAAGAGGCGTCACAGAACTGGAATTTCATACTACAGAGTTCAGGGTGTTTGCAACAATGAAACAATAAACGCCACAATGGCTTTTCACACAAGATTCAGTCATAAAGGAAGAGAAATGGAAGAGCACCGGGTTGCTCTTTTCTCTGGGAGAACAGTTCCATCCTCCAGGTAAAATGTGGCAGTCTGGGAAGATTCAGAGGCAAAAGCAGATCCTTTGGATAGAAGCAGGAGGCTGAAGGTCTAAGCAGCAGCCACTGAAACAACTCCAGTACCAAATGTGCAGCTCAAATATCAGTGGTAACCCGGCCAGAGGGACCAGGGCACTCGGGATTTTTGGCACTGCTAAAACTGAGCAGAGTTTGGTTTGGTTTTGATTTTTGTATTTGCAGCTGAGATGATTTTTCATCAAACTGAAGTTTGGGAGACTGATACGGCAGCACCCCCCACCTTCCCTTCCTTCCCAGCCCCTCTCCCACTCCCTGGAGCAGGAGCTCTCCCACACCGAGCCCTCACCTCGCTCGCTGTCTTGTTGCCCAGTTTCTGAGAGATGGCGTGGAAGGTGTCCAGGTGGGCTCCCTTCTCCTGGCAGGTGGTGAGGATGACTCTGTCAGCCTCCCTGCAAAACCAACCACTGTGAAAGCAGCTCAAAAACAGTGACAGACTTCAAGCCCCCCCAGCCCCGCCCCCAGTTCAGAACAATCCCTGAGCAAAGCTTTTTCCTTTGCTCCTCCTGCCAGTCCCAGGACCCCTCTCTAAGCAGAGCTCCTTTAGCCTGATTTTAAGTTTTTTGAAGGAGAAAAACAGATTCTTCCCCAGCCTGAAGTGCTCCAATAACAGCCCTGCCAGGAGCAGCCAGAGCTGCTCACGGGGCCAAACCGCTGGAGCGTGCCCAGAGCAATGTTCAAAGGGAGGGGGCAGAAAATGGGAACACAAAATGGAAAGAACAGATCCAGTGAGAGCTGGAGCCAGACAGCGAACACAGAACGATGCAGGAGGTCAGGCAGAAGTACCTGGTCCAGAGCACAACCTTCTCCCCGGTGGAGCTGACTTTGCTGTTCTTGGCACACACGGTGGCCTCTGTCACTCGCTGCTGCTGCTGCTCCTCCTCCCGGTGCCCCGGGGAGGCTGTGCCCGCTCTGGGCTCCAGCTGCTCAGGATGCACCTGGAAGCAGTGGTTTGCATTTGACTTTGACCTGCCCTCGGGAGCATCTCCAGTGCAGCCTCTCTCCTCTGTCTCCGAACCGCAGCGACCGGGGGACCCCGAGCTGCAGCTCTTACCCGGGGCTGCTTTGGTGCCCGTTGTCATCCAGCCCTGCTTTGCTTCAGCTTTTCCTTCCAGGGGCAAAGGGCCCTCAAGTTTTTTGCCACCACCTCCTTCTGAAGCAAGAGCAGAGCCCCTGAGCTGCTCTGCTGAAGCAGAACGAAGCCCCTCAGTCTGACAAGGGCTCTGTCCACAGGAGGGTCGAGGTCCCGGGGACCCTTTTGCTGCAGCAGAGAGCAGCAGGTCCCTGCTCAGCCCCAGGGAAGCCTCTGCATCCCCTCCAGGCTGCTGCTTCAGTCCCTCGGTGCAAGGGCAGTCTTTGGTTTCTTGAGGTAGTTTTAGAGCAGCTTTTTGTAGCTGCGTCCATGTGGGGCCAGTGGCAGCAGAGTCCCTGTCCTGGGCAGCATCCACACCTGCACTGGCACCCGCTTCTGGAACCTGGGCATCAGCAGGAGCAGGTTTGTCACAAGATCCAGGTCTGCTGGAGGCCGCCCTTCCTTCCAGGTGAGATCCTGACAAGAAACCCAAACAAGGTCAGAGAAGCTGTAAGGAAAAACTCCTGGAGGCTTCATTCCCTGACTTTTTTTTAAAAGAGATTTTTATTTATAGAGCCTAATGCTGCACACGAGAACAGTTTGGGAGCAGCTTTGGGATTCTACCTGCACTTTACCCACCCTGTACTTCAAAGAAGACGATCTACAGCAAATTTTCTTCACCCCTACAGCCAGCTGCTGTGTGAAGTGATGAACATTTAAAAAGTGCATTGCCCAGAGCAAAACTCTCCAGTGGAACAGCCACTGCTGCTCCTGGCACCCTGGCTACAAACCCAGACACGAGACCACGTTTAAACTCCTGTATGGAACTGGGTGTTGTCCCCACCAGCAGCACGAGCTGAGCAGTGGCTCCTGGGGGAGGCAGAGATCTCCCTCGGGTTGCTCTTCCTGCCATAATTGTGTTTCTCCTCGTCCATGGCAGACTGAGAGGAAAAACAAGCACCACGGAGATGGTTTAAAGGCAGATTGGAGAGATGGTGGTTCTGAACTGCTGTGCTGAAATGGAAACTGGGGAAGAACCAGTACCATGGGCTGGGGACTGGGCAAGTATCCTGGCAAGAGAAGCTTAAATGGAGCAATCACTGTGAAAAGGGCAGGATATTCTCCAGGCAGGAAAGGTTTTGTTGAAGGGAATGCTCAACAGGTTTGGAGCATCTAGAGTGGAGGGACAGGAGAAAAAAAAAGTGAAAAGAAGCTGATTAGAAGTTCTCATTATACTCAATAAATGTGCATGAGAAAGTCCTGGACCACTGCTCATGTGTGAGGCAGCCTGGAGAGGATTCCACTCTGCTGTGCACAAAACTTTCACTCACCTGAAGACACAGAGTCCACTTTCCTAGAGACAGGTTTTGTTCTGCTCTGGACGTCCTCTCCCTCGTCTCTGCTCTCCAGGATTTCTTCTGCAGGCTCCTTAGACATTCCAGGGTCCTTCCCTTCCGGCTGGGGACTCGACTCTTGCTGAGCAAAGCTCACAGGCAGCTCTTGAGAATCTTTATTTTTATAAAATTTGCTTTCACACACCTGCAAACCAACCCAGAGGCACAATCACACACACGTGGTCTGTCCATCCCAACCACACCTCAGCCTTTGCTTCCCAGCTATTCCTGGCCCTGCCCAAGGCTTCACTTTGGCACTATGTTTGCTTTAGAAAGCTGAACATCATTAATATTATTATTATTATTATCATTATTATTATGAAGAACAGGCAGGGGTCTTTTCACATAGTGGCCACGCCAGCACCTTCCACTCAAAAAACTTATTCTTAACCCAAAAGAACATCAAAAATGACATCATTTAGCAGAGCAAGGAGGGGCAGTAGAAAGTGAGGAGGAGAGAGATGGGAGAAGGCCAGGCAGGCACGGTCAGAGCTCCAGACAGGGAGGCACCACTGGGCACCTTTGGATTGATTTCCTTCCTCACCCCATGATTTGGGAGACACGAGGCCCGAGGATCATCACACCAGGGAGACTTGGCAGGACTCCCCATCCCCCTGAGCACTCCGGGCCTCTCCACTAACCTTACTACTACAATGGCTGCAGCTCCTCCTTTTGCTTTTCTTTAGCTTGAGATCGCTACTCCCTTCATGGCAGGAACATGAACATTCCTTCATCCCATCTACCCACTCGACCTCCTGGAAACAGACATACTCAGCTGACAGACATCCTCCAGCTGACAGACATCCTCCAGCTGACAGACATCCTAACACACACACAGGGAACAGGGGGGACACGGCGGGCTGCAACACCCGCAGAGAACTGAAGTGATGATGGCAAGCAAAGCACAACAAAAACGTCCCAATTCCGTTCCTTCCACCTTTGTGAGGTTGTTGCCACATCTCTCAATCAGACATTTTATCCCCAAGCATCTGCTCAGAGGTCAGAAACAGCACGGAGGTGCCCCAGGCCCACCTTGTCGTGGTGTTGGCCTCCCATCTCTTTCCGCTTCTTGTTTCTGGCGGCTCCGTGGATCTTGGGTGGCTCATCCTCCTCCTCCACATCTGGCAGAGACACCTCTTCAAATCCATCAAACTGCAGCAAAACAAACACACAACAGCCGCTCTCAGGTGACCAAATCATGTTTTCCCCAGAGACACAAATCCTGTTCAAAAATTTGAAAAGTTTGCTTCAGGCCACCAGCAGCTCTCCCACCCCACTGCTTCCCTCTCCCTTGGAACTGCACCCTCTGTTTGAGTTATTCCAGTTCAGACACGTTTCTTGTCTCTGCTTTTATCCTTTCTGGTTTTAGAGAAAAGATTGCTCCACCTCATATTCCTTCTCTTCTGTCCAGTTGATCTCCTCAAAATCTCCCATGCGGCTGGCAGAGGGCCGTAGGTGATCGAAGAAAACAGAGAATTCATCCTGCAAGTGGTCGTGTCCCTTCAGCAGCTGCCACATTTGGGTCTTCAGCTGGAAGAGAAAAGCCCAGGAAAATGAGTTTCCATGTAATCTCATTGTCCTCTGAAGGATTCTCGGAGCAAGTGGAGCATCACGGCTTGGTACAGCTCTGATACAGGAGCTGGTGCTTGCGTGGGTACAACTTCATGGATATCCTGAGATCATTCCACACCCAGCTGTCAAATCAGCCTGGAAATATTCCTCCAGAATTCCAGGCAGACTCTGTAGATGGCACTAAGCTGAAATCTCAACTGCAAGGTGATAAAGGCAAGGTGGAGGTGGGAGAGACGAAACGCGCAGGGCATT
Source organism: Oriolus oriolus (assembly GCA_013400235.1). Classification (NCBI taxonomy): domain Eukaryota; kingdom Metazoa; phylum Chordata; class Aves; order Passeriformes; family Corvidae; genus Oriolus; species Oriolus oriolus. The sequence goes on along the minus strand of VXBT01004298.1, from coordinate 48,872 downwards.
GATCTTGGAGAGGCAGCTCCAATTCCCCTTGAATCCAAGGCCAGGCTGGACGAGGCTTGGAGAAAGCTGGGCTAGTGGAAGGTGTCCCTGCCCATGGCAGGGGGTGGAATGAGAGGGGCTTCAAGGTCCTTCCCAACCCAAATCATTCAGTGACTCCATGAATTGGAGCTATACCCCCAAAGGGGAGAATGCACTCAGCAAACCCCGTGGTGTCCAGGAGCAGGGCAGGGACAGGGAGTCAGGGTGGCTGATTGCACTCAGACTGGGAGAAAAGGGGATCCTGGTTACCTCTGCAATCTCCTGGGGCAGACAGTCTGCACAGCTCTGCAGGACTTTGATGATCTTCTGGTGGTGGGCAGGATTTTCAGCAAAGCAGATCTCCAGCTGCCTGAGGAACTTCCGGCTCTTCTCGAAGGCTTGCTGCTCCTCAAACTGGCCAAAAGAAAAAGATTCCCCATCATGTTCAAGCACATATTATTCCCAAGCATCTTGAACTGACTAAAACGAGCTATAAAATTCCTGTCTTGGTCTTTGTTTTCCATTGATGCCCTTCTCAAAACCGGGAAGAGGCAGAGGAAGGGAAATGACACTTTGTATAATCAATACTCACACGAGCTATAAAGTTTGGCTTTGCACATAAGACAGGGAAATCCAGAAAGAATGCAACAGGTGAAACCCTCTATCCTACAAAGTGGAAGGTAGGTTTGGAGACAGGGGACCCCCTGTTTGCTGTATCTGCACGCTGTCTCTGCAGCCAGACGTGATGCGAGGGGGAGATGCTGATCCTCCACAGTCACACTGAGCACGAGATTTACAAACACCAGCAAACTTTCCAATTCTGATTAATAAAAGCAGCAAGGCAAGCAAGAGATTTACCAGCTGTTTGCCTTTCTGGCCCTAGGGAGAACTCTTTATACTTTCACTCCCACAAGCATTCATGGTGCTTAAAATCCAGCCTCCTCCTTTCACTCTACCTACCAGCCCACACTCCAAAGCTTGCTCAGGTAAAAGAAAGGCAGCAAAATCCGTCAGCAGCTGTGGCCAGTCGTGCAAGAGTTTCTGCAGAGTGGAATAGAGATCCACAGCCGTCCGTTTGTCCGTGCCGATCTCGAACTCGTAGATAACGCGCAGGAAGTCTTCGTACTTCCCCGGGACGTGCTGCAGGGTTTCACGGACCTGGGGGCAGCAACAGGGCTTGGTAACATCCAGGAGGAAAACCAGATCATCACAGAGTATCTTGTGTTGGAAGGGATCTTAAAGATCAGCTCATTCCACCCCCTGCCATGGGCATGGACACTTTTCACTACCCCAGGGTGCTCCAAGCCCCATCCAACCTGGCCTTGGGCACTGCCAGGGATCCAGGGGCAGCCCCAGCTTCTCTGGGCACCCTGTGCCAGGGCCTGCCCACCCTCCCAGGGTGAGGAATTTCTCCCTAAATTCTTTTAATCTAGTAATCTCTGATCTCCTCTACTCAGACTCTACACAGTGCTTGCAATTTCATTGAAGCAACAAAGTCTCTTCCTTGAAGACAAACCTAAGCTGCTCACGAGGGAAGGGATCCCAATCCAGGCTGTGAAGTTCAGGAATTCAGAAGGTTCTGGTGCTGTGGGCTGAGAGCAGCAGCTGAGCACCCTCAGCCCCTGACTCCTTCACTTCCAGCTTGTCCCCCTCAGGACAGGGGAGGGAGGAGGAACAGCAAAAGCAGGAAAACTCACAGCTCAAGACAGGGACGGTTTGGGAAGTGAAGCACCACGCACGGGCTGCAGGAAGAGATAACTCCACCCCTGCCAGACCAGTACTCCCAGTCAGAACCAGCTGAGTTCTGTGTCACAGGACCCCAAATCCCCGCTGTTCCTGCTCCTGGGCTGCCTCACCCTGGTCAGGTAGGCCTGGGCAAAGGCCAGGTCCTTCTGCTCCCGCAGGGGATCCCTCTCCAGGATGTCCTCGTCGTACAACAGCAGCAGCTTGGAGGTGTCTTTGCTGGCACGAGCCCGGCCCCGCTTGTTCCTGGTTCTGTGGGAGCTCCTGCCCTTCCCGGGGGCTTTCAGGTTCTCCCCTGTGAAGGAGCACAAGTGGTTTGGTTCGCATTTTACTTTCTGTGAGGTAAGAATTAGAAGTAGGGCAAAAAGCAGGCTTGAAAACTTAAAGGATATAAAGAAGTTGATTACTACCAGAATTAAAAGTAAAAAGAGATAATAAGAAATTAAAGCAAACCCCCTTCGTCCCTCCAGTACTTCCTGCTTTACCCAATTTGCATAAAGGATAACAACATGTGATTTAGGTCAATGCAGTTCTTAAAAGTCTCTTCCATATCTGAGGGAAAAAGAGGTTTCTTCTGCTTTTCGTGGTTTCAAAACTGCTACCAGCAAACAGAACTCACCTGGAGAAAATAATCTGCTGCTGTAAAAAACATCCCTCTCACTCATGAATATTGCAGTCTTCCCACACTGCCATCACAGCCACTCGTGGGGTAATTCTTTTTTAAGGATAAGCAAATTCCAGCCTGAAAAGCAACAGCTCTCTTCTTCACAAAATCTCTAAGTCTTTTAAAGCTCCTAAGTGACCCAGCATGGTCACATTTCTTTTTCTGCAGGCTGCACACAGAATTTCCTTCCCCCTCCTCCATGCTGCTTCTTTTAGAAGAAGCAGAGGTGCCCCACGGCTCTGCCAGGGCAAGGTTCCGGCAGAAGCAGCGATGAGCTCCTGTCTGTGCCCCCCTGGAAGTGTAGGAGAAATACTTCCCACGAGTCAGGCTGGCCAACAGCTCAAACTGGCTCTTTGTGTCCACAGCATCTGCCAGGAAAAATCCCTGGATGCAGCCACAGCTTTTCCTGGAACGAAGGGAGTCCTGCACACCAGAACAGAGGCACAACCCGAGCACAGACTGGCTGTTAGCTCTGCACGTTATCCTTTCAGCTGATTATCCACACAACAGTTAAAATCACACAACAGGGAATGAAATAGGGAATGAAGAGGGGCTACATCCAGATTTTTGTGGCTTCAGGATTAGGAATCTGTGGATCTAACGGGCTGAGGTCCCCTCCTCAAAGTTCCCTGCTCAAGTTCATTCACCACGTGCTGGGCTTTGTTTCTTTTCCTTTTCTCCACCATGATCTTGCCAGACAAAATTCAACTTAGCAAAGATTTGACTATTTAATACTGTTCTTCTATAGGTATTAGCTGACACAAACCAAAAATCTGTCTGCAAATTTTTGAGGGACTAAAGACCCTTGGCTCACATGCAAGAGCCTGTTTGTACAGAGCTGGGACTTGGGTCCCAAAGTTGTATTTCCAGCTGGAAAGCACCATTTGGCTCAGATCCATCAAATTAAACCCAGACAGGATCCCCACTGGTTTGTTTTCCCTGCAGAGAGCAGCTCTAATTCCCCACACCCTGCGTCTACAAAAACCCCAAAGAATTCACCTGCTGGCATCCAAAAAACCCCACAGCACTCACCTGCTGGCATCCTGTGGGCTTCCACTTGTGGGGAAGCTGCCTTGGCCATGGTGAAGGCAGATTTAGGCTCCTCTGATGTATCTCCACATATTTCATCATCTTTCTGTAAACTCTCTATTCCTTCTCCTTCCTCCTCCTCCTCTTCCTCAGGCTCCGAGTTCTCTTCCTGGGAATTCTCTTCTTCAGAATCTCCTTCTTGGCTTAAACGTCTCTCTGTTGCAAGCCAAGTAAGTTTTTCCATTGTCTCCTTAGAAAGCAATTAACAACAAAAAAAATCACTTTGTTTCATTTTGTTGTTTGGTTTAATACCATTCAGCAACTTCCTCACTGCATCGTGACTCCAACAGCCAATTTCACAGAGCAGCACCTGCCCAACTGAAGGATTCTGTTGAGGAACAGAATTCAAACCCCTCCAGAGCTGCCTGAAATTGTACCATGCAAAATTCAATTCCAGCATCTGCCATTCAGCAGGTTGAGCTTTCAGTTAGAAGGGATTCCTTAATGATTCCTTAATGATCATCTTAGCTCTTAAAGCCTGGCTGGAATTGTGACCTGGAAAATAATTTTCACTTGAAGTACTTCTTAGAGAGCAGCCTCACTGAGGAGTCCTTGCAGCTCAGCACAGATTAAATCTGCATATTTGCAATATATTCCCTCAGCCTGGGCTTAAAATCTGCTCAGGAAAACATGGGGTCCGATTTCTCTGTGACCAGCACAATGCCAGGCTGTCACAGTTACCAGCCCATCTTCCCAGTGAGATTCCCACCGGGATGGGCCCTGACTCCACAGAGTGTTTCAGGACACCCACAGCTGCCCTGAAGTGTTTTAAAGTTTTCTTTCTCTTTACCTGCAGCTCTGGCACCGACAGGATCGACTCTTCTGAGGCTGACGACATTTCCTCATCCTCATCTTGTGTAAAATCATCAAAGTCATCCTCTTCCTCTTCTTCTTGCCCTTCCCTCTCTCCTCCAGCCTCGGGGCCGGCCGGTGTCCCCACGGACTGACCATCGATGCTGGACGAGTCCTCTGGTCTTCCTGGGGGGCTGCTGAACTCTGCCTCCCCCTCTGCTGGGTAAGGGAGGTTCTTTGGGGAGTCACTGCTCGCTGCTGGCCCAGCAGCCCCCCCTGCATCCCCCTGCTGCTCCCCCCGGGGAGGGGACGGCAGAGCCCGGCGTTCCTCCTCTCCCCTGTCCTCGCAGGGACCGTGCTCCTTCTTGGGCTCATCCCCACAGGAACACGCAGCCTCCATGTTCAGCTCCTGGCCAAGGCCCAGCATGAACTCCTCCTTCACTTCAGCACACAAAAGATCCTTTCTCTGTGCCGGGTTGGCTTCTTTGGGAGCGTCACTCGAATCTTCGGACTCGATTCTCACCGTCTCGTCGGGATCTTCTAAGCGAGGCAAGAGGTCCATGGGCAACGGCTCCGAGGTGTTCCCATCTCCCTCTCCCGCTGCCCAGCTGCAGCAGTCACCCTTGCTGCCCTTGTCCTGAGGGCCCTCGTGGGAAGGGGCAGGATTTGTGCCACGCTCCTCCTTGGGGGAGACGGCGGAGCAGGGAACGAAGAGCTCGGGGGGCTCTGCCTTGGGCTCCGCCGGGGGAAAGGCACCGGGAGCAGGGACCAGGGTCAGCTGCTCCTCACCTTCACCCACAGAAGGTGCAGAGAGAGCAACAGGGTTGGGAGAGACAATCAGTGACGGGATGGAAGAGGTCACCAGAGGCTGGTTTAACGGGCATGGGAACGTGGATGGATTCACCAGCAAGGTTGTGACCGGAATGGCCTGAGCGCCTCGGCCCACGGCCGTGCTCAGGGGCTGGATCATGTTGCAGCCATTGCCTATGTTGACCACCTTCACTGTGGTGGCAGGGACAGTCAGGATGACAGGGGAGGGCTGGATCAGTGGGGAAGGTTTTATCAGCGGGGCAGATTTTGTCCCTTTTTTCCTCTGGTAGCCCTTACGCACAGAGGGTTTGCGCGCTTTCGTCCCGCCCAAAGCCGGCAGCATCAGCTTGGGCTGGAAAGTCACCGGCTCTGAGGACACCAGAGCTGGCGATCCAGCAGCTGGGAAAGCTTGTCTGGAGTCTGGGTGGGCAGTGGGAAGCATGTTCTGGAATTCCAAGCCGTCCCCACCTCCCACCACGGCTGGAACGCTCAGGGGCTGCACCCCCGGCACGGCCGGTGCCGGCTGAATGGGCCGAGGGACCTGGACCAGGACTTTGCTGGGAGGAGCCTCTGACTGGGACAGCTTCACAGTTTTCTGGATGTTCACAGGGCTGGAGCTGGGCTGCAGACAGAGGCTGGGGCAGATCAGGACGGGCTTCAGAGCCGACGATCCCTGCCTCCTCCAGGCCCGCCTGGAGAACCGGTTGCCCAAAGGCTTCAGGGTCAGCATGAGCCCCTTGGGCATCAGCAGAGGGTATTTGTCATCACATTCCGTGTCTGAAGTTTCCTTTTCTGTCCCCAAAAGGACAGATTGTCCAGCAGGTGAACCCGGTGTCTCCTTGGCATCTTCTGCCAGCTGCTTCAGTTTCCCCTGGATGGAGGGCAAGCTTGCCTGAAGGGAGCAAGAATTCATTGGAATTTATTAATTATAGGCTATTCCTGTGTTCCCACCTTCTCACAGCACCACAGAAGGCAGCAGACAGCAACCTGCTCCTACAAGTGGGTTTTAATTACTTTATCCTACTGCATGTTACTCAACAGTACTTTAAATTCATGAGTTGCACTGCAAAGCCTTTAGGAGACTCTGAGATCCTGAGAAAAACAACAAGACTGAAATGTTTTATAAAGGTTGCTTTAGAAAACACAAGATTTTGTGGGATGGAAACTTCCCTGTGTAACAAGGGGTGACCAAAAGAACTGGATTTTATGGCCTCTGAGTCCAGCTCTTCCCTTGGGCACAGCCCTCCCTGACTGACCGACTCAGGCATGGTCTCTATGCCTCCAAGAAAAAGCCTACAAGGGAAATCCACACAAAACCCAAGTAAAACCGACAAGAAACGAAGCAAACAACAACCCCCAGCCCAGCCCTGGGTGCAGAGCAGCAGGAAATACCTTCAGCCAGAACGGCAGGCGATGCTCTTCCCTCTCCACGGGCGGCTTCCACTCGTGGGGCTGGATTTCCTCACAGCACTTCACCAGCACAGGCAGCTGCTTTGTCTTTCTGTAGTACTGTGGGGACAGGAGAGAAAGGCCACACGAGGTGGCTGTGGTCAGGTCACTGCTGGCACGGAGCAGGACTGGGCTCTGTCAAAGTGTTCGTGTGGATAAAGCAATTCTTTCATAAGGTTCTACCCACAGAAACGTTAAAAGTTAATAACCCAGGCTGAACAGGAGCTCACTGCCACCCTGGCTGCTCTCACAGAGGGTCAGGCACATGTGCAGGTGTTGTTTTACGTGGTTTGGGTTCTTACTCTCTCTTCAGCAGTTCCCAGTAGCTCACAGGACAGGATGATTGCCCAGCTGGCTGCAAACAACACTTTTCTTTAAGTTTTGCTACTCAAAAGCTTATTTGTATGAATTTTTGTCAGGATTACTGAGTTGTACCGGGCCTATCTGGGCTCTGAAGAGTCAAACCAGCAATTTAAGGACTTGCCAAGTCCAGGGGCTAAGGTAAATAAAAGCAGAAATCCTCACTGCTGACAAAAGGATGACATTTTATTTGAAGGAAGTGTCAGCACCAAGAAGCCCCTGGAACACGGAGCAGCTCTGCCCTGCTGGAACAAACCCCAGGACGTGCCCCTTACCCTGATGATGTTGTCAGGGGCTCGGTTCATGTTGAGGTTCTTGATCCTCACTGTCAGCTGATGGGCAGTTTTGGTGGGCAGGAGGTATTTGCTGATCAAAGGCTTCGGAAACTCCGTCCCTTCGAAATGTTTCAGCCCTAAAGCCAACAAGCTGGAGGGGAGAAGAGGGAGGGGAGGAGATGAGAAACCTCTCAGGGAGCTGCTGGGACGTGGTGCAGTTCTCTCCCCACAAGGATTGCACCCCAGGAATTCTCCTGAACAAAACAAAGGCCATTTGCACACATTTCACACAATAATTGAAGCACCTACTTGTCCTCTGCCTTGGTGAAGAGGATCTTGTCCCGGGGAGGGTTTGCTCTCAAGGAACAAATTGGCAGCAACTCTGGGTACATAAAGACTTTCCTCGTTGCCAAAATCCAGGCCACTTGCTTTGGCAAACATGAGAACTCATTTGCTGTGAAAAGAATGGACAGGTAAGGACAGCTGTGTAAGTGGATGAATGTTTCTCACAGCTCACTTCTCGAAAACTGTTTCTTTTACTCCCTTCAGTGCAAAAAGAGACTTTCTTCCTGTTCTTGGAATTTGCGGATTTCCTCGTTTTTCCCCCTAAATTTACATCAGCAAAAGGTAAAATTCTTTTCCCTTTCCATCTTTTCCTTTGCTCTGTAGCAAGGCAAAGACCAAGTGGCCCCTCTGAGCCCCCCCAGAGCATCGGGCACAGCCTGGGAGGGGACACGAGCCCAGGGGGGCTTTGCTCGGGGTCCCTCCCCGGGGGCAGCAGCTGCAGCTGCTCTGTGTGGCTGCTCCACCATCCACGGGCTGCAAGGACCCAGAGCCTGGCGCTGAGCTGGGAGGGAACTGGTCTGACTGGGACCAGCTGGGAGTGTGGGAAGGTCCAGCAGGGCCCTGCTGGGTCACTGTGAAGGGGCCTCAGTCCCAGCAGTGACAGTCTGGGGGACCCCAGAGCTGCTCCAGGAGGGCCAAACTGGGAATTTCCCTGAACACATGGAATAACTCTCCCTGCCAGCGCTCTCCCCGCCCTGTGCCCTCACTCACCGCTCTTCTTCACAGCTTTCCGAGGGCTGCAGTCCACTGGCACCTGGGCATGGAAGTCCTCGATGAGCTGCAGGGCCCCCTGCAAGTTACAGGGCTGGAACATGGTCTGGAACTTGGGGTTGAGGGGCACCCGGAGCAGGGTGGAGCTGCGGGCGAAGCTCCCGAGCTCGCTCTGCAAAGCCAGGCACAGAAACACGTCAGAGAGGCCTTCAAGTGCGAGGTGGAGAACAAATACTCATAATGCAAAAAACAGCCTTAAATTCTTCATTTTGGGCATTGCAAATCCAGGGATTGAGGATTTACTGTGAGGGTGGGGAGGCCCTGGCAACAGGGTGGCCAGAAAATCGTGGATTCCCCATCCCTGGAAGTGTCCAGGGGCAGGTTGGACGGGGCTTGGAGGAACCTGGGAGAGTGAAAAGTGTCCCTGCCCATGGCAGGGGGTGGGATGAGATGAGCTTTAAGGTCCCTTCCCACCCAAACCATTCTGGGATTCCATGATTCCTATTTTTTTTTTAATTTCCGCCCTTTCCAGAACCTTAGTTCTCAGTTTAATGGGATCAATGAAATAAATGAATCTCTTTAATTATGCCCAGGGACCAGCAACCATTTGAACCCACAGAGCTCTGATTCCAGGCATTCCTTACCAGAAACATCTGGGTGGTGCTGGCCTCTGAACTCAGAGCAGGGTTGAAACTTGCCAGGAGATGGATTTGAGTCAGGAGCTGAACATGCTTGAGGAATAAAATCAGACAATTTGGGTTTTTTTTCAGTTGATCAGCAATCCAAGAAGCTGGAAAGCACAAGTCCAGAGGCACAAGAAATATCTCCTGAGCACCCCAAAAAATCTCTTACTGCAAAAAAATCTTGTGAGCAATAGAAAACTGAGGGGAAACTTTAATATCCACTGGGAGAAAGTTTATTACACAAATTTTGAACACATCATCTTTTGGGCAGTTTCCCAGCTTTTGTGCCAAAGTCTCGTAACGACCAGCACAGAAAGGTTTCTTTTTTCCTGAATAAATACATAACTATTTCTTTAGCAGCAATGATTTCAGCTCTCAGAACTGCCCATTTCTGAATTTCTACACAGTTTTGTGTGGTGGCAGGAGGTTAAAAAAAAAGAATCCAAACTATACCAAAAAGAATATTTCACCAAGAAGTTGGTGAAAAGAGGATTTTGACAGAACACAGCCAGCCAAGGCAACACCTCACACGAGCACAGATGCCAAGAAATGAGCTTTAGTTCACTCAATTCCAATTCCCTTTCCATGTGAAATCAGGCATGTGAATATCACCTAATAAAGCTCCAATTCCCATGGAGCTTTTCCAATTAATCCCTTGGAGGAAGCAAAGCCCTGCTGTGCCCTTGGCTCCGCCTGCCCCTCACTGTCCTTAGATCAGAGCATGTGTAACATTGATTACCTGCTGCATCTGCTGCTGCAGCCTCTTCCTTTGGGCATTGTCCAGAACAAGGCTCTGGAGGGGCTTCTCATTTGGGGGTTTTGATTTTTCAGTCTCTTGGGGTGCTTTGATCGAGGACTTCTTCATTCTCAGCTGCTCCAGCTGCTCCTTCACCGTCCGGTGCTGCTCGTTCAGCAAATTGGCCAGAGGCTCCTCAAATCTGTTTGATGTAATGTAATAAATGCATGATTTAATACTGATTCATGTTTATTTAGAGTATTTCACTCTGTCCCTGGTTTGCACAGTTCAGGGATGGCCATCCCTGCACTACTCAGCAATAACTCCAGCTTGAAAAACCCGAGTTATTTCCACATGAAAGTCTTTTAGTGCACCCCAGCACTGCTGCAGTTTTGGGATAAAATGCTTCAGCTGTTTATTCCAGGGACACTTAAAAGCTTTTTCCACCATTCCCAACCATCTGTGCCCCACTCACGTGCTTGCATCCTCTCCCCAGCACTCAGGATCCAAACCAATCCAGAATGCATCACCCAATCCTATTTAATTTCTACCATCAGCAAGGGCTGAACCCAAAGTTTTATCATTGGCATTTCATCTCCTGGAAGGTCTCCAGAAAGACCCCACACTGCCTCAAATCCTGCTACTTCATTTAAAAAATTAATTAATTAAGTATTACCCAGCCTTATGCTGATCTCTACCAGAGATCCTACAGTAAGAGCTACTCCAGTGGCAGAAAAGGGGATGCACGTGCCACCATCATTTCAAAAACAGTTCCAACTTTATTCACTATTTCATTTTATTATTTATTTTAGCTACACCTGTTAATATCCTGATTTCTGCTGGTTATCAGCTTCCCTTCTGCAACAGGCCTGAGGTCAGTTACAGAGCTGTTCTGTGATGCTCCTAATGCAAGGTATCATAAAAACAACAATAAATCCAGCTGATATCTGTTTCTGCCTTTAAGAATCCTGCATGCAGATCAAACCAGGGTAGAAACAACTGGGAGAAGTGCCCACCAAAGAAAAATTAATAAAAATTATCAAAGCCAAATGCATGCAAATAAGAGAGAGCATAAAGCTGCCTGGCTTCCAGTTTGTAGCTGGTTTTAGAGCTGCTGCACTCCCCTCCGGCACTGCTCAGCCCAGAGAGAGCATCCAGAAACTCCAGCCTTCATTTTAGCTCCTTTCCCAAACAGACACAGCTGGATCTTGAGCTGCTCTGCCCCATAAACAAGGAGACCCCACTCATCCTGCAGCTCCTCTTCAGCCAGAGCCTGTAGCTGGTTAAATACAGTGGAATTATTACCTGGAGAGAAATCACAGAATCGTGGAAAGGTTTGGGTTGGAGGGACCTTAAAGATCAGCTCATTCCATCATTCCACCCCCTGCCATGGGCAGGGACAGCTCCCACGATCCCAGGGTGCTCCAAGCCCTGCCCAGCCTGGCCTTGGACACTCCCAGGGTTGGAGCTGCTTTAATCCCTTTCCTTTTCAAGATGCTGTTATGTATAAACCAAAAATCATCACAAGCCAACGTCCAAACCTCACAGACATCTCATTCCTAGGCCTCAGCTATCTCAGGCACTCATTTTCCTTGGGAAAGGCCAACACACATCCAAGATATTGAATTAAAAGAGAAGGTGACACACTTGGACAAAACAGCTCCTCAAGCTCCTCCTGCCATCACAACAATGTCAGGGCAGCCAGGGAACTTTGGCCTCCCCTCAGCAATAAAAAGGAAAGAAAATTATTATTTTTCTGCAATGATGTTGGATCACTACAGCCACCAGCACAGTGCAGAGCACAGGCACGAAGAGTGGCTGTCACTGAGGCTGGGACAATCTTTGCACAGGTCCTGCAGAGCTTTGGTCCCACACACAGCACATCCAGGGTCTCTGCCCACTGCCTGGAACAGCCACCCCATCTGTAGCACCTCCTGCTCCCCCGAACAGTGCCAGGGACAATTTCACATGGACAGATCATGAGAGGACACGGGAATGGGTTTGAATTAGAAGAGGAGAGGTTTAGATTAGATTTTGGGAAGGAATTTTTCCCTGTGAGGGTGGGGAGGCCCTGGCACAGGGTGCCCAGAGAAGCTGGGGCTGCCCCTGGATCCCTGGCAGTGTCCAAGGCCAGGTTGGACGGGGCTTGGAGCACCCTGGGATAGTGGAAGGTGTCCCTGCCCATGGCAGGGGGTGGAATGGGATGGGCTTTAAGTTCCCTTGCAGCCCAAACCACTCCATGACTGCTGCACAGAGGTTGAAGAAGCAGGACCAGAATTCTCCCCTGCAGATCCTGCCCCGCTGGAGCACATTCTGAAAGGCCTTGGCTGTTTTCAGCTGAGATAAGCACCAACCTCAGTGCAGGCACTCTTGCTCCTTCTGTCACTTTTTTCACTGTTTTTAACTTCCAGGTGCATCACAATCAGTAAAGCCAATGGCGGCAAACAGAAAAAAAAAGGTCAATTTAATCATCCAATCCCATGAATAAAAATAACTCAGAGCTTTCAGAACAGTGGCCTGAGCTGCCAAGACAATTTCTCTCTTTGGTGGCTGCCACAGGTAATCAGAGGCTTTCTTCAGAAGAGATCAGGGCCATAAACAAATGCTCCTACCTGAGGGCCTGTGGGGTGTTAAAATTTGGCCGAGACTCTGAAACAGCATCTTCATCTTCTGGCCCTTCATCTTCCATGTTGGAGAAGCCCATCTCGTCCTGGAACTGGCAGCAAACATGGAGCAAGTCAGGAGGAGAAAGCTCAAGGAGTACATTTACCTTTGGCTGATTAAGTTCATGATGATCCTCTCAGCACAGACCTTCACTTGAGGAAATTCCTGCAGACCTTGATGCCATGATGATTTTTTGTTTTTTCTTTTATACCCCTTTTATACACTCTTTTATGTAGCTTTTATGTATTCTTAGTGCTTTTAGCCCACACAGTTATAATTCTTTAAGTTTGATCACTTCCCTCACACCCAATATCCCGTTAAGCCAAGAGCCCAAACACCCTGGAAACCCCAGACTCCGAGGGCCTCTCCAGAACACATTCTGTAAACAAAGCCAGGCCCAGCCAGGGGAAGGTTCCTCGCTGAGGGGTCTCGCTGGAGTCCCTCCCTGGGCAATCTTTGATAGATGTGCTAATTAGCAAGGCCTCTAATTGCACCCACATCCCATCGTGGGGGGCCATTCCTTCGGGGGGCATTTCGGGGTGCATTTCGATGTGCATTTCGGCGCCCCTGAGNAAAATTCCTACAGACATTCACCTCAGAAAATTCCTACAGACATTCACCTCAGAAAATCCCTGCAGACATTCCTTCCCAAGGCTAAAAACGACCCAGTTATGGCAGAGCCCTTGGCCCACACCCAGCCCTGAGCGTTTCCAGAGCCACCCCTCTGGAGTCCATGTCACATCTGACAGCTCTGTTCTTCAGTGCCACACTCAGTTCGTCACTTACTGTCTCAAACAGCTCCTCCATCAGCTCGTTCACTTCCTTTTCTGCAAGTAAAATTAAAAAGAATGATGAAGATGCCTTTTCCAAGAAACACTCAGCAATCCTGTCATAATACCAACTCACTTAAGCAATTCCTCTCACAAAGGGAAACCCTCCTCTTGCAAACAGAGGACCAGAAAGGAAAAGGCCCCTGAAAATTCCCTTTTTAATGCCGGCTGGGCCCAAAAAAAGTTGAGCTGAGATTGTCTGAATTCCAAAATATCACATAAAAACTCATTTTCATGATTAAAGTTCTGTTAACCTGTAAAAAGACCTGAAGCAAGTGTGGCTTGTTGCAAAGATGGGAAGTGTTATGTTTATAAAACTAAGGTGAAGACTGCGAGGACTTAGACAAAATTTAATTACATTCAATCACAAGGCAAACATTCAAGTCTGAACTGCCTGAAGCTTTCAGAACCTAATTTCAGGTTGTACTGTCACCTGAATATTGCTCTCCAGGCTGTGCTGCACCTGAGCACAGCAGCTCTGCCCAGACCCCTCCATGTATTCTCAGAGAGCCAAAAGCTGCTCAAGCCAGCACGCAGATCTTGATTTAATCACCCTACACTGCGAAAATCCTGGCAACAAAACACTTTTCCCAAGGAATTACTACTCTCAGCAAGAAAGGAGGGGGAATTCCTGGGGAACTTACTCGTGATTCTCACAGCACGGTCATTCCTGAAGTCCTCTGTGTCTGGTTCATCCAGATCTTCCAGGAAGTTGTACTCAGGGTCATCATCATCATCTGCTTCATCTAAGAAGAAGCAGGTTTTGAGGTGTTATTAGCCCAGGACCCAGCAGCTGCCAGGAGCAGAAGCTCTTTGTTCACTGCCTGACCTGGTACAAAGAGGGCTGGAAATCACTGCTGGAAATTACTGCTAGAAATCAGCTGTAATTCTTTTATGGAAGCAATCACACCCACCTTCCTTTCAAACTGAGCTGTTAGGACCCTGACCTACAGCCATTCCCATTTCAAAAAGCTGGCTTGATTCTCAGGGGTCTGAGTTTCAGCTACATTTAGAAAGAGTGAAGCAGTTTAATTTCAGTTTCTGTTTTATATTCAATTTGCACAACTGTAAGCAACCAGTAAATACAGGAAAAAAGGGAAGCCAGGCCCCAAAGCTTGCTCCTGTTTCTCCTCAAAAAGAAAAGAGCTGCTTCTACCCAAACAAGGAGCACGACACACTGGGATTCAGTGGATCAGTGCTGAGCACCAGGGGTTAAATCCACCACCTCCCTTTGTGGCTGCCAGTTCCTGTGCGCTGGTGAGTAAATATTCACAAGCGAGACACCTGAAGTTTAAAAACTCTCACAAAGGTCCAAGGAGAAGATGAGGAAAGCTGAGTGCAAGACTCATGCATGGGTCACAAATTAATGGCTGCACACAAGAATATCATGTGTGAACAAAAAACAAAGCCTCAGGCTTTCAGCATAGAATCATGGCATGGTTTGGGTGTGAAGGAACCTTAATAATCCCCTAGTTACACCCCCTGCCGTGGCTGGGACACCTTCCACTATCCCAGCTTGTTCCAAACCCCAATGTCCAGCCTGGCCTTGGACACTGCCAGGGATCCAGGGGCAGCCCCAGCTTCTCTGGGCACCCTGTGCCAGGGCCTCCCCACCCTCACAGGGAACAATTTCTTCCAAATACCTCATCTAAACCCCCTCTCTGTCAGTGTGAAGCCACTCTCCCTTATCATGTCACTCCAGACCCTTGGAAATTGTCTCTCCCCATGTTCCTTGTAGCTCCTTCAGGTCCTGGAAGGCCACAATGAGGTCACCCCAAAGCCTTCTACTCTCCTGGCTCAGCATTCCCAGCTCCCTCAGCCTTTCCTCCCAGCAGAGCTGCTCCATCCCTCTGATCATCCTGGAGCCTCCTCTGGACTCTCTCCAGCAGCTCCAGGCCCTTCCTGTGCTGGGCCAGCTCCGCAGGTGGGGCCTCACCTGAGCAGGGCAGAGGGGCAGAATCCCCCCCCTTTCCTCCTGCCCACGCTGGGGGCTCAGCCCAGGGCTCAGGGAGGTTCTGAGCTCATGTCCAACCTCCCAAGTCCTTCTCCCAGGGCTGCTCCATCCGCTCATCCCCAGCCTGGATCGACCTCGCAGGCGCAGCACCGGCACCCGGCCTGGTTACACCACAGAACCCCCCAGTCCCAGTAACCCCCCCTAACAGGTACCTTCGTTCTCCACGTCGTCGTTCATGAGCCCCCCGAGCCACCTCTTCCACTCCTCGTCGTCGGCCGTGTTGGGGTCGTACATGTCCGGGGTGATGTCGGGCGCGCGCAGCTCGGCCTCCAGCTGCCCCAGGGGAACGTCCTTCAGAGGCCTCTTGGAGCGTGTCCTGAAGGCGATCAGGCTGTCCTCCAGGGGCTGCAGGGACAGACAAGGCCTTCCTGGGATTTTCAGCCCAGCCAGGCAAGCCCAACCCTAAAAATATTCGATTCCTGCCGCAGAGAATTGTTCGCTCTCGTAGGCCGAGCAAGCTGAGCCCTCACTACTGTTAAGCTGCTCTTCTGTACAAATATACATACAAATATATCATTGCTCATTTATCAACTCCTATCTGCCACCAAGGAAGCGGTTTCCACTTGCAATATGTGATTCTTTCACTTACGTTTCACTCTTCACTCCCTGACATTAACCTGGAGCAGCAGCCCAGCACTGTCTCTTCACCTCAGCCTTGCTCAGGAAAAGCAGTAAAGCTTTTCTCCTTATTAAAATGGGACACTGGGTCTCTTGAGAACCAAATTCCTCAGCTGTTAACAGTAAAAATTGTGCCTGCAGAACATAACTAAGCCAATGGGGCACTTTTCAAAAGGAAAACATTTTCATTAGTTATGTAAATGTCACAGAGTTACATTTAACAGCTGAAACAACAGCAGCGAGAGACTTAGGGGTATAAATAGTGTCATGAAAAGAAACTAAAAATCTGTGTCACCAACAACAATTTTAACAGCTGCCTCTGAATGCCCTGCACGCTACAGAGCTTCAACTTCACGCTATCGAAGACCCATGGAATGGTTTGGATGGGAAGGGACCTTAAAGGCCACGTTGTTACACCCCCCTGCCAGGGGCAGGGACACCTTCCACCAGCCCAGGCCGCTCAGAGCTCCATTTATTATTCGAAGTTACAGAAGGAGAGCAGAATGCAGTACAAGGAGGAGCAGAGAACAGCATAAAGTCCCAGAAAAAACCTAGAAAGTCCCTTCCTCTCTAACAAATTTTAACCAGCAAAGCCCCTGTAGCACAGCCAGCCCTCAGCAGCGTACCTGGTAGGAGTCCATGCAGACAGGACTCGAGGCCAGCTCCTCATCCACGGCATGCAGCTTCTCCATGAAGGTGCTGTCTTTGGTTTGCTTGGGTTTGGGAGGTGGTGGGGGTCCCATGGGAACCACTTCAGCACTAATGTGTCTAACAACAGGTGTAGTGGTCTTCTCCATCTAGTTAAAAAGGCCTTTGTGTTAAAAGGTTTTATTTAGAACAGAAATTTCCGAGCACAGAGTAAATCTCTTTTTCTGCTCAACCAGAAACAAGAGAAATGCTTCACAGGAGGACATGGATCTTTCCTTTTACACTGACTTTGGTTTTCAGAAAGTGCAAAGAAATATGAAGATTTGCTGGAAAGGAGACATTTGGAAGATTTGAGTATCAGTCTCAACATTACCAGAGCCGCTAAACCTGAACACCAATTATCGTGGCAGAATCCTCCCAGAAACAAACTCATGGTGAGTAGAATGTGGAAATATCAATATCATGTTGCTCTTTTTGATCCCAGTGTCAGTTCCCAGGGGCTTTCTCATCCCTGTTTGCTGATCCTTGGCCCACACTGCACCTACTACTCCCTCACATAAACACCCTTCTGCTTTTACCAAACTCACTTTCTGCCCCTAAGCCAAGCACAGGAAGCCATTCTCCTGCACTCCTCGGAAATGATCAGAAAAATAATCATTATCTGAGGAGCTGACAACTGGTTCCATTCCCAGAGCTTTACTTTAGGCTCAGCCCTTCCTGCAAGGAAACGTGGCAGTGGGACCCTAAAGCCACCCGGCACCTGGAATGTCCCCACAGCTTCAGGAATTGATCAGGTTTTTCTGGGTTTGGATTAATACATTAGGAACAATGATGGTTTCCTTCAGCTTTACCTCACAGAGTGTCCCTCCCTCCTCATCAGAGGAGCGCCTTGTCCTGGACCTCTTGGCTCCACGAGGAGAAGAAGCTGTGCTCTCCACGTCGCTCTCCAGCAAGCTCTGCAGGGCAAGAGATGCAGAACGCCCTCAAACCATCACACCACAATCAATAACTGCTCCCAATAACATTCCAAAGACCCTCTTTCAGCCAAATGAATAGTACAGAATTGAAGAATGACTGCTGGAAGGTCCAGGATGACTTACAAGTGTCCATGTGTTAAAATAAAGTGCTCTCCTGCCTCAGACACAGAGAGCTCTGTGCTGAGCACACAGACCTTTGCACAAGCTGCATTTACCTCCTCTGCAGTCTCGTCCTCATCTTCATCATCAGGCTGGTATTCTTCATCAGAGGAATCGTCTTCCTCCAGGGGAATGTCCACAAACTGAGGTGGCTGCACACAAGAGAAAGAGGGTGACCACAGTTAACAGGAGGAGGAAGAGCTGCACTCCAAGGGTGCACAGTCAGAGCAAATATTTCTGAGGAAACACCCCGAAGCTCAGAAAGGAAATGAAGAAGAAACCAAAGAAATAAACTACTGAAAGACTGGCAAAGGAAAGCGGGTGGTTTGAAAAGGTGCAAGAACAGGCACAAATGGTTTTGTATTTATATGATGGAAACACTGCACGAGCAGACACCAGCTCAGAGATGGTTTTAGCACATGAGTCTGCTCCAGCCCTCCAAAAGATCTCTGCCTCAGCAGGAAGCCTCCAGTATGGCCTCCCCTTCCCCAGCAGCAATTCACTCACCTTCATCTCGTGTGCCTTCTTAATTGGAGAAATATTCCACGTTGGAATCACCTAGGGACAGCAAAAACACTTGGGCTGTGTCACACAGGCAGAGTGAATCCCATCGACCTAAGGAGCACCTGAGCTTGTGACCTTGATCTCCACAGTGGCCAAGCAACAACAGAGCTCAAACAAAGCCTTCAAACCTCCCATGGGATCTCCAGGAAGCGACTTCAGGGCAATGGACACTGGGAGTTCACTGCCCTTCTGCCCTTCCCAACCCTGACCTGGCTCTGTGCTGCTCAGCTCAAATGG
The DNA here is from genome assembly GCA_013400235.1 of Oriolus oriolus. Lineage (NCBI taxonomy): Eukaryota > Metazoa > Chordata > Aves > Passeriformes > Corvidae > Oriolus > Oriolus oriolus. The sequence goes on along the minus strand of VXBT01004298.1, from coordinate 30,486 downwards.
ATCCTTTTCTCTTTAACACTGTCTTAACTGATTTTTGTCATTTCGAGACTCAACCACACAAAAGCTTTACACTTCTCTTCAGAGGTCACACAACCAAAACCACTCACAGAATAACAGGATGGGCTGAGCTGGAGTCCAACCCCAGGCCCTGCACAGACATCCCAACAATCCCACCCTGGGCATCCCTGGGAGCAGTGTCCAAATGCTCCTGGAGCTCTGGCAGCCTCGGGAATGTGACAGTTTCCTGGGGAGCCTGGGCAGTGCCCCAGCACCCTCTGGGGGAAGAACCTTTTCCTGATCTCCAACCTAAACCTCCCCTGACTCAGGTCCAGCCCTTCCCTGGGGTCCTGTCACTGTCACAGAGAGCAGAAGCTGGAGCTGCCCCTAGGGCAAGGGAAGGTGCAACAGGAAGAATGGGTGACTTACTTACCCCTCCTTTCTCCACAACTTCCTTCAGTTTGGAACGAGTCATTTTGGGCTCCTGAGAGTTTAAAACAAGACAACAGCAACAAATTCAGTCATTTCCTTACCTACAGACTTTTCCCCAGCAACTCTTTGCTGTGAAACTTTTCCCTTTTTTTTTAAAATCCATTGCCTTTGAATTCATTCCCTTTCAGACACCACCACAATGACCTCCAAAATAACTCCTCGTATTTCTGTTTCATCACTTACACTCAGACACTACTCACTTCATCCAAGTGGCAAATCTGATAATGAAACCTAATTATTACAATAGGTAAACTACCTGTTCATTCTAGCTCTTCTCCCCACATCCCATGGTGGCCCAGGAAGGCCTCGAGCATTTGGAACAATTGACAAAACAAACTGAGCAAGCTTTTTACTCACAAACAAAGGAATATCTTCTGTCTCACTGATGGCTGCTTTCATCATGGCCACCACGTGTTCGTTTGTGATCACTTCCTGAAGGAACACACAAAACCATGACGTTTATTAGAGAGAAACAGACAGTGTAACAGGTGCTAGAATAAACCACCTGGAAATACTCAGTGTACAATATGCTTTGTAATGACACTACAGTAAAAATGATTGCTCAGAGAGCAGACAGTAACATTTAAAGCAGCACAGCCACGATTAAAACATTTGCACTGCGCTCTCTGTGAATGTTGCCCCAGAATAAATTCCCAGCAGAGAGAAAGAAAAGAGTCAAAACAAAAGCCCACACCAGTTTCCCTGATATCAGTAATCAGTCATGTCATGTAATCAGTAAAATGTGCTGATCCCAGTCACAGGAGAAGTGCTGCTGTGAAGCTGCAACAGAAAACCTCAATCTTGATTAAACTTCGATCCTGAAGCACTCTCAGGCTCCCAAAACAAGGGTGTAAATCTCTGGAGAAAGTATGGATAATATGGAGTCTTCAAAACACTGTGCTACATCATTCCAGCAAACACTGCACGTATTTAGGAGAAACAGGGGAAGGCAGGAAAGACACAAAATCCCAGCCTGCATTTTCTGAAGGCCTCCATAAGGCTCCAGGGAAGGCAGGTGACTGTGAGGAATCTCCAGCCCTCCCACAGCAGCACGTGATAGAGAAAGGCAATTAATTTAGGGCACTTGCACAGAATCCACTGGTGAATCTTCCTGGAAGAACCATGGCAATCCCCAGGTTGTTTGCCACAGGGATGGCAAGAAGGGAAAATATCTGAGATCACCTGGATTTGAACAATTGTGGCTGCAGGGAAAACAAAATGTATGATTTTTGATCCTGGGGGAAAAGAAATACTATTGCACTCTAGATCATGCTTTGGGATGAACTGAAATCCAGACCCAGCAGGGGTGCAGAGTTAAGAGATTGACTCCAAAGCTGTGACAGCACAAATATTCTTCCGGCAGCTCCTTTCTAACTGAGAGTTGTGTGATGGACATGAACTACAAGTGATGCATTTCTGTCAGCACCACGAGAATTCCAGCAGAATTTTATGACAAAACAGCTCATTCAAAGCAAGAAACAGAGTTCACAGCCTCCACCTGCTCACGTGGGCCCAGAAGGATGATTTTAGTTCAGTTATTCCTGCTGCTGCAGCTCAGAAAAAGCAAAACAGGCCCAGGTGCCATTGTAAACACAGGGAAGTTGGGATCACCACCTACTGGCAAAGCAGGGTCCAGGTGAGTGGCACGGACACCACGGATCCCATCTTTACAGATTTATTCACGTGATTTATTAGGAGAGATCGGGATGTGGGTGCTGACCACAAATCAGGAACCCCAGAGCCACCATCACTCCCCAGGAGCCCGGCCTGGAGCCCAGCCCCCCACACTCACGTGCAGGATGTTCCTCACGTTGACCACGGTCAGGTTGTGCTGTTTGGCTCCATCTTCCAGGGTGCGATCCAGGGACTCGTCCAGTTTGATATCACAGGACAAAGAGCCCTCTTCCTCCTGGCTCTTCCCTTCTCTTTTCCGTTTGGTTGCCTTCCTCCTCCTCTTCCTCCTCTCGACATCCTCCCCATCCTGCTCCTCTGAAAATCAGCAGAAACGGAATCTAAAACTCCAGCGCCGCCGCATCCAGCACGTTGTGAGAGGATGAGTTTGAAAACAAACACCAACTGGAATTCTGCAGCTACTGACACAGCAAAACTTCCATCAGCTGATGGGAGACCACCCAAACAGAAACAGCCATGAGACCTAGAGAGTCTTTTGAATGATGCATTCAATTCTGCAGGACCTGAGTTACTCGGGCACGTGAAGGTCATGTCACCTGCTCCAGACTGATTTACAGAAAGGCTCAGCAGCCTTTTTACACCTTTAACGAAGTTGGGAAAATCCAGGTACCACACAGCAAAACCAGGTTACAGTTTCCAGGACTTAGAAAGTGTTTTCCTGCTTTGCTGACTCAGAGAAAGAAAAGAATCACCATTTGCTCTGAAGCAAAGCAGTGATTTTCAGTAGCCAAAAATTGCAGAGATCAACTCCAGCAAGTTCCACTGGGACACCTGGGCTCTGCTGAGACACTGAGCTACAGAGCACAACATTGAAACTTTAAAAATATCTTGCACATCCACTGCCCCACCATGTTCACAATCCCAGAGTTTGCTGCATCAGTCACAACATTTATTCAACGGAATAAACAGCCCCAAATCCAAATTTTCCTCATCTCTCTGCTGGGACCACTCACCAGCTCTGGCGCTCTTTGGTGGTTTCATCGTGGTGGGATTTCTGGCAGCCACCTGCAGAGAGCTTCTCCCTGGAGCCTCCGGCACCGCACCGGGGTTTTCACTTGGATGTGGATCCCGCTGAGAACTCACTTCCACCTCCGTGTACAGCTTAGGGATTTTCCCTGCAAACACAACACCCAGCTGCCGTCAGATGCACCACAGAGCAAAGATAAGACACAAAAGTGTGTCACGACCCATTCCAACGCATCAAACCAACTGCACAAGTCTAACTCGGCCACGGATGTGATGCAGCTGCACGGAGCAGCAGCAGCTCCATCCTAGCTGGAACCAGAGCCAGCCAGAGAGATCCCATTCCAGCTGTTTCAGCCTCGCTCCCTCACTATCAGCCATGCACAGCCACGCTCAAACTCGCCCCTGTCACATGAGCCAACTGCCAGAACCTGGTGATCTGCTCAAAACACAGTTGTAGTCCCTGTTGTACAAATGCAGCTGCCACAAGAGGGGCAGGCACGGCCAGGGGGTTATTCCCAGCTGGAACAGCACAGTTGGCTGCACCCTCGGGATGCATTTCCACGGTCACCGTGGGCCAGTGAACCCACACGGCTGCAGGGATGGCTGCAAACCCTTCAAACCCTTCCCCTCCTGTTCTGTGCAGGTTCCACAGTCCAGAAAACAACTGAGAACTGTCCCGTTCCACCTCCTTCCTTGACACAAAGTCAGCTTTCAGGCAATCAGGGAGCTCATCACAGCAACACGAGAACCAGAGACAACAATTCTCACTGAGAGTCACAGAATCCATCAAGTCTGAAGGGTCACACTGTGTCACCTGCTGCCACCTCCCTGGGCAGGCAGGGCCATCCCAGAGCACAGGGCACAGGACTGCGGCCAGATGGGTCTGGGATGTCCCCAGGGAGGGACACTCTACAGCCTCTCTGGGCTCTGCTCAGGGCTGGGCACTGCCCAGGGCAGAAGTTCTGCCTCCTGTGCAGGGGAATTGCTGGGATCTGTCCTTGCCCGTGGCTCTGGTGCCACTGCTGGGCCCCCGCAGCAGAGCCCGGGCCCTGCTCGGAGCCCTCCCTGCACCCAGGGACACCCAGGCCCGAGGGCCCCTCTCAGCTCCTCTCGAGGCTGAGCAGCCCCGGCTCCCTCAGCCTTTCCTGGGCACGGAGATACTCCAGTCCCCTCATCCCTGGCCTCACGGGGGCTAAGAAACAGGGACGGACTGTCCCCTTCCCATACAATCAGGGAATGGTTTGGGTGGGAAGGAACCTTAAAGCCCATCCAGTGCCACCCCATGCCACGGGCACAGACACCTCCCACCACCGCAGGGTGCTCCAAGCCCTGTCCAGCCTGGCCCTGGACACTTCCAGGGATGGGAAAACATCGGGAAAGACCTTATTTTCATTCTAATCTGTAACACTTCCTAGCGGGAGGAAAAAAAAACCTCTCCAAAACAAATTAAACACCACCAAATCCCAGGGCCCAAAGCCGCCGCCCCTCCCGGTACCTTCCGCCGCCGCCGGGCTGCCAGGGCCCGCGGGGAGCTCCTGCCCGGGGCCCGGGGCCGCTCTCCCGGGGGGTTTCCTCCCGCCCTTCGGCGAGGCCTCCCCGGGCCCCCTCCCCGCGGGCCTG
>VXBT01004298.1:1146-24421 GCA_013400235.1 Oriolus oriolus | reverse complement strand
CCGGGCGGAGTCGGGAGCCGGTGCCGGGAGCGCCGCGGGGGCGATGGAGAAGCTCCAAACCCCGCTCAGCCTGGGGGGAGCGAAGGGCCCGGCCCGTGAGGGGCCCGGCCCGTGAGGGGCCCGGCCCGGGGGCGTCGCGCCGAGAATCGCTCGGGTTTGGGATGTTGTTTCGTGCAGCCCCGGGGTGAGGAGGGCGGGGGCCGCAGCGCCGGGGATTTCTCCAGCGCTGAGCATCCAAAGCGCTGCCTCCGCCTGTCCTGCAGCACCCGCTGACCTTCCCCTCCCACCCTCCGGCCCCTGGGCGCTGCACGGGCGCTGCATTTCCTCTGAATCCCGAAGTACGCGGGGATATTCCTGCATCCAGCACCATTTATCTCGTGGACAACGGCCCCACTTCCCTCTTACCTTCTGCCTCCTGGGATCCGAGAGCCACGTGCTGTCACCATTTAACCACTGGCCGCCACTGGGGTATCCTTAGCAAACGTCGGGTTTAAAAGGAGGTTTTCAGGGATTTTTGGTTTTGTTGCAGTCAAATCGTAGCATCACGTCGGAACAAAGACCTCTCCCACAAAGTTTGGATAAAAAAGCCAAGTTCTGCTCTGTTGGAGGGAGGTGCCAGGCTGTGCTGCCATTTCAGATGGACATTGGGCGTGGGGAGTGCTCTGAAAGCTGCGAAAGTGTCACTAAAATTGGTTTTAGGCAGCTTTAGGTCAGCGTAGTTTCCAAGTGCAGGGAATTATGGAGACAGGACTAATGGATGTATGGAAAGGTTATGTAAATAGGAGCCTTCGGGCAGGACAAGGGGGATTGTGAGCAAGATCCTGAGGCACGAGCAGGCACTGGATGGGATGAGGTGGGACACAGCAAACCTCAAGCCACGTCATGAGGCTGAGGAGCTCATTGCCACAGAACATCACAGAAGCCAAATGTAAGACTTGAAATAATATTTAGAGTTGAAATAATATTTAGAGCTGTGATAATTCTGTGGGGGAAGAGATTTGTTTGCTGCTTTCTGGTGTGACTGTCGGGTGCTGCTGCTGAAATTGTCCCATCCGAGGTGCAGGAAATGAAGGTACAAGAGCTGATTCCGTGAGGACACAACAGAAACAAAACACACACTAAGAAGCAAGAATAAGAATAAGGAATAAGAATAAGAATAAGAATAAGAATAAGAATAAGAATAATAGAGTTTCAGCATTTTTCTTACATATCCACCAAAGCTTTTTAAGCTGAGTTGTCTCCGAATGAGCTGTTAAAGACCATTTGCCTCACATCAAAGAGGGAACATTCAATAACAAATTGAAGTTGGGGTTTTGGGGCGGTGTTTTGTCAATATTATGAATTCTTCTTGCTTGCGTGAATTCAATCCCAGGCTCTGCAGTGAGACCTGGGACAGGTTTCTATGTGGGATCAGTCACCACTGACAAGGATTCCAGCTGCAGGTCAGAAAGGCTTCTGTCTAACCAAAAGTGGTTTTTCCAGTTTTGGGAGAAGGCAAAATAATTTTCCCTGAGTCTGTCAGGTGCTCAGTTTACAGCCTGTGAACCTCAGTAAATGGTGATGTGGGAGGAACAGAGAAAATCCAAACTCATGGTGCTCTCTGTAGCTTCAAGGATGAGGTTAGAGGATTGTTTCCTCCTGTCTGAGGTACAGAATGAAGAGGAAAATGAGACAGGTTTACCTTTTTTTAACCAGCTGTCTCACTTGGGTACTGCCACGATTGCCATGGCAATGGGTTTTGGTAAATGAGTGGTCTGTGCAATTTGCAAAAGGAAGAGATATAGGGTTAGAGGGCTTTTTTTTGTTGTTTGCTGGCTTCCAAAAAATTAAAGAACATGGCTTTATAACCAGGAATACAAAAATAAGTTACACAAAGAGCCTGGCTCTACCTTTCCTAAAACCTCCCACCAAGAAACTGAAGATAGTAAAAAATCCCCTCCTTTTCCTCCCCTTTTGAGACTGAACAACCCCAGCTCTTTTTGCATCTCCTTCTCTTCCATCTGCTCTCCATCCTCCATCCCCTGCAGCCTTTCAGTGCTCTCAGGATCGCTGGAGGATGTCAGTGCAGTGTCCCGGGGAGCTCAGCACCGCTGGTTTCATTCCATGCCTTGGTAAAACTTCTCCAAAGTCATCCACGAGCAAACAACCAGATCAAAATGAACGTGGTATTTATTTTTAATTCTGCCTCGCCATTACTGATTAACACAGTTGGCATGAAATCTAGAAAATATCGGATAATCCCTAAATCCAAGCCCAGGATTTTCTGTCTGTCGGTTTGGACACTGGATTTCCGTGGGAGGTTTCGTGTTTACCCTTGGCCTTGGCCACAGGGGCCGGGGCAAAACACCCATTTCAGGGCAAAGTGACATCTTAAAAATTGTTAATAAAGGATCTCTCAGATCCAGCATTGTGGCCACATTTATTACTCCCTCCCTGTTGTGAAAATAGAATTGTGTAACGTTTCTGAACAGGGCATTAAAAAAATAAAAGGGAATGCTTCCTGCACATCAAGAGCCCGCGTTCCTATGGAGATGCTGGTGATGCAGGAGCTGGCTTTGGCAAGATAAGGCAATCAACAGTTTGAGATCCTTAGCACATGGAACACAGGTCAGGCACGCCTTAGGAGTGAGAAATAAATCTAGAAATAGAAGTGGTGGCTGGGGAAGCTCTGATAGGCAGATCCCAGGATTAAGAGCACGACAGGACCGTGTAGATCTGCACACCTGGGGCCTCACTGCCTTGTCTCCCCCACAGATGTGTCTCCCGTGGTGGCAGGACTCATTGGAGCCACCGTCCTGGTGGTTTCTGTCTCAGTCACAGTCTTTGTGTGGACATGCTGTCACCAGCAAGCAGAAAAGAAGCACAAAACCCCCCCGTACAAATTCATTCACATGCTGAAAGGCATCAGCATCTACCCGGAGACCCTGAGCAACAAGAAGAAAATCAACCGGATCCGGAGAGACAAGAACGGCACGGCCAAGGAGGCGGCCAGGGGGAACCTCCTGGTGGATGCCGCTGAGTCCGGCCTGGTGGGCTCCGACAAGGCTCCGGACGCGCCCGGCGCAGCTCCTCGCGTCGACCAGCTCCCCATCAAAGTGGATTACGGAGACGAACTCAGCCCGGATCAAAGCCTCACTCCGGGAGGGAGCAAAACCTCCTCTCCCTCTTCGCCGGGCGACGACGTCCTGCTGGGAGACCTGACTTTCTCAGTGGACTACAACTTCCCCAAAAAGGCGCTGGTGGTCACCATCCAGGAGGCGCACGGGCTGCCCGTGATGGACGAGCACACGCAGAGCTCCGACCCCTACATCAAGATGACCATTCTGCCCGACAAGAGGCACCGTGTCAAGACCCGCGTGCTCCGCAAGACCCTGGAGCCGGTCTTCGACGAGACCTTCACCTTCTACGGGATCCCCTACAGCCAGCTGCAGGACCTGGTGCTGCACTTCCTCGTGCTGAGCTTCGACCGCTTCTCCCGGGATGACGTGATCGGGGAGGTGATGGTGCCCCTCGCAGGGGTGGACCCGAGCACCGGGAAGGTCCAGCTGACCAGGGAGATCCTCAAAAGGAACATACAGGTGAGTCACTCACGTGCACTGTGGCTCTTTGAGCCCGGTTTTTTTGCTCTGTGGTTTAAGCACCAGGAATAACGCAAATCCTCGGCCGTGGCGCCTGGTTTTCCCCAGGTGTGTGGTTTTGCTGTGGTGTGGCTGTGGTTTTAGCTGGGCGCTTCTCTGCTGTGTGGTGATGGTGATTAGGTAAGGGTTTGTCACTCCTGAGGCACAGGAATGATGAAGGTTATGATGGATGGTGCTAAGAAAAAAGGCAAATTCCCATCTCCAAATAAAAGCTGATGTGGTAACAGCACATTCATCTGCAAACCTCACTTTGAGAGGGAGATTTGTCTGATCTGACCAGTTTAGACCCCTCTACTTGGAATCATTTACATCTGAATTGTTGCTGTAAAAGGTGTCAGCGCAGCCTGCGCTGCGGATTCCCCTTGTCCTGGAGCAGAAATCGGCTCCCAGGAACCCCACCCTGGACTGGGATTGGGAACAAAATGCAGACATTGAAAATTTGGGTGAAATGAATGACAGCGAAATGAATCCCGCTCTCAGTGCCTGGTGTTGTAAACAGAAGGATGAGCACTCTGGAGCAGATGTTTGTGTGCTCAGGGAGGAGGAGGAGGGCGAGGAGGAGACACTTAAGATTTTAATCCTCTTGCTCCGTTGATTTCTGCTGCCCATCTCCCAGGTTCAATAGCAAAAGGCATTTGGGCTCATTTATTGCTGTAACATCTTGGAAATCATTGCTGGGCTCTATAAAATCCTTCCTGATGTCCTAGAGTGGCACTATTTAACTTGAAATGTTTCTGCTTTATGGGGTGTTTTGCTTTTTTTTTCTTTTTAGTATTATTTAAAGGAGATTCTGTGTCAATGACCCCAACAAAACAAGACTTCTGGTAATTATTTGGCTGTTCTTCGGTTCTTGGGATGCTTTTTATGATAAAACAAGTGGCTGGTTCAGGGTCTTTAATATTTTTCTTTTTCAGTGCATTGACTGGTTCTCTTAGAAGGAATAGATTAAAAATAGAGGGGGAAAATAGATTTAAATATAAATCATTTTAATCAAGGATGCCAATTATTTAACATTTATTAGTAATCAAAAATTGATTTACCTTGGTGCCAGATGTGCACACCTGAAAATCTGTGTCATTCCACAGCCTCAAAACTGAACAAAGTTTGTCTGGAGGCTTCGAAATCCAGGACACAGAATTGCATTTAACACCCAGTAATGACCCAGTGGCCCAGGCCAGGCCTACATCCCATCCTGGTGATCATTCCCAATAGTTTCCACCTGGCAATCACAGGCTGAAAATTGCTTTGAAGCAGAATCCCAGAATCCTACAATGATTTGGGCTGGAAAGGACCTTAAAGATCATCTCATTCCAAATCCATGCCATGGACAGGGACACCTTAAGACCAGAAGAACCTCAAAACTCTTAATAACATCCTCACCCCCCAAAAAGTCTCTCTCTGGCTGTTGTATTCTTGTGTGTCCAAGCAGCCAAAGTTCCAAACATTTCCCTTCCAGGGCCAGGAACTTGCTCAAATATTTATTCTCTTCCCAAAATTTTGCAGGAGCAGTGAGTTCCCAGCAGCTGGACTTCCGTGGTCCTTGTGAGTCCCAGATCAGGAGATTTTTGATTCTGTGATTCCATGCATTTGAAAAACTTGTGTTAAACACACAGGAAACCACTCAAATGAAAAGAAACCACCCAATGAAAACGAACATTTTCCAGGTTGAAGTTCACACTCTGCGTTTTTCCCGCTAAGCTGAGCAGGAGCATTGACAGAACTTCACCTCAGAGCACAGAATGGGGCATTTGCTGCTGTGCTCCACTGCTCTGAAAGGAGAAAAATCCCTTCCTTGGGGCCTCACTGACCCTTTGCTCTGCCAGCTCCCAGTCCCTGATGGGGCAGGAGGAGGTTTGGAATTTTGGGAGGGAGCCCAAAGTTTCGGCAGCTCTGTGGCCGAGTTCCCACCCCTGGCTGGTGCTGTTCACCTTGACAGCAAATCAGCTCCATCTCAATTAGTGCCAGCTCGGTGGCAATTAACACACGCCATCTGGAACCCAAAACTAATTATCTTAATGTTATGTTAACGTCATGTTAACTCTTTGAAAGGATGCACCCCGGGTTTAACCGAGATCCGAGAGAAAACCAGCTCTGGTTTGATCTTCTTTTAATCTTCATCCTGTAGCTTTGCAGGCTGAACTGATGGGGGAGACTGTCAGGACACTCCTGAAGAGTGTCAGGACACTCCAGAGCTACTGAAGCTTCACCAAAAACAGTGGAATTTGAGCTCCTAAACCCCTCAGAGCCCTTCAGTCACAGATTCCCACAGCCAGCCGTGGCCACTCCTCTCTCAGAAGGTCCCACCACGTTTGCCCTGCTGGAAGTGCAGAATTCCAGGCTCTGGGGATGCTCACAGCAGTGGGGTGAGCACGGGGTGGTTTCCCTTCTGCACCTGAGGCACCAGGAACAGCCTGTGGCTCACTTTCCCACTTTTTAAGGCATTTAGCACGAGGAAAGGGAACTGTGGTGACCTCCAGAAATCATCCCTGTCTCTGAGACCACCTCGTCCTGACGGGTTCTCTGTGTTTCACCCTGCCAGAAGTGCATCAGCAGAGGGGAGCTGCAGGTGTCCCTGTCCTACCAGCCCGTGGCACAGAGAATGACCGTGGTGGTGCTGAAAGCCAGGCATTTGCCAAAGATGGACATCACCGGCCTCTCAGGTAGAAGCTATTTTCTCCAGCTCTGCATGTGTGGGGGAAAAAAAAAAAATCCCCAAGTTCACTTGCAGGGCTCTCCCCTTGTTTTAGCTGAAGATTTTGGCTGTTTGCACATTTTTCCTCTCAAATTCTTCCCGAGGGCGATGGATCGCTCCGAGCGCTCCGTCACTGACTTGCACAAGGTTGGGCAAACCAACCCAAATCCTTCCTGCTGGGAGCCCTGCTTGGTTTATTCAGGCAGGGCTTTGTGGAGGCAGCAGCTCTCCGTGCTGGATCCATGGGATCTGGGGGCCAAGGAAAACTGGGAATGGCCCTGGGTGGCAGGGGCTGGACACGAGCCCGGGGTGCCCAGGTGGGCGAGAGGCCGATGGCCCCTGGGCTGGAGCAGCCCCATGTGGGCACAGGACCAGGGCAGTGCCCATCCCTGGGCTGGCTCTGCTGAGGAACCCCAAATCTGGGGTCAGTTTTGGGCTCCTCATTTCCAAGAAAGACCTGGAGGGGCTGGAATGTGACCAGAGAAGGGAAGGGAACTGGGAAGGGGCTGGAGAATTCCTGAGGGAGCTGGGAAAGGGGCTGAGCCTGGGGAAAAGAAGGCTCAGGGGGGACCTTGTGGCTCTGCACAACTCCCTGACAGGAGGGGGCAGCCGGGGGGATTTGGGCTCTGCTTCCAGGGAACAGGGACAGGAGGAGAGGGAACGGCCTCAGGCTGCGCCAGGGGAGGGGCAGAGTGGGCATCAGCAGGAATTTCCTCATGGAAAGGGAGGTCAGGCCTTGGAAGGAGCTGCCCAGGGAGGTTTGGAGTTCCCATCCCTGGAGGTGTCCAGGGAAGGGCTGGAGGTGGCACTCAGAGCTCTGGGCTGGGGACAAGGTGGGCACCGGGCACAGGGTGGATTCAGTGATCCTGGAGGGCTTTTCCAACCTCAATCATTCCATGATTCTGTGACTCGTGGTCCTGAGCAGCTTTGTTTCCATGGCTGGCTCAGGCCCTGCCCCTGGGAGAGGAGGGGGACGAGTGTGACAAGGAGCAGTGACAGACCCAGAGCAGAGAGGAGGAATTAGAGACAATTCTGGCCTGGTGTTCCGGATTTTTACATTTTTGTTGTTTTTGCTGGGTTCGTTCTTGTGCTGTTTGAAGGGAGGAGAAGAGCAGCTGTTCTGGCTTCCCTGTTTCACAGATTTTCACACTCCTGAACCCCCTTAGCAAAGTTTCCTTCAGGATTATGGGGAGATGGTTGGAATCAACTCGAGATTCAGCAACAGCCTGACTGAGAGCAAACGTAGCCCTGGTTTTGCAGCTTTATCCTGTCTACCTCAGAGGGAATGCAAACAAATGCAGACCAGACTTAATTATTGTAGGCCCTACATTTTACTCTTTCTTTAAAAAAAAAAAAGAAGAAGAAGCTGTGCATGTGTAGTCTCCAAGCACAGGATAAATTTTTCAGGGATGTTCTACCTGCAGGATCTTATGACTAACACTGTTTATTTTTCCATGATCTTTGTATTATGCATAAGCCCAGTTCAGCTGGGTAAAAAAAAAAAAAAAGGTGAAAAAGAGGCAGTGCCAGCTGGGCCTTCCAGCTTCAAAACTTGTGTGGCATGAGGAGAAAAAAAAAAGCTCTCAGTGCCTGGTATCTCAATTGTAATCCCGCACCAGTGTCTGCATAAAGAGCAGCTGCCCGAGGGCCGGGGGAGGCTTGGGGGGAAAAGGAAGGCTTTGTTTTAAACTTTCTTCTTTCCCAGCACCTTCCACTGGCAGCGTTTCCCTGTGCAAATCGTTGAAACGGCCTCGACCCTTCGTTGGGAGGTGTCCTGAGCAAGGGTGGGGTGGTCAGTGTGGGGAGGAGAGGGATTTGGGGTGACCTTACCGTGGCCTTCCAGTGCTGCAGGGAGCCAGCAGGGAGAGGGATTGTTCCTGAGGGCCTGGAGTGGCAGAGTGAGGGAGAAGGGCTTCAAACTGCCCGAGGGCAGGGCTAGATGGGGGATTGGGAAGGAATTCCTCCTTGTGAGGGTGGGTTGCTGTGGCTGCCCCATCCCTGGCACTGCCCAAAGCCAGGTTGGAGCCACCTGGGATAGTGGAAGGTGTCCCTGCTTGATGCCTTAGGTTTTAACTTTTACATTTTTCAAACTCTGCATTCCCAGTGTGTGACTCTGAGCTGCCTCGCAGCCTGGCAGCTGCTGCTCTCTCATGCTCACACAGACATAACAAAGCCTCTCCAGGCCTGCTCTGCAAGGACACCCAGCCCGTCCTAGGCCCAAAATGTGTAACCCAGCACCTTGAGAAGGGGGGCGAGCTGAGGGGCAGTTCCATCATTAGCTAAAGTTTAATTGGCCAATTTATGCTGATCTGCAAATGGACCAAACCTATAACAGTGTGAAGAACTCGTGACTCGGGGTCCATCTCGGGTGCAGCCTTTGGCCTGCCCAGGGTGTGCCTCTGAAGGCCTTTCCAGTAAATATCCACCTTTATTCCCTTACTCCTGGCTGGTCTCTCCAGCTTGGCCTCTTAAGGCATCAGCCTTAATATTCAGGGATTTTGAAGTCCCTCGCAGCCCTCCCCAGTGCGTGCCTGTGACTCACAGCCCGTGCTGGAGCTGTCCTGGCCTGTGTTATTGGTTGCTCCCTCTCCCCCCCCCAGCAGATCCCTACGTCAAGGTGAACGTTTACTACGGGCGCAAGCGCATCGCCAAGAAGAAGACCCACGTCAAGAAGTGCACTTTGAACCCCGTCTTCAACGAGTCCTTCATCTACGACATCCCCGTGGACCTGCTGCCCGACATCAGCATCGAGTTCCTGGTGATCGACTTCGACCGCACCACCAAGAACGAGGTGGTGGGGAGGCTGATCCTGGGCGCGCACAGCGGCAGCGCGGCGGGCGCCGAGCACTGGCGCGAGGTGTGTGACAGCCCCAGGAAAGCCGTGGCCAAGTGGCACAGCCTGAGCGAGTACTGAGACACCCCCTTAGGACAGACTTAAACCTTGTTTTAGCTGTAGGACTAAACTTTTCGTTGAGAAGCAGCAGCTGGTTGGTTTCTCTTTAGTGATGTGATTTTTTTTTTCGCAGGGCACTAAAATTCTAAGGAGCGTTGAAAAAAAAAAAAAAAGAAAAATGATGGGGAATAAAGGAATAAATAAATAAAAAAAAAAGGTACCACGAATATATATAACAGTGTAATCACGCTATTGCATGCCTACTACAAACTGAAATTAGTATAACTGCCAATATCAAGTCGCAGGTTTTAATACAATTATCTGTCACTATGGAAGTTGTGTTTGTGCCGAGCTGTCTTTGCTGGTATTCACCAAGACTGGCCTGTCTTTATTAGGCTTCTCCCAAAGTTTCTGAATTCTGCTGTTTAACCTCTAGTTTCTTGTTAGTTTTGCCTGCCCATTGGTTCTTGCAGTTCTGTTCTGTGCTGGTTTGGGAGTCCCAACCGCGTTTCCGTGTAGAGCTGGGTTAGAATTCTGCACTGGCACAAAAGGAAAATACAGGGAAATGGCACTGGCCTCCAGAGAAGAAACAATTCAGTGTCAGGCACCGAAATCCTTGTCGCTGGGATGGGCGTGGGGAGCTGTGAGGTCACAACCTCCAAGACTCGACTCTAAAATCCAAACCCCAACAAAGTGATCCCGTTGCTTTTGCCTCGTGGGAGTTACGCAGGCAGGATCTCACAGACTGTAGGAACTGGGGAAATCCCACTCGGTTTCATTTTATTTAATCCTGTCTGTGCATGAAGGGCCCAAGAAAACCCAAACATTGGTTGGTGAGGAAACTCTTAAACATGAAATGCCAAATTCTACCTGGCTGATGAGTTCTGCTCAACGGCAAAACAAAGCTGAGATAGGGAAAGGTCTTGGAGGCAGAGCTTGAAAAGATCACAAAGCTTCCCTTCATCCATGCTGGAGTCAATTTGCACCAGACCTGACCCTGCAGTCACCTCAGAGCTCCCAAAAGAGGAGTAAGCACAGGGCGAAGCCTGGCACTAAAAATGGGCCAGACCCAGAGTTTCAAGGCAGCTTGGGGGGACTCCTGAAATCCTGGCTGACTCCTGAGTCTGGGAACCACCTGCAAGGGGAAGGACAGCCCTGACCAGAGGGGCCTTGAGCACCTCAGGCTGTTTCAGCCCTGCAGAGTCAGGAATTTGGAACAGAAGTTGATAAAGTTTGGCAGCAGCTGCCTCAGATGTGGTGGTGCTCACAGGGCCCTGGAGCTGCCTTTGGATGCAACCAGAGCATCCTGGCACGGAACTGGGTTTGGGTATTCTGGGTACAGCCCAGCCAGGGCACGGCTAAGGATGAGAACTGGCAGCAATTAATTCATGGTAACCAGCGCTGGTGAATTGAGCAGAAATAATTATAACTCAGATTGTTCCTGGGCTCTCCAGTGGAAATAGAGAAGCAGAACTGGGTTTGCAAAGAGGGTC
The DNA here is from genome assembly GCA_013400235.1 of Oriolus oriolus. Classification (NCBI taxonomy): domain Eukaryota; kingdom Metazoa; phylum Chordata; class Aves; order Passeriformes; family Corvidae; genus Oriolus; species Oriolus oriolus. The sequence goes on along the minus strand of VXBT01004298.1, from coordinate 13,705 downwards.
CTCGACAGCCCCAGGTTTTCAGGAAACCTTTCATTGCTCCCAGGCAGCCGCTCTGCTCTGAGCCCCGTGGGATGCAAATAGGATTGCAAATAACAGATTATAATTCCTAAAAAAATTAAGATCATTTACCTACTCACAGGACTTGACTGCTGAATTTTAGATCCCTGTTGGAAAAAATGATCCTTTTCACCTTCCCTCTGCTGAAATGGGAATAACTGAGCGAGGCTCTCCTGGCTCCCCACGAGGAGAGCAGCAGCTCCCTGCGAACAGGCAGCGCTCTGTGAGCTGCCACCGCTTTGGCATCTCTTCCCCAGGCATTATTTTTGGAAAGCTGATTTGTCTCACTCACAGCCACTCACTCACCGGCCCCCCCTCCCAGGCAGCGGCTCCTGAGGCTGCAGCTCCATTTCTCAGCAGACACAGGCGTGGACTTTGCTCCCCCGTTACCCATCCCCACGGCCAGGATTTCTGCCTGAGGTTGTAGTAGATTTTATCAGTGTCTTAAATGCTTTCCAGCTCGAGCTCTTGGTGGCTCAGAGCCCAGAGAATGAGTTCCCCCTTGGAAATTGCTGTAGATCTCTTTCAATCCTAATTTTTGCACTAAGCAATTGCGTTGCTGCAGTTTAAGCAACTGTCACGACTTCTCCTCGGAACATGCTTTGAACACCGCTCCAAAGATCCGACCAGGACCAACAGCAGCAACAAAATTCCCTTCTCCCTTCGGTGTGAAAAGCATGACTAAGCCTAGATGATCTTAAAGATTCCTTTAGTTGCAAAGGAAAGATGAATTTCTTGTCAAGGAAACATGCTCAGGGTAAATAGACTTAGGCTGTCGGGCAGGTAGGAGTAGCTCCAACACTCTTCTGGAATAATAGGAAACTGAAGATGTGCAGATATATATTTTTTAAAACATGAAATAGACAGTAAAGTGACAGCGGACTCACTGTAAAATCTCCCAGGTGTGGTTATTCTTTACCTTGTGTCTTCTATTGTAAAAATGAACTTGGACAGTTACAACTTTGTGTGGAAAAAATAAAAATAAAAAAAGAAAAAAGGTGAAAAACCTAACTCAACCTGTGTGAAACTGCATAATGCTATAAGCTAACCTACATTCTGTAATGCTACCTTGTATGTTGAATTTGTTAACGCACATTGAGCGTGCAAATAAAAATTAAATCACTTTAATTTTGCTGCCTGTGCCGTGTGTGACTGTGGGCAACACGAAGGCGATGGAACGCTCCGAGGGTTTGTTTCTGTAAATATGCATTTCTGCTGAAAATGTGCATTTCATTCACAGGAAAAGCACACACGGAATAAATCCCAGTGGAATAAAGAAAGGCAACAGAATCCTGGCAAATGAAGTATTAAATTAAAGCAAGTCTGGAAAAGAGAAGGACTCAGGGTGACCCAGTTGTGGCCATCCAGCACCTGAAGGAGCCAACGAGGAAGATGGAGAGAGACATTTATAAAGGCCTGAAGCGCCAGGACAAGGGGAATGGCTTCACACTGACACAGAGGGGATTTAGTTTGGATTTTGGGAAGGAATTCCTCCCTGTGAGGGTGGAGAGGCCCTGGCACAGGGTGCCCAGAGAAGCTGGGGCTGCCCCTGGATCCCTGGCAGTGCCCAAAGCCAGGCTGGAGGGGGCTTGGAGCAGCCTGGGACAGTGGGAGGTGTCCCTGCCCTGGCAGGGGTGGCATGGGATGAGTTTTAAGGTCCCTCCCAACCTAAACCATTCCATGATTCCATGATAACCCTTTTACTCAAGCCTTAGCCCATCCCAAACCCACACTGCATTATAATTTGGTACAATCTGGCATGAATGGATGTTCATTAAGTCGAATCAAAGTGGGGAAGAAGGACATTATACGGGCAGAGAAAAAAGCAATCTGACTCCAGGGCTTGTTCCTGGAGCCCTGGTCAAAACTGAATTCTCCAGGAATGCTTTTGTCCATCCCGCCCTGTGTCCATCCCTCCTCAAGCGCAGGGATTTGGCTCCTGGGGCTTGTTTTTCTGCAGCTGCCCATCAGCAGCACCCAGAACAACACAGCTCGGCACAGAGCCACGGCTTTAGAAAAGGCCAAATAGCCCCGGGCTGGGTTTCCCCAGCAACAGATTCCAGCCTTAACGCCGCTCTCTGCTCTCCTTGAGAGCTCCCCGTGCGGCAAAGAACAACTTCCAGAGGTGCTGGAGGTGTCTCAAAACGAGCTTCAGGTCTCGTCTGCAAGGAACCAGGAGGTTTCAGCCCAGGCTTTACAGAAAAGCGGGTGATGACCCTGGGAAAGGAACGAGGCCAGTGTGGCATTCCTCGTGTCCGGAAAATTAATCCACAAACACCAGAGGTTTATGTCCAAAAAGGTGACAGAGGAGTCCCGTCACTTTATTCGAACAAAGGGAGAGGCCATGGGGCATTCCCCTGGGGTCTGTCAAATTTTTGGAGGACGCAGCCTCCTTTTTATCCCAACTTCCCGGCTGCATTTCCCTCTCTCCTTCCTCATTGGCTGAGGTACTTGAGAGGTGCAGACTTCCCGGAATGCCTAATTCCTAAGATTCCCTTCTAATGTATAACCCCCCCTTAATTTTTTAATTCCTGGAATTCATGGTTCCTACCACTGTTTCTTTCATCTCTCAGTATCTAATTTCATTTATCAGTAGACTTGCAGTTTATTTGTGAGGGCAAATCTCTTTCATTCCATTCATCAATCAGTGGAATCCTTCCCATTGTTTCTTTTCTCTCTCAGCGTTAGTCTTACCTACAGCAGGCCCACAGCCTGTTTGTAAAGACAACCCCTCCTTCTTTTCACTGGCACATGCAGGTGAGGATCACAGAACCACGATTAGGGTTGGAAGGGACCTTAAAAATCATCCAGTTCCACCCCCTGCCCTGGGCTGGGACACCTCCTGCTATCCCAGGTTGATCCATCCTGGCCTGGGGCACTTCCAGGGGTTGGAGCAGCACCAGCTGCTCTGGGATGTCACAATTTTTGTGCTTTGCACACCTTGGAGCACCTTGTGTGCCTCCTGTAACACACCCGGAGTTAACACTAAGATCTGACTCTCTCCAGCTCTGCTCTGGGACAAAGACAAAACCAATCCGAGTGCAACAGGGACTGTCCCATCCCCAGGCTCGCCAGGACAGGCTCGGCTGTTCCAGGCACACTCAGCAAGGAGGGAGTGGAACACACAAATTCATCAGGCTCGGCCAGAGTTCTGCTCCAGAGATTCGATTCCAACGTTTCGCTCCCCGGTGGCAGCCAGAGGTGCTGAAAACACAAAATCACCAGAAACCACCAGGATTCTGCAGGTAAGGAATGACCCACGGGACTCGGGGTTCAGCTAATCAGGGTGACCTAAATGCAGCCTTCCAGGACCTGAAGGAGCCCACAAAAAAGATGGAGAGAGACTCTTTGCAAGGGCCTGGAGTGCCAGGGCAAGGGGGAATGGCTTCAAACTGACAGAGGGCAGGGTCAGATGGGATATTGGGAAGGAATTCTTTGCTGGGAGGATGGTGAGGCCCTGGCACAGGGTGCCCAGAGAAGCTGTGGCTGCCCCTGGATCCCTGGGAGTGTCCAAGGCCAGGTTGGATGGGTTTGGAGCAGCCTGGGACAGTGGGAGGTGTCCTTGCCATGGCAGGGGGTGGAACAGGATGGGATTTAAGATCCCTGCCCACCAAACCATTCTGGGGTTCTGTGACTCGTGCAGGCATTCAAATTCGATGCCCAGTGAGTCAGGACACAGAGGTTTATTTAACGCTGGTATTTCCCCTTCATTTCCATGTTCTCTGCACCGTGACTGATCCGGGTGTTCCAAACCTTTCAGTGATTTATCAGGGCAGTAACCAGAGTTATTGAGCAGTTGGCTAAAACCATTCAGCCCAAAAGCACAGTCACCGATTATCTTCCACTCATTGTGCAGAACGTGAAAGGGAATCTCTCTTCATCCTCCTCTGCTTGACTCCCGCATCCAGCACCACACGCCTTTAGAAACCGGCGGGTTTCAGGTTCTTACCCCATTCAGCCGCACAGAAACAAAAGGATTTGCATCAAAAAAAGGAAAAAAAAAAGGGGGGGGGCGAACAGAAGGGGTTCGACAAAGCATGAAGAGAGAAAAGGTTTTGTGGAGAGCATGGAAGCTCAGCCCCGACTCTCTTCCCACCTTCCCCGGCTGTGCCACCGAAACCAGCGGGGTTTTGCTCGGCGCTTGGCACGGCCGGGTCCCTCCTCCTCCAGCGCAGCTCCTGCCTTATCTCATTCCCCGCAGGAGCCGATGGCGTTGCCAGGGCGATGCGCGTCCCTGCCCGTGGCAGCGCTGGCCCGGGCTCTGCCGGCCTTTCCTGCGAGCTGGAGAGCTCCGCGACCTCTCGGAGCCCCGAACGCGCGGGGCTGCGGCCGCCCCGAGGGTCTCTCCCTCCCTCATCCCACCCTCATTGAGATGCGACAGCTGGATCCGAGCTCTGAACGAGCCTTTCCCAGAGCGCCGGGAGGATCGCGGGGCCCCCGCGGAGGCTCCGTTGTTGTCGGGAATTGGAAAGGAGCCAAAAAGTAGAGCAGAGAAAGACCCTGCGGGGGATGGGGAGGAATTCCTGTGAGGAGCAGCTCGGGGAGCCTGGGGAAAAGGAGGCTCAGGGGGGACCTTGTGGCTCTGCACAAATCCCTGACAGGAGGGGGCAGCCGGGGGGGATTTGGGATCTGCTCCCAGGGGAAAAGGTTGGACATCAGCAGGAATTTCCTCATAGAAACGGTGGTCAGGCTTTTGAGGGAGCTGCCCAGGGAGGTTTGGAGTCCCCATCCCTGCAGGGGTCCAGGGAAGGGCTGGAGGTGGCACTCAGAGCTCTGGGCTGGGGACAAGGTGGGCACCGGGCACAGGGTGGACTCGATGGGCTGGGAGGGCTTTTCCAACCTNAAGGGGAAGGGGAAGGGGAAGGGGAAGGGGAAGGGGAAGGGAAGGCAGACCAAGAAATAAGTAAAACACTACTGGCAGAAAATGCAAAAAAACCCCAACCAACCCAACAAACCCAAACCAACACAATAAACACACACACACACAAAACCCCAAACCCTGAAAAACCCAAAGCGACCCCTCAGTGCTGCTCAACTCCTCCAGCCTCTCCCCAGCACCAATGCAAACCCTGTGGTGCCACTTAGAGCAGAACAGGAATTCATCTGACTCATCCCAAAAGGACTCAGCAGCCACGTGGGGACATCCCGTTATCGCTGAAGAAAAGCACCCAGCTCTTGGAAAAAACAAATTAGCAGCGTTCCCAAAATAACCCAGAGCACGAGGAGCCTGTGAGTCCTTGGGAGGCTCGGGGACACTGAGCAGGTGTGGGCTGGGAAGGGGAAGGTGTGGCCCAAGTCCCCACATTCTCAGGATCAGGACATGCTGATTTCAGCTGGGACAGGGCTGGACCCATCTGAGCCCTGAAAAGAATAAAAAAACACCAGGCAAAACCATTTGGGGAATATCCAGTTTATGTAACCGGGATTTTTACAAAAAATTTAAGCAATGCAGCTTTCCACAGGCAGCTCCCCACCTTGGGGTTTGGGCCTGGAGAGAATGTTAATACAGAGACACAAAAATCCAGAGTTCAGGTCAAAGCTTGCCCAAGTCCTTCCTGGTAAGGAAGGGAACAAAGAGCAGCTCAGAAATGCAGAATGCATCAAGAGCGATGCTGTTCCAAGGAGGAATTCCGAAGCTGAGATCCAGGCACTCCAATCTCCCCACAGTGCCAAGGGATGTGGCCAGTCCCACCTGGGATGGGCACTGGGGTCTCTGCAAGGAGCCCCACCCAGCAGGAAGATGAAGGTGCTGCCTCCTGTCACAGCACAAGGCCTGAGCTGATGCTTTCCAGTCACTTTTTTTCTTACATAAGAGAGGAATATCAGAGCTGGTGGAGGAAAGAAGTTTGGGAATGGTCGGGAGGGGGGAAAGGATTGAATAGGAAAGAGCCCTCACAGAGAGGATGCACAGCCCAGGGGGAAAATTCCAGCAGTGCCTGTAGAGAGAGGATCATCCAACCCCACCAGCTGCTCCAGGCACAATCAGTGTCTTGGTCACAACCAATCCACAGACATTACTTTTTAAAAAATGACTTTTGATATTTTTCGCAGACAACATCTGTATTTCCAAATAACTCGAACACTGTGCCCGCATGAGGACCCCAGAGGAGAATTATTTCACTGTTTCTAACCCTGTCTGCACTTGAACAGTTGCAATACAGGAGAGGAAAAAAAGAACGACCCACACCAAAACCTGAAGGCAAAGGAGATAAAAAGATGAAAGCAAGGCCATCTTTGAGATGCCCTGGCAATACTGGCTTTCCTGCTGCATGCACATCAGGGACACCCTGGTTATGCACACACTGAGCTTTAGGCCATGTCATTCTTCCCTTTTTATCCCTTCTCAGTCATCCCAAGGTGCTGTTTCCCCTTCCTGAGCTTTGGGAATGTTTCAGAGCTGTTTCTGTATTTCTGGGGTTTATTCTATACAATCGTTAAGGGTTGGAAAAGGCCCCCAAGGTCTCTGGAGAAGGCTCAGGAGTAATTGTGGCCTTCCAGGACCTGAAGGAGCTGACAGAAAAGATGGAGATGGAATTATTTAAAAGGGTCTGGAGTGACAGGACAAGGGGAATGGGTTCACAGCGAGAGATTTAGATGGGATATTGGGAAGGAATTGTTCCCTGTGAGGGTGGGGAGGCCTTGGCACAGGTTATTCCACAGCTGCCCCATCCCTGGAAGTGTCCAAGGCCAGGCTGGATGGGGCTTGGAGCACCCTGGGATAGTGGGAGGTGTCCCTGCCCATGGAACAGGATGGGATTTAAGTCTCTTCCCACCCAAACCACTCTGGGATTCTCTGACCCTCCCAAACCCAACAGGAGTGGCCACAGCAAAAGCCTTGGACAATGACCTCAGGCAGCTCCTCCTGTCCTTGGAAAACCACCACGCAGAGAAAAGCAACACAGCTGGATGGAAAATGTTCATATTTCAACAATTTAGCACCAGATCACAGAATTTTTAGCCTTTGCACCGCTCAAATGCAACGAACCAACTCCTTTTTTTTTCCTCAAGCAAGGGAAGCATATCCCAAATTTACAAGCACACGATGAACTCTCCTCCTTCAGCACTCTCAGGCTGAGCAACCCCACCACAGACTGACACGTCCAATGCAGAGGTTCGTATTAAAAATTATATATATTGTGCCAAATAAAACAATCGTTCTGTGTACAAATTTATACATGACAAAAAATAAAACTCTTTGAATAACACTGTGTAGAAAACAAAAAAAAGTGCTGGCTGCTGTTCTGCTCTACGAGTTCTAGAAGCAACAGGCTCACCAAAGGCATTAGTAAACACCTAAACTGCATTGCAGGACTCAGGTAAGGCACGGAATTCAGTTATTTAGGGGTGGAAATAGTCCTGTACAGCGTTCAGCACCTCTGCCAGGCTCCTTCAGCTGCGCTCCGAGAGCTGATGGAGATTTTCAGGAGAAGCACTGGAAAATGCATCATCACTGTCAGGCCCCGGCTCTGAAACACCTGAAAGACCCAAAAAATGCTTTAGAGCCACTTCTGAGCTCATTCCTCCTCCTCTTCCTCCAGTTTTTGGCCAGGTGGTGTTTTCATCTGAGTTTCAGACTGTTTTTAACCCAGCAACGAGAACGTTTGAAGAGACGCCCGCGGCCGCTCACGCAGGAACGGGAAAGAGTCTGAAATCCTGAACAATTTCAATTGTCCTCAGCCTTTTCCAAGCAGTTTTTTGATCCTCTGATTGCTGCCAGAGCAGCATAGCACTGGGAGGAGATGAGAAATGGAAACCAATTTAAATGTTCAGCTCATCACAAAGCAAGTGTAAAACGTAGCCCCCACCATGCTTCTGATTTGTTTAAATCTTTCACAAAGAAAATATTCTTAAAACCAACAGGCACAGGATTTCCAGTCCTATCTTAGGTAATAAGGAGTTTTTTTACATTTATATATATATTTTTTTTTTTTACTCCTCCCTTCCTTTACTAATCCTTTTACAGCTGGGTTCTCAGTTTGGATGGCACTGTCCCCGTGCAGCACAGACTGACAGCACAGATCTGAGTGGTGATCAGGAAGATCACTGAAGTCTCATCAGCTCTTTCTCCCTCCCACTGAAGGATTCCAGGCACTTGGTTCAGAGAAACTGCTTTTAACCACGACTGAGTTACCCAGCTGTGATCTGTCCTATTGTTAAACTGCAAAATCCAGAGGAGCACCAGGCCCTTGATCCCAAAACTGCTGTAAAACCAATCAGCTCGAGGGCACAGAGTCCCTCCACATGTGGAGGATCTGCCTCCCAAGCAAATTGTTCTTTATGAGCATCAGAAACTGGCCCAGCCCTGCCTGGATCACCTGCCCAGGTGAGGTCAGGGAGGGGAGGAGCTGCTGGGCCTGTCCTTCCCTGCCCTGCTCCAGCAATGTTCAGACTGCCCTGGGAGAACCCCAGCAGGATGAGGGAGTGTCAGTTGTGGGCCCAGACCCTCAGGATCAGCCGTCTTCTCTGCAAAACAGTTCCCCCAGAACAGCTGGGAACGACTGCCAGAGACTCCCACTTCCCAAAGTCACCGGTTCCTTTAGGGTGACACAAAAGTGACTAAATCAGCCCCATCCCCACCAGGATTTTTAAGGAGCCAGGAAGCTCCAAGCTGTGGCTTCTCCAGCACATCACATCCCACGTGCCGTGGAGCAGGAACACCCCACACGTTCATGCACTGCTGCCAAGCCACAGCTGCCACAGGAACCCCAGTTTAAGGGTGACAGGAATTCGGAAGGGGCTGCTCGGGAGGCGGTGGAGTCACTGTCCCTGGAGGTGCTCGAAGGGCTGGATGTGGCACTCAATGCTCTGGTCTGGGTGACAGGGTGGTGCCAGGTCATATGTTGGACTCGATGATCTCAGAGGTCTTTCAAATTTAGAAGATTCTGTGATTCTGGCTTGTTCACATCCCACCTGCGGCACTGCTGACGAGCTGGTCACTTGGATGAACTCGCACACGAGTATTCCACATCAATTTTCCTGGAAAGAAATCTGTTCCATGAGGGCACAAGGAGTCCAGCCCAGCTCTGCTCAGTGACCTCCAAGGCCGTGACACTTTGTGAACGCCCGTTCAGCCTCTCACGCCGTGGGCTGTTGTTCTGGAGAGCAGCAAAATCCTCTCGTGCAAACACCACGGATTCAGCGAGGCTGGGTGCAACTCCAGCAATGGTTTGCACAGTTCAGCTTCCAGGGCGCTGTGACCAAGGACAAACACTCCAAAGTGCAGGGCCACGAACCCACCGGCCTCTGTGGCCAACACGTGCTGGGTCCAGTAAAAAATGACAACAAACAAAGTACAACTGTCACTGGGTCTGAAGTCCAATATCCAGGATCAAGGGAACGTGGTTCTAAACAAAAACAACTGGCAGAGTTACGCATTCCCTCACAAAGCCCCCTCAGGTGTCACACACCCTGTCAGTGTTGTCACCGAGCTGCTTTGGTCACAAAAGGTCACAGCTTTTGTCCTGTTTTGCAGAGGAATTTTCTGTTCAAGTGACCGAATCCTTCTTCCTCCGAAAGGGAGACTTGAGTCTTTTCCAGACGCTGCTTTTGGGCTTGGATTTCTTCTCCATGGCCATCACAGCCTCCTTCTCCTTCCTGCGGATCTCGCGCACCAGCGCGTGGAACACGTCGTCGATGTAGTAGCGGAACGCGGCCGACGTCTCAAAGAAGGGGCAGTTGAACTCCCGTGCCAAAGCAGAGCCTTCCTCCTTGGACACCTGGGAAACAAGTGCACACCCTGGTCAGGGAAGCCAAACCCCTGAGTTTATTCCTTTGCCATCCCCTGCTGTGCTTGCTGTCCCTCTGCACGGACACTCCGAGTCCCAGGCCAGGCCGTTTCCACCCATCTCCAAAAGTTTCTCTGCAAATCTGTTCTGCTTTCACTCATCACTCCTCTGGCAATGCCAGAGACTCTCTGGACATTCACAAAAAACGAACTTCAAGAAATATTCCTTTTTTTGACCTAAACCTACAAGCTGTCTGACACAAGCAGTCCTCAGCCCTGGTAGTTTGATGAGTTAAGGAAGCTTCCTTCTCCTTGTCAGAAGCTGTTGTGTTCGTCAAACTCCTTCCCAGTTCCAGGAAAAACCTTTCTAAAGCTTTCTTGTTCCAAGCCCTGTCCGACCTTGCCTTGAACACTCCAGGGATGGGGCAGGCACAGGTTCTCTGGGCACCCTGTGCCAGGGCCTCCCCACCCTCACAGGGAGGAATTCCTTCCCAATATCCCATCTAACCCTGCCCTCTGGCAGTGGGAAGCCATTCCCCCTTGTCCTGGCACTCCAGGCCCTTGGAAATAAGACTTTCTCCATCTTTCTTGTAGCTCCTTCAGGTCCTGGAAGGCCACAATGAGGCCACCCCAAAGCCTTCTCTTCTCTTAGCTCAACATTCCCAGCTCCCTCAGCCTCTCCTCCCAGCAGAGCTGCTCCATCCCTCTGATCATCCTGGAGCCTCCTCTGGACTCTCTCCAGCAGCTCCAGGCCTTTCCTGTGCTGGGCCCCAGGGCTGGGGCAGCTCTGCAGGTGGGGCCTCACCTGAACGGGGCACCGGGGCAGAACCCTCCCGTTCCTGCTGCCCATGCTGGGGGCTCAGCCCAGGGCTCAGGGAGGGTTCTGAGCTCATGTCCAGCCTCACATCTACCAGCAAATCAGGAATTACTAACAAAGCAAAGCCTGGGATCAGCTGAACTTGAAGACTTCATTTCTGTGCTTGCTGCAGCCAGCCGGTTTTCACCACATCCCGCGGGAAACCAGCGCTGCTCCCGTCACAGAGACAACACGACACAAAAACGAAGAAAGGGGCAAAACCCTCTTGTTTCAGTGCATTTTCCAGCAGGAACAGCTCCTAACGGAGGGCTCCCCGTGGCCTTTACCTGGCGCAGCTGGGTGAGGTCGGACTTGTTGCCCACCAGCACCACGGGGGTGTCGTCGGTGCGGCGCACGCGGTAAATGAGCTGCTTGAACTCGCGCACCTCGTGGAAGCTGCGCCGGTCTGTGATGGAGTAGCAGATGATGAAGCCCTCGCCAGCCCTCATGTACTGGTCCCTCATGGCCGTGAACTCTGCCTAAAAGCAGACAATGGCATTTTAGTTCCTCAAATAGAACCATTTCCTGGTTTTCTCCGGATGAGAGACACAACCTGAGATCCAAACGCTGCTGTGCAAACACCTGGGCATCGACCTCCCCGCCCCACAAGCCGTGAGCGTGTTTGGGATGGTCCCCGAGGTTCCCTTGGCACAGAAACCCCACTGACAACGTGATTTACCAGCCCACAGGTGCTGCTGCTTCACCAGTGCCACAGCTCGAGCCAGGCACCATCAGCGTGATGCTCAGGAGAAGTGAGAGAGCTCAAAGCCCCCAGTTTGGAATAAAAAAGAGGCATCCCTTGTGCAGGATTTCTGTCTCTGCACCTGATCATTACAGGCTGCTTCACATGCTCTCAATTCACTTGTAATTACTCACACACCTGTCCTGCTGTGTCCAAAATATCCAGGTTGGCAGGTTCGTCATCAATGCGTATCCGGATTTTATAGGCATCCTCTGTGGATTCCCAGGACATCAGAGAGATTGGGATACAAGAACAACAACTCATCAGCCATCAGCTCACAAAGAGAGTGCTACCCTACAACCACCCACCCTGGCAGCAGCACTGGACTGCCTTAGTTTGAGCTTTGTTTAAATTAAATTAAGCTAAATTTCTAATTGCTCTGGTGTGATTTAACATTTCATGTGCAAAAATCGTGTGCTGTTCCTGAGCCCACAGCCCAGAAACTCATTTTGGTCACCATGGTGGAAAACACAGACGAATAACATTTTGTTTTTCTCAAAGCCAGGAAAGATCTGTGATTCAAGGGAAGAACTGGTCAACAACAACTGCTGATTTCTTAAAAGACATTATAATATGTATCAATAAAATATATGACACATTATATATGTAAACGTTATATATTGCATATGCATATATGTAATACATAATGTTATGAATTCTATATGTAAATATAAATATTAAATATAAATATTTATAATAAAGACAATATAAAAACAATCTGTCTATAAATATATAAATACACAAATATTCTGTCCTTTTCAGTCAGCACTCCCACACTTTAAGAACCCACTCTCAGCAAGAATTTGGCTTTTTTTCCACCACTCTTCCTTCCACTGGGTAAATGTTGGTTCAGGTTTCTCCTAGAGATGCTGCCAAAGTTCTACAGCATCAGAGTGAGTTGTTGAGCACTTCCATCCCTCCCAATTCCTCAAACACAGAGAACAATTCGGCCTGACAGGTGAACAGCAAAGAGCTGAGCACAGCACAGAGTCTGGATTTCGTGAACAGACAACTCAAAACGGCTTAGCAGCAGTGTCAGCCCCTGTCTGCCAACACACAGACAGAGACAGGGCACGCCCTGAACACACGGACTGGAAAATGATTAAAGAGCTGAAACTCAGGATTCCCATCCCACTCTCAGAACTCTTCAAATCACAGGAACACAGAGATGTTCAGGTGG
>VXBT01004293.1:1617193-1709194 GCA_013400235.1 Oriolus oriolus | reverse complement strand
CGGGAGCCGCCGAGGGGCCCCGTGCGGGTCTGACCCCGGCGGCCCAGGGGACAACAGGCTGTCCCTGAGCCAGCAGGGCCCTTGCGGCCAGGAGTCCCAGTGACAGCCTGGGGTACATTAGGAAGAGCATTGCCAGCAGGTTGAGGGAGGTGATCCTGCCCCTCTACTCGGCCCTGGCGAGGCCACATCTGGAGTGCTGTGTCCAGCTCTGGGCTCCTGGGTACATGGAGCTCCTGAAGCAGGTCCAGGGGAGGGCAACAAAGATGACTAGAGGACTGGAACATCTCTCTTAAGAGGACAGGCTGAGGAAGCTGGGCCTGTCCAGCCTTGAGATGAGATGACTGAGATGGGACCTCATTAATGTGTATAAATACCTGAAGGGTGGGTGCGAAGCAGATGGAGCCAGTTTCTTGGTGCAGCCAAGCAATAGGATGAGAAAGGCAATGGGCAGAAACTGATGCACAGGAAATTCCACCTGAATATGAGGAAGAACTTTACTGTGTGAGTGACTGTGCACTGGAACAGATTGCCCAGAGAGTCTGTGGAGTCTCCCTCACTGAAGATACTCAAGAACCATCGGGATGCAGTCCTGTGCCATGTGCTCCAGGATGACCCTGCCTGAGCAGGGAGTTTGGACCAGATGCCCCACTGTGGTCCTTTCCAACCTAACCTACTCTGTGATTCTGTGATTCTGTGAACTGCTACAAGCACTGTGGCATGTGTATCCATCAAGGCTGAGCTCTGTGCCTATGACAGCAAGACTGCACTGGGTGTCTGAGTGCCACAACATGTCTCCAATTGCAGGATGCTTTCCAGAGTGTCCCTGTATCCACTGTGATATATGTCTCTGCAATCACAGTACATGTTGTTACTCAGCAATTACTCAAAAACATAAAGCAGATCCTTATTTGTGCAATGGCTAAAACTTGGCAGCAACTCCAAGCTTTGGGGTGTCTTGAGGTTTGGAGACACACATCCAGCAGAGCTCTAGCTTTCCCCGTCAGCGCATATGGAAAGGGTGGTTAACTATTGGAATGGACTGCCCAGGGAGGTGGTGAAGTCAACATCCCTGGGGGTGTTCAGGAAACTACTGGATGGGGCACTTGGTGCCATGGTCTAGTTGACAAGGTGGTGATCAGTCAAAGGTTGAACTTGATGATCTCAAAGGTCTTTTCCAGCCCGAATGATTCTGTGATTCCGTACAACCTTGTGCATTGTTCTTCATCTTGTTGTTGGAGCATGACCGGTGTACAGGAGATGGGAAGCTCTTCCCTTCCTTGAAGTTGAGGAAGAGACCATAGCCATGATGCGATGAAACCTGTTGCTCTCAGAGTGATCTTGACCAGAAGGGCTGCACACAAAGGAGTTAGAGGAACACATATGAATTAAACTGCTGCATGCCCGGCATGGATTTGGGCCAGTGTTGTTCTAACACACTCTTTTAGATATTATCCCCAAAAGCTTCTCCAGGATGGCAGTGTCACTGCAGTGCCTTGTCAGGGTGATGTAGCAAGTGTATTGCTGTGTAAAACACCAGAGTATATTCATGTTTTTTATGTCTTGCTTGTAGCTGCAGCACCAAGAAATGGACGTCATTCCACTTGAAGATGCTCTACAACTGTCGTCTCTTAATCTAGTGTAATGTAACTTCAGCTTCTTCTCATCCTCTTCATAATCTTTGAAATTATACATTAAGTGTGAAATGTTGACAGCAATAAACAAAGCAGTTTTCATTTTGCAGAAGGGAAAAGAAAAAAAAATCTATCCTGAGAAGTATCCCTTCAGAGGTGTCACTTTAAACAGGATGATCCTGGCCAAGGGCATGAAGAAGATACAGGCCCTCTGAGGAACATTTCACATTAAAGTGTGTGAAACCTGGACTGGTGGTATCTTGTATAAGGTGCTTTGCCTTCCAAGGACATTTTGTCCTCAGCACTGTCTGGGATGGTTGCTACAAAGTTTCACTCTGTCTAATTCCCATCTACGTGTACAGGTGCTTGCAGTGCCCTCAGGCATGACAGATGCCCACAAAAGCCCCTTTCGAGGCTGACTTCAGGTTCCCCAGTTGCTGACCTTGGCAAAAATACCTGGGGGGAAGACAGCAGTCCTGCCCTGCCACCTCCCTGCCTGAGGCTTCCTGAACTTCCAGGTTGCAGTGACAGCTGTCTTGGCCATGGTGCTCTTTTTCTTTGATTTGCAGGAAGAGATTCAGGAGCTGTTAGCATGAGTGGGGCAGGGGGCAAAGGGTTAATAGGGACAAAGAGAGGGCGACCTACTGTACACTAACCTTGACTTCGTACTGACCTGGAAAGCACCAGGAGCGTAGGGTGCATTGAACTTCAGATCCAATGAATCTGGCTCTGCTTCAGGATCAGAACTTAGAGGAGGAATCTGTTTTTGGCGGCCTTGGGCAGTCTGCCACAAGCCTCACCCAGAGCAGCTGGAAAAGGGAGTAGGAATCTGCTGGATCTCCCACTCGATCTGGGACAGAAGACATTTACTCCAACTCTTCCTTGTCCGTGCGGTTGCTGACAGCTATTTGCACTGTCAGTATCTGTCCTGGACCAGCCGGTAGGAAAATCTTCACCTTTATTCCTTATACCTGTGTTAGTGTTCGTATCACAGAGATGCAGATCATTTTACTGGATGTCACTTGCATGAAGTTTTAAAATTTTGTGTTGTCTGTGCCAAAATCCTAGTTTCTGTGTGGAAGCAGGTATGAAAAAGTCTATTTCTCTGGCTGCAAGCAGCCATCAAAAGACTTTTTCATATTTGCATCGCAACTGCTCCAACTGGAGGTCAGCCCTGCCTGCTTGTGCCTTGCAAGCTTTGCTCTGCCCCATTCCAGTTTGGATTGTTTTGTGTGACAGTGTGTTAAAAAATGAATTTGTTTTTATTAAAGCAAATAAAACCCAAATTATCTAGATTTCATTTAAAATAATTTAGGAAGATATAACCAGTGTATTTTCGTGCCAGGGCTCAGAAGTGGTGTTGGGGCAAAAGAAGTGGTGAAGAATGAATGGAAAGAGCCTGTTGGAATTTTAATGCTTTTTAAGATCCCAGAGAGGAAAGCTGATATATTTAGCAATCAATTCTATGAAATTTCAGACGGCAAGAATTAGTTTCTTAGAAAGACATGAAACTGAAACAGCCCCACAGTCATCAGAGAAATGTAGTGACTTTTTTCCCTTGAGACATATAGGATCATTTGATTAAAAAAAAAAAATTATATAATGCAATGGAAGAGCTGCAATCTTGCCAAAATCTTTCTCGTGCTGGGAAGAGGTGGCCTAAGGGTCAGTAAACAATATGGATTTTGAATGCTTTTTTTAAATTATAAAATCTATTTTCTTAAATGCAAAGATCTATCTAGTTTTAGGTCTGATAATATTAATCTAATATATTCTTTTAGATATAAGAAAGAAGTTTTTTATAATGAGGGTAGTAAAATACTGGAACAGGTTGTGCAGGGAGGTGGTGGCAGCCCCATCCCTGTAAACATTCAAGACCAGGTTGGATGGGGCTCTGAGCAACCTGGTCTAGTTGAAGATGTCTCTTCTCACTGCAAGGGGTGTTGGGCTAAATGATTTTTAAAGGTCCTTTCCAATCCAAACTGTTCTGATTCTGTGATACTTTATACCATTTTGAAGTCCTAGCCACTCATTACCTGCAGCTTGTACTTACTATTCCAACTCAAATATATTAGGAACCCCAGGAGATATATTTGAAACTTCTTTGTAAGTTGTTATTGACCCCTTCAAATTCAACATTGTTTTATTTGCCTTGAGCAGTTAAAAGAGAGTATTAAGAAATAGTAAATAAGGTTTAAGAAAGAATTGGAGCATGGGACTGTAGCACAGGGGAAGCAAATAAAGCCTGGCTGGCACAACACTGTCTTCTGTGCAAAACTGGAGCCCAAGACTACATCCTGTAACATGAGACACGACTGAAAAAAAAGGCAGAGATCTTCTACACTGAAGAAAGGACAGAAGATGGATTAAATAAATTTGAAAGGTTGAGATTATTAGGGTTTTAGACTGCAGCTGAAGCACAATAGGAGGTTAAAAGATGAGGATTGCTTGAACAAAAAAAGCCTGACTTTTTGTTTGCTTTTAAAGAGAAGCAAGTTGAGCAGCATTCCAGTACACTACTACTTTTATAGAATTCCTTGTAAAAAACAGCTGCTTTTTTTTCTAGGTGACATTTCTGTATCTGGAAATGTCTTCTCATTGGCCCTTGAATAATTTCCCATGATGTACATGTTAGTGGAAAATGGCATCTTTCACCCCTTCTTACAGTTTTTAATGCCAAACTGCAGCATAGTTTAACACAGTTTCTCAAAAATGCCTCCAGTTGCCAAGGAAGAGATAACTGAAAGAATGCAAATAACCTTGATTCACAGACCTCTGCTTCTTTTCAGCTTGTCTTGACAGGTACCCAGAGTGTCCAGACAGTTCTTTTAACTCCTATCATTGCAGAATACAGACCCATGCTTCTTGCAGTGCATTTCTTGCATCTTTAGGATGCAGAATAAAATATTAACACAAAATTTGTGCGGCAAAGGTTGGCTGTATATCAACAGCAGAAGAAACAGTACTGGCAGTAGTGGTGTGTTACTAAACCTATTTACAGAGAAGGAGCTGCTTTGAGTTGGTGCAGTTAATGCAGTGCCTACCTAACCCCTCCCACACACAACCCCCCATCCCATGACAGAAAAAAAGGTCTCAGACTGATGTTCCACTGAAATCAGATTATCCCATATATAATTCAGGACAGTAACTGACATAAGATCACTTGTTTAGCCACAGTAATTTTATTCTGCATTGGTCACTCATGGTCCAGGGTTTGGTGAAAACATGCTTCTGTGAGTAGAACAGCTGCTCAAGAGTATGTGTCACATGCTGTTATACAGATCCTCAGGCATTTGCATAAGGCAAGAAGAGCTTTTGCTGGACAATGCTGCCCCAATTAAGATGATTTTTTTCACCCTAGTTTATAGTGGATTTTTATGAGTTCTGAAGCAAAACATGTTCTGGAAGCTCATGATGAGAAAATAACTGAAGTATTTACATCCCTGCATCACACTCTGTTCATGCAGTCCTGTCAGGTAAGGAGTTCTTATTAAGTCCACTTGAGATGGCCCTGGAGCACTCAGAGGAACAGGATGATTTGTGCAAGGCCCTATAGGATATGCCTGATAGAATTTGGAATAATTCTTTTTTGTCATGTATGTTAACCATAATATCACTCCTCTACCTAGAATATGGGCATTTATTTCTATGGACCTTAAAACACTCATAGTTGCATTTCTTAGGGAAAAAGAAATACTCTGCTGTACAAGCTGAAGATTTGTTACACTCCAAGTCTTACAGGAAAAAATGGTGAGCACTATATATGTGGAATTCCCTTAATGCAATGTATGTAGGGGGACTTGCTCTCCATTGGTTCTCAACTGTTCATATTTCTGTTCTTTCTTTTTTATCTGAACAGGTTTAACAAGATTATCTTCCTGTAATGGCCACTGTGGTTTGTCCTCACAGCCTGGGACCTCTGGTACCATCCCATTCTTGATTCTTGTACCTCCAGTTTTGTTCTAGGATAACATAACACAGTCAACAGAAAATAACTTCGTGTTGTCACAGTTAACTAAAGATAACCTAAACCTAACCTGACCACTGGGTGGTTGCTATCACCTCTAAAATCTATCAGAATCAGCCTGGGCCAGACAAGTGCTGAGACCCTGCCCTGTCAGGCTGATGCAAACCCTTCAGGCTTTCATTTTTAATAGCAAAAATGATGTTTACTTGACTGCAGACTAAGTCCTGAATTTTAGAGAGGGCACTGCTGTAGGCAAGGCTGTTGGCATTTGTCCTTTGCAACCATACCAGAGCATTACTTGTTATCTCTTCATCTGGCATTAAAAACTGTCACAAGCAGGATGCTTGTGCAAATTAATCACATGTCACTATGAAGGCAGCATTTTCCATGGTCCTAAAATGATATAAAGGTGGAATTTTTGAGACCAAATTTATGCTACTTTTTTTTTTCCTATTACTGCATCATTCCACAGTGTTTAGATTTTTCCACACTACTGTTCAGGATGATAGTAGTTCTTCTGGTATTCTACTTATATTTTCCTTTGAAACAAAACATCTGGACCAATCAGGAAGCATGAAACGAAAGGGCTGTTTTGTTCCTTCATTTTTGTAACTTATTTCCTGTGTGACTGTGTATTCTTCAGCATGTAAGAGTTACTTTTACAAAGTATTTTGTGAGGTCTGGATGGTGTAATACTACTGCATAATGTTGGATGTATTCTGTTACTGGTTTTTTCCTAAGGGATTTAGTATTTCTGAAAGATCCAGTTTTTTGGCATAGTGTTAGAGGAAGCTTAAGATGAACTTAAAAGTACTATACTAACTATATAGTATTATTATATATTAGTGGAAAAAATTCAGAGAAAAAAATTTTTAATTATATAGAGGTGTCTTCATCTTGAGACGTAAGAAAGAAATTTTTTACAGTCAGAACAATCAGTTGCTGGAAAAACCTCCTCAAGGATGCAGAAGAAGCTCCCCCATCACTGGAGGTTTTGAAGTTGCAACAGCACACAGTGCTAGACATCATCAAGCTCCCTTTCCCACCAAAAATTGGACTGGGTGAACTTTGGAGGCCCCTTCCAACCTGAGCTCTTCTGTGCTTCTGTGTTTATTGCATGACTGGACTGCAGGAAAAAAATAATTGTTTTCCAGTATTTTCATTGCCAGTAAATACTGGCTGTTTTTTAACCTATTTTTTTTGTGATTGAAGTCCCATTTTGATTTTGCTCTTTAACTTCAATACATTAAAAGAATGGACAAAATACATGTGCTGAAGTTTCAATACCTTGGCCTTTCCTGCAATAGATGAACTAGCTCTTGAGGGACATCTGAGTCTTGGGCTAAGAAATCTCTAAAGGCCTCCATTTTACTGAACTTTCTATGGTAAAATGAATGAAAAAAAAAAAAAAAAAGGAAAGAAAATAAGCAGCTTTATTTCCAGAAAGAAGAAAGAAGTGCAGTGGGGGATAAGCCATTCTTTTTCACAGCCAGTCAATGACCTGCATGCTTTAAAATGTACAAGTCACATTTTAGGACATAGGTGATTCAGATACTAGGCAAGGTCTGGAAAATTTTTACCACCACTGTTCTCAGGATATTTATTGTCTTTTTAATGGACATCAAGTGTAGCAAAAGCACCGTGGACTTCAGTCAGCTCTGCCACATTTTCACTTTTGAGTTTCTCTTTTGTGGAGACACCATGCTCCAATAACAAGAAAGCCTAAAGCAAATAGCTAAAACCCAAACAGAGGGAGATCCCTCACTGCAATATGGGCTATATTCCATAACTGTAAGAATGCCATGACCTCCAGATACACATAAAATTCGTGTCATATTCTGCAGAAATTTCTGGGGATTTTAGATAATATTATCTGCAGCATGTAATTCAGAATTTGTTGCCTGCTTGTGCTGTAATGAAAACCACAATGAAACACCTTTGTAAGCCTGTAGGAGCTAAAAGAGCTGTGGAAATCTTCCTGAGACCTTTGAATAAGTAGTATTCCAATGCCAAATTAAAGAGATTCCTGCTATTTCTGAAGGTAATCAGAGTATATCACAGCTATATTGTTTTTCTCTAGTAGTATGAGAGTAACTGTGTAAAACAGATAGGCCTTTTTTCAGACAAGGCTCTTTTTTTGACAAACTGGAATGGACACATGAGCAAAGTTTTTCACCACTTTGAGTGGTTTTCACTCACATGTGAGTGAGAGGGTTGGGTGTAGTGCTTGGTGAAAAGTACGTAATTCAGGAAGAGTAAATCCTGCCAGCATCTCCAGAACAAGACAAAGGTCCGGATACAGACCAAACAAGCAATCCTATAGCTGGAGGAAACATCCTGCACAGATGCTCAGTTGTGCAGGGATGGCCACGTCCACCCATGAGATGGAGGGGATCACATTGGCTCCATTGGAAGGTCCTGGAGGATGGGTGGCAGAAGGTGTGCTTTTTAGCAGTCTTTGTCATGGATTGGTTTTGAGACTTCGAATCACAAAAGGGGACAAGAGAAATTTAGAAAAACTGTTTGCACTTCTGAACCCATGATGGTGGTGCCCAGGTGCCCACTGTAGTCACTAAAAACAAATACCTCCTGCTTAAAACTTGGCACGGACTCATTACAAAAACAAACACAGAAAATCCTGCCAATCTCTCCTGGTGTGCTGCCAGGAGTATGCTAGTGCTGAGATGTGGATTGGAATATATTTGAATTAGTTGTCCCAGTAAATTTGCACAGATTCTTGACTAGTTTCCTGATACATAAACATCTCCTGACCTTTGGGCAACTCTTCCTAGGAGTGATCATCTTCCTTTGTGTCACCAAGGCTGTCACCTCTGTTCCTCATTAAATAAGGCTCAGTGCCACTCTCTCTTGCTAAAATCCTCTCCAGTCCTTGGTGTTGTAGATGGACATGTTCTCTGAGGATTAAAACTTGGTCTTCATGCTTCAAAGCACCTGATAACCCTCTGCTACTATTATTTTCACAATTGGCTTCATACAGTCTTAGTGATCTCAGGGAGCTGGCATTTGCATATCACACCATTGTGAGAGACTGAACTGCTAAGAGATAATGACTCAAAACATTCCCCCATTTGTGGAGAAGCGAGGGTGCTTTGCTGAAATGGGGGAGGTGAGCTTTTGGGTGTGTAAATGGCTAATGTCTGATCTGTAAGACAGAGGGTGAATGATGGGCTGTGAGTGGGTTAGGAGACAATCCTTAGAGACTGGATGGTGCCTCCTGTCGTTTGTTGTCCTCCCTTGCACAAAAAGCTGGGTTGTGGGGCTCCTCCTCCTCCTCAGATTTTCCTGGGAATTTTTCCCCACCATTTCTTTGGGACTTCACCCCCACCCGGTGGATCTGGTCTGCAACCACCACTTCAATCAAGACTGCACAGCAACCAAGTCTTGTCCCTGGGCCTACAGGTGGTGAAAGCCTCACCCTCTCGTCCTGTCTCTCTCTTTCTTCTCCCTTGTGCATGTCCTTAGGTGATGTTGTTGCACTTTCATATTGCAATGCTTCCATGTTGTTACATTACTATAGATAATAAAAACAACCAAAATGGCTACATTCTTGTTTTTCTTTGCAACTAAATTGTACTATAATAAACCCTACATATGTATATTTACAAACACCAACCATTTAGTGTTTTTTCACTCTAATCCGCCCCAAGGGATCTATTAAGAAGAACTTGGGTTACCCCTGCCTTCTGCAGCAGGTTGTAACAACCACACATAGGTGTCTGCACCCCATTAGAGCATACTGGGATGGAAGCAACTGTCACGATCCGCTAATACAAGCGGGAGTCGTGATGGTTCGTTTACCGATCTCAGAAGGCAAAAGACACAAAGGGGATTTCAGTTTTAATCAAACAGTGCACCTGTATTGAGTGCCAACAGCACGATTATGCGATAGAGGAGAGAGAAAGAGATATAAAGAAACAAAGTAGAGATGAAGAGAGAGAGAGAGAGGGGCGCGGGGGGGAAATAGCTACCGATGGATGAGATGAAGTCCTCGTGGTCCTCTGCCAATAGACTCGCCAGCGTCTGTGGGGAGATCTCATCAGGTTTAATTCAGAAAGTCCCTTTATAGTCTTTTTCGAAAGCGGCGGGGAGACAACTGGCCAGGAGGTGAGGAAATCTGCAGCTATTGTTGTGAGGCCCGTTGTTTTGGGATACAGGAGCGGGTGTACAGGACAGGTCATTCCTTCTCGCTTCAGTGCAGTCCTTCCCGTCTAGGCAGCAAGAACGGCGCCGCTGCGACCTGCACTAATTTCCTCAGGAATGCATACCAGTCCTCAGTGGGTGCACCTGCAGGAAACACTTGGCAAACATCCCACCTCAGCCAGGCCAGGACTCCTGTGCAAAAGTCCTCTTTTCTTTTGGGGTTTTTAGGGTTTTCAGTCTCTGTCCCAGTTGATGATCGTGAGGCAGATGAGGGACTTTCGGACCGTCTCTTACAGCAACAAGGACATGAGTCTGAAGTTATTGACCCAAAATTACCTGAACAAGAACTGGGGAAAATTTATGTATTTAATTCAAAACAGAAGAGTACAAACCCGTGTATCTTTGTTTTACTACTATTTTCAGGTTTCTTGCAGGATGACTCATATCTGACCAGGAGCCTCATGTTTTTGTTTGTTCTGCTGCTGCCAGGTGTTGGTTGCCCATTCTCCAGATTCCTTGAGGCACCACCACTGGGGAGACTTACCAGTCCCAGCCTGCACCAATGAGCCTCAAGAAGTGCTTTTCCTTTAAAACTTCCTCAACCCCTCTGTTCTCCACTTTTCTCTTTCTTCTTCTGCCCCCACTCCTCCTTGCTCAGCTCTTTTGCCTTCAAAACAAGTAGGCTGAGGTGACAGGTGCAGAAGGAGCACGTTTCTTTGCCCTGGTCACACTTACTGCACTCCCTGCCCATTCTTCGTCCCTTGCTTGGCTCTGTAAGATTGTAAGAACTGCTCCCACAGGAGTGACTACACTTTATGTAAGCAATCTTGAACTGGCTGGGTTATTCCAAATTGTTTAGCAGCCAGAAATAAAAATAGCAAATGAAGGTAACTATTTTTGTGATACTAAGTGAGTTTTATGCTTGTGCAGTTTTAATGCTGCTATCAATAGCTGGGTTAAAGCCTAGCTAGGAGACATTGCCAGAGCAGTCTTGCCATGCACAACAGATTTATTGCTTGCTGTCACAGGACTCCAGTCCCCACTTAGGACATACTGTGCCACAACTGCTTTAAGTGTGTAAAGAATAGCACTGGAGAATGGGTCTGTTGGAAGCAGACACGAGAGGAACAAAAAGCTTTGTCTTGGAAAGAGCACCAGAGATTGTGTGCACATCACTGACGACTGTACCATCATACAGACTTCTTCATGGGGGACAAGTAGTCCTTCAGATGGTTTACATGTATACTGGCCTATATGATGCTGGGACAGGCATGGTTAAGCAGTCAGGCTTTAAGGAAAAGGAGTAACAGAAAAGGATAATGTGCAAGAAGCATTAGACAGGAGAAATGTAAAGGGATTTTTCAGCATTAGGGCAACTAGCAGCAAAATAACAAATTAGGCATGTATTTGCCGTCAGTTGCACTGTCCTTTAATTATTATGTGCTTAATTAAAAGTTCTTTTAAAGCTATTATTATGAAGCACCTGATTTCTCTGTAACCCGTTTCTTGACCTCAGAAATAAACCATGGCAAACAGAAGTCTGTCACCAGTATTATTACATCAGTTTGGAGATAGGCTTGTAAAGTCAATTAAACATCCTGAAATAATCATGCTGATGGAAGCTGCAGCTTTCCATGAAACCACACCTACACCACAAACTTTTGCCCTCATAGCTGTTATAGCAGGAGATATTGTTTATGGCTGGTGTATTTTTGTTGCCTAGCTGTCTTGTGTGGGGCACAAAAAATATATATACCAGGAAATACATGTTTTCTGTGTATGGTATCAGGAAGCAGCAAGGGCCAGTTCCTTCCCAAGGGTTGGGGACATGTGGAGATCCCCAGGGGACAGGTCAAGCAGAGGCTTCCTCAGCCAGGGTCCATTCTGCTGCCTTCAGTGAGGGAGCTGGCAAGATGGGGGGAAGCCAGGCACAGCCCCTAGCCCATGGCACTGGGTAGCCCCATGGGGAGGGGGATGGGCTGAGGCCAGGCTGGGATGTCTGCTTGCTGGCATGAGTCAGAAATAGGCTTGGTGAGGGGAACTAGGGTCAGATTCAGCCCTGTGATTACTAAATCTCTGAAAACCAGAATAAGACTCCTTATCACCAATTTTTCTGTGTTAAAGAGGGCATCATTTATTTAGGTGCCCGGAAGGCATGGAGGATCACTCCTCCTAACATCCCCCCGATTCTTACAAGTGTGTTGCTAATATACAGTTACTGCATGCATATTATAATTTGGCCATTACCATAAAAACCCTCTCTATGTTCCCCAAGTTCCCAAACTCAGTCTTTGTTTTGGCTGTAGCTGTATTCCTTAGCCAGATGTCCCCTCTTTATCTTCTAATGTCCTTGCATGGAGAATAATTTCTGCAGGCCTTGCTGCTCTGCTAAAGGTCCGCAGACACAGTGTCTTCTCTGCTAAAAGTTCACAGTCACAGTGCTTCTCTGCTAGGAGTTCCCAGTCACAGTGTCTTTCTACTAAAAGCTCACAGTTGCAGTAGAAATTGAATTAACCTTTTCGGTATCACATGGGCCGAAGGGTGCCCCAGCTGAGGTTGGTCAGGATTCTTGAGGCTGGTGGGTGTCCCCAGGCCCTGATGTATGGTGTTGTTTGTCCTGAGGGGAGAGAGAGTGATGCTGGTTTCCCAGTTGCAGTTGTTCTGGTGCCAGGTGCATGTTGCCACTGCAATAGATGCAGTGCCTTCAGCTGAGAGCCGAGTCTGCCTTGCACCAGGTGCAGGTCTGTGATGAGATGCAGCAATACCTGACACAGACTTGGCACTGTACTCTCAGTAGCCAGGAGATGCTGACTGCACAGGAGAGCAAGAGCTGGTGGTGGAGCAGCTCTGTCAAGCTCAACATGACCCTGTGACATGCACTGCAATTCTCTTTCCTGGATGTGTTGTGAAGGGTGTTCTCCCCCTCAAAGTGAGGTTTTCCCATCTTTGAAAAAGAAGCAGAGATAAAAAGCAAGATTGCTAGCACTATGCCAAGAGCCATCCCTTCCATGCAATGGATGTACCTGCACCATGAGCTCTGATATACAGGTACACGTGTGGAGTGACAAGGAATTTGGGGGATCTATTACTCAATCTCCCATGCAAAAGAAATGTTTTCCCTTAGAAATTTACCCACACGGACACCTCTGCTCTACAGTCACAACAGAAGGGATTTAAGAACTGTGTGTAAAGGGCTTTATACATCATTTTCTGCAGCCTTACTGGGCTTTATGAGCACCTCCTCCCAGTGCTCTTTGTTCTTTATGAGCACCCCATATCAACCAGTATGCCTAACTCCTTACTGCTTACATACAGTACTGCCTCCCTGAGTGGGTCCACCCTTTCCAGTTTCTGCTGCTTCTCTGCTCATATAGATCAGGAAATGCAGTAATTTGCAGACTCAGTAATTCACTGGCAGTACGTATGACATGCTGCACGAGAAGGAAACGCCCTGCTGCACACCAGAGAGAGGCTTGCAAGCTGCCAAGTTTCATTTTCACAGCTGAGTTATTAAAAAAAAAGAGTCTCATGACTGTTTTGACAAGCACACCTGTAGCATTCCAGCAGATGTGGCAAAGACTGTTGTGTCTGTGTTTAGGTCAGAGTCCCTTCTGAGTCAAAAAGCAATGAGTTCCACTTTCTGCATTGGTATTAAAGTGGTTGGTCCTTGGTTTCTCTGGCTGCACACCCCTAAATAGCAATGATGGGGAATTTAGAGGTGTCAGAGGCTGGAAAGACTGATGTCTTGAGATATTTTGGGATGCGTGTGTATGGGGGAAGGGGCAGGTTGAGCCTTGCCCTGGTGAGGAAGTGCACTACCCTTTACACCCCCTCTGCCCTAGAGCCTGTATCCCAGCCCGGCAGTGCCTGCCAGTCCCTGGCACAGCAGAGGCAATCTCCACACCTGCCTCTGGAGCCCCTAACCCAGATCTAGTGTGACCAAATGACCAGAAGACTCGGCAGAAGGGCCCAGGAAGGCCAAGGTGTATTTAAAGCTGAACATGAGGCAAGCGTATGTCTTGACCTTATCTCCTCTTGGAACTTCTATCTGAACACTGCTGAACCCAGTAGTGGGTAGCTGAATGTGTCCTTTTCTATATCTTTTCTGTCTTTCTCTCTTTCTTCCTCTTCTAATTTCTTCTTGGAATTTTTGAGTAACTTAAAACTGAACAGGCTTAGAGTTTGCTAAGTTGAATGGGCCAAGTTAATGCTTTGAGAAGTGTTTCATGTTGGCTGGATGCTGCTTTAAACCTTTTGCTAAAGTTCTCTGATTTTCTAAAGTTTCCAGTAAAGTATTTTTTGTTGTTTTGACCTTCTGAGCTTATCTTGTCAGTATTTATCTCACGCACCTAACTCAAGAGTACATGAACAACAGTAAGCCCTTTTAAAAGTCTCGTTGAGCAAGTTTTTTTGGGGTCTTACAGGAGGTTACATGAAATTCCAGATATATTAGTATCCAGCAGCCACACACTCCTCTCAACATTTATATCATGTTGATTCACTCAGGCACTTTAGCCTGATTAGTACCCATGTACTTTGATTTCTTTAAGTCACTCAAGAAACAAGATTACACTGTACTTTTCCCATCTTGTGTGGATGCAGCTACAAACAAATTTTGGCTGTATTTTGACTGCTTTCTTTAAAAGTGGCTTTGCCTGTTATTTTGATGCACTCCACTAGGAGCTAGGTGATATAAAACCATCTGTGCTAAGGTTAGTATTACTTCATTTCTCTAGTCCCTAAATGGGTAGCAGGGTAATTTATGTGAAATCTCAGTGCAGAAGATGGATGATTAGCAGAGATCCATTTTTTAATGAGAACGGGATGGGTTGACCTTGGCTGGATACCAGGTGACCACCAAAGCCACTCTATCAGTCCTCAGCAGGAATGGAGGTGGGGAATAAAGTGGGAAAAAACCCTCACGGGTCAAGATAAAGTCAGTTTAATAAAGCCAAAACAAAGGCTGAGTGCAGAAGCAAAGGAAAACAAAAGATTTGTTCTCTATGTCCCAGCAGGCAATATCCAGACACTTCCCGAGAAGTTGGCTTTTAGTATGCATACTGGTTGCTCTGCCTCCTATACAGACAATTCTTGGCACCTCTCCATCACTGAAGAGATCCAGATGTGTTTTGTGCCCCTGTAGCCCGATGACACCAGAGTACACTGTACACCAGTGCCTACCAAGGCTTTTTATTTCTGTGGTACAGTTCTTTCAGACCCAGGCATTAGTGAAGACATTAAGACCCATTTCTCCTACCGTTAGTGAAGAGCCCAAACCCAGCCTTCCAGATCCAGTCCTTTGTGAAGACATTAGCACCCACTTTTCCTACCATTTGTCAAAGGACCGGCTTCTTGATCAGACCTTTACTCTTCTTCCTCCTCCTCCTTTACTAATTGACAATATGGATCCATTGTTTTCTTCATCCACTGTTTCTTTTTCAGTACTGGGAGAATTGCTGCAGTTGTTGTTTGGGTTCCTGTCTCAGCCACATTCCTCTGAGAGTACTGAACTGGCTCCTTAGGCACAGGCCAGGACCCAGTATGGTACTAGAAGCTGCTGGTTTTCACTGGGATAGGCAAGGCACCTTTCTATCCCTTTGTGGCATGTCAATTTGCCAGCGTAACCTGCCTCTTCAGGTGTGAATTTCCAGGATTTGGTAGGTGATAACTGCCCCAGGAACCTGCCCAAATTCTTCCACATACCCTGCCACCCCAGAACCAGCTGTCTCAGGGCACATTTCAGTATCACTTCATCCAAAAACTGTCTTCTCCTAGATCAGGATGATACCATATCCCACAAGCCCCATAATATGCTAACAATGTTAATTAGTAGTATTAAACAGCTCATGTAAGGATGAACAAGGACCTCAGAAGCCAGCATAATAAAACCATCTGCACCATTCCTGGGTATGGAGAGGGATATGTACTTCCTCGTGCTCTCCACAAGATACTTCCTCCAGAACAGCAAGGCCAGAAATGCCAGGGCAAACGACAGAGCCATTGTTTTTATTAACATGTTCTCAAACTCAACTAAAAAAAGAGATAAGCAGTGCAGCCAACAATCTCTGTGACCTGCATGGGAGCTTGAATAACCACTGAATAACCGCTGAATAACTACTACAGCTATAGCACATTTCATACAAAACTCTTGTTATCTCATGCCCCATATTGGGCATCAAAAGGACTGTGATGGGTTCACCTTATCTGGAAATCAAGAGGTCATCAAGCTGCTCTATCACTCTGCTCCTCAGCAAGATGGAAGGGGAAGGAACTAACATGGAAAAAACCCTCACGGGTCAACATAAAGGCACTTTAATAAAGTGGAAGCTCAAGCAAAGCAAAAACTCCAAAAGATTGTTCTCTACTTCCCATCAGCAAGCAACATCTGGCCATGTCCTGGGAAGCAGGGCTTCAGCGTGTGTAGTGGTTTCTCTGGAAGGCAAATGTAAATAATAAATGCCCCACCCTCCTACTCCTTGCTGTTAGCTTTTATATTTGAATAAGCATCATATGTTCTGGAATACCGATTTGGCCAGTTTGGGCCAGCTGTCCTGGCTGTGTCCCCTCTCAAGATCTTGGCCACCCCCAGCCTTCTGGTGAGGGAGGAGTGTTGGAGAGATCAGTGGCCAAAGCACTGGTGTGTTATCAACACTTTTTAGCTCCCAAAGCAAAGCACAGCACGGTGGCTGCTGGCGGCGAAATTAACTCCATGCCAGCCAGCCCGGATACAGAGGAAGACGTGCAGGCGACAGTACTCAATGCCAGAGAAAAACTCGCTTAGAAACGCGATTCACAGAGAGGTGAATTATTGAACGATTTCTTGTGAAGTATTCATCTTTGGCTTATTGATCCGCTTTTCACAGTGTGAAAAGACCACGGGAAGCGATAAATTAGCAAACAATTGCATCGCAGGAGGACAAGCCTTCATTCCCCAGGTGATCCTTGCACAGTGGAAGACCAAAGCAGCCACAGCTTCCTCTGAGCGGGGCTCTCGTGAGCAGCCAGAGGGACAGCACGGCGCCTCAGGACGCGGGGGTGCCCCTGGCGCGGACGAACGCTGATTTCCCAAGTATCCTGAAGGCACCGCTACGTCATTTTGAAAAATGGCACTTTCTACACTTCCCGTTGCGGAGGCAGCCCAGAGCCATCCCAAAGCCGCTTCCTGAACGTTCCGGCGAGGAGATGGACGCCCAGTACCACCCACCCCCGCTACACTCCCGGCTGCGGATCGGGGCTGCGGGGCGGAGGGAGCATCCCCCGCGGGCGGGGCGGTCTCGTTTCGATTCCCCGAGGGCGGTGGATTTGTTTCGATTCCCCCCCTTCCACGGTGACGAGGGCTGCGGGGGCGGGACGCGGGGCGGAGAGTTTAAAGGCGACAACCGGAGCGCGCCCCGCCGGCGGTGGCGGCGGGGGACGGGCAGGCAGGTAGATGCGCTTCCTCGGCGACCCCTTGTGCCTCCCCCTCCCCCTCCCCGGTAAGGGGAGCGCGGGGGTCGGGCGCCCCATCTCCGTGCGGGATGCCGGGGTGCGGCGGGCCAGCCGCCGCGGCGGGAGCTGCCCGCGCCCCCTGCGCTGCTCCATCGGTGCTTCGTGCAGCGCGGGGGCAGCCGCGGCCTCCTGGGGGTGGCTTCCTATCGGTGGAGCTGTTGGGAGCTTCCTGCAGGTTGGAGCAGTTCCGGAGAGGGGACGTGCTGCCCCGAGGAGGAGCGTGGGTGCGGGATGTGGCGTATGGGTAGCGGGGGTGGCTGTGCTGGTTGGGAAGCCTGCCAGGGAATGTGTGGGGTGGTTGAAGGAGAAGGAGAAGAGTGCATTCTTGCTCCGGCCAGGCATCTGGGAGTGTGTGTTGGCCTGGTACGGTTTGCGCGGAGGAGCTGGGGGAGATGTGATGCTGTGTCCGTGCTTGAAAAGAAGAGGGAGAACTCCTTTAGCATAGCCCGGAGCGAAGCATTGTCTTCAGTGGTTTTGGATCCTTTCCCTGAAAAGCAAAACTCTTGTACAAGGTCGTGGAGTGGTCACTTAACAAAACAGACTTTTTCAGCTGCAAAGGAGTTTGAGCACAGTGTGCACTGTGAAAGAATAAATGCAAAAGGATCTCTCTATTTTCTTTTAGCGATTTACAGAGAATTAACTTCAGATTTATTTCCTACCAGTGTTTTTTTACCAACATGCAATTAAATTTGTCAAGCATTGGCTGTGAACTATGTACGCTTGAAAACCTTGATGTTAGGGCAGTCTTGGTGTTTTGGTCTCGGGGTTTTTTTCGTTTGTTTTTTCCTCATTCCATAGTCAATACCCTCTGGAGTGAATCTATACAAAGGAAATATTCAGGCTGTTTGTTGCCGTTTTTTTCTCTTACCTGGTCATAGAATCATACGAAATGCTGAGTTTGAAGAGAGTTATCAGCATCATTGAGTCCAAGTCCTGGCCCCACACAGGACACCCACCCTAATAATCACACCATGTGCCTGAGAGCGTTGTCCAAATGCTCCTTAACTCAGACAGGCTTGGTGCTGTGAGCACTTACCTGGGGAACCTCTTTCTGGTATCCAATCTAAACCTCCCCTGGCTCAGCTTCAGGCCATTTCCTCAGGTCCTGTCGCTGGTCACGAGAGTGAAGAGATCAGTGCCTGCCCCTCCTCTTCCCCTCATGAGGAAGTTGCAGACTGCAACGAGATCTCCCCTCAGTCTCCTCCCGGCTGAACAAACCAAGTGACCTCAGCCGCTCCCCGTACAGCTTCATCTTCAGACTCTTCACCATCCTCGTGGTCCTCCTTTGGGTGCTCTCTAACAGCTTCATGTGTTTTTTATTTTGTGGTGCCCAAAACTGCACACAGGATTCAAGGTGAGGCCACACCAATGCAAAGAAGAGCAGGGCAATGATGACAGGAACAGTGCTAGGCTGAGCAAACAACTGCAGCACTGTAAACATGTCCCTCTTGGACTGAGTTAGGTCTTGTATGGCTGAGCTGGACTGGCGATTTCAAGATTATTGTTGTTTCAGAGAGGAACAGAAAGGTTAACTTTTCCCACTGTTGTGAGGTTTTGGCGATTTTTGTGTTGACACAGTAAAGACACTGTGCAAACAGGATATTGAACATACTTTTGCATCATTTTTTTGTATATAAAATGGAAAATGCAAGTCTTTTCTTAATTTGCTGTAAATCATAGGCATTTGTGTGTATAAACAGATATGTTCCTTGAAAAAGCAACTCCAGACATGGAGTTTTCTTGGGTACAACTTGTTATTGGTAGGTTACAAAGAAGGAAGACTCATTTGAAACTGAAGGCAAAGAAGACTGTTTTGTTTCCCTTAACAAAACAGGATGTGCTGGGGAGCAAGGCCAGACCTGTTGGCTGCTGCAAGCTGTGAAGCAGTCTTCAAGGAAGACTAGTCACATGTGCTTGGCCTGAGTTCAGCTTGCAAGGAAAGGAGGAAGGATGTTCTAAGGTGTCATCCGGTTTTGGCTGAGATAGAGTTAATTTTCTTCCTAACAGCTGGTACGGTGCTGTGCTTTGGATTTAGGATGAGAGTAGTGTTGATAGAACACTGATGTTTTTGCTGTTGCTAAGCAGTTCTTATCCTAAGTCAAGCATTTTTCAGCTTGTCCCACCAGTGCACAGCTGGGAGAGCTAGCTCGAACTGTCCAAAGGGATATCCCATACCAGAGAATGTCATGCCGGTCTGTCAGGTTTCTGTTGCCCTGTCCGTGGGTGTGAAACTCTCATTTCCCAGGGTCTAAAGTAGGTACGGAGCTGGTGTCCTGGGGTGTGTGCACCTGTCTCTTTTTGTGAAAGGTGTTGTCTTGTTCCTGGTGATGTGTTTCTGATGTCCATTTCCTTGCTATGTCACTTCCTTGCCTAGTACCTTTCCTGTGTGCAAGTGAACCACAAATCCTTGCTCTAAAGATCAGTAACATTTCAGTGTCCACATCTTGAGGTTTTGCATGGTTTTCTGCTCGTCAGCAAGGCTGGCCCAACTTCTGGCTGGGTTTGGGTCTCGTTTCTGTAGTCCTGTTTGGTGGTCATGCATCTGAAGAAGAACTGAGCTGCCAAGCTGTGTCAGCTGTGAGTTTGATGTGTGGCTAGCTGGAGACATCATGTAGCTGGGCTTTGTTATTAATAACAATTGCTTTCTGACAGTTTGCACAAACAGAAAGCAACATACAGAGGTAATCTGAAAAAGGAGGACCTCAGGAGGTCATTGGGGCCAGATCTGCCCAGAACAGGCCCCTGGCCCAGAGTCTTGTTGTGTGTGTATTCCACTTATATCCCTTGTTTCATTCAGACCTTGCACACAGACCTTCCCTATCTGGTCTGTATGTGGTGTTTGAGGTATTAACAGGCCTTTGAGGCATCTGTGCTAATCGCGTCCTAGGCTGTGTTTGCCAAATATTGATAAGGATGTTTGTCTTGTTTCTGACAATGTCTGTGCCCTACAATTGTCAGTTTACTACAGAGCACATTTCCAGGGAAAAGCTTGGTATAAAATGAAGAGCAGCCTGGGATGTTCTGTCAGCTCTCTCACCCCAGCCATTTAACATCTTTTGAAAGCACAGCCAGAACTTAAAAGTCTCACAGCTGACTTCCAAAATATGGAAATAGTGCTTGCACGCTAGACGCAGTTCAGGTGAGAATCCCTTCTCAGGAGTGAGAGGTGCTTTGTGCTGTCAGGGTGTGCTGATTCAGTGTGGTACTGCACCGATGGAGCTACAGAACGGTAGCTTGAATTCCCCTAGTACTACTTCTGCCTGAGCACTTGGGAAGGAAGGGTATCTGGAGAAGCAAAACTCTGTAAGTGGTGTTGAAGATTGCTTGTGTCCAGTGATGGAGGTTGTGTACAGATCTCCAGTTCAGACTGAAACAACTTGATAATGTTTTCTCTCTATTCTCTTACCTGGGAAATGGTTTGCTTTGTCTTCTTAGAGGCAGACAGCTCCAGAGATGCATGCTGTCTTTATCTTTGGAGTACTATGATGTGTAGGACACTGACTGGCCATAGAGCCCAGAAGCAGTAAAGAAACTTCATTTGGTCCAACGTGCTGAGTTCAGGACAACATAATAACCGATAAGAAGCCGTCATTAATCTGCTCTGATTGCCTTAATGTAATCCAAATCTGATCTAGAATCTCATTCATCATTTTCCAAGTGGTGCTGGCTTTTACTGGGAGCAAAGGGTCTTTGGCACTTCAAAGGTCTGGTACAAATCTGGCATTGTGACTTCTTACAGAATTTTATTTTTTTTCTTGTTTCGTAGGGCTGAGTGAGAATCTACCTATAGATAGGCTATCTCTATCTATCTATCTATGTATCTGAATATATCCCTAATGATAGGGATGTTTAATGAGATGCTGTCTAAATTGTAGGCTCTTCATTTGAGTTGACCAGTTTCTCCAACATGAGCTGACATTTTACAAGGGCTGAACATGAGATCTTCATGTTCATGTTCATCTTTTTCAGTATCTCTCTCTTTGTGAGATACTGGTTGAACATTCGATTAAAATGTTGTTCAGATAGTTGCAAATACCACTATGACCTTTTTCAGGCTAAACAGATCCATGAGGATGTCCATGTCTAAATCTCAGCTTCCTTCCTCTCTTCTACATGAGATTTCCAAATGTGTCTGCTTGTAACCTGGTCAGTTATAAGCTGTTCATTTTTGTCTCTGCTGTTTGTTAGGGCTTCCTCTGAAAGTACACGTGATTTCCAGATTTTTCATTTGACTTTTTGGCATTCTGTGGAAAACTGAGAGAAGTACATTTTCCCCTGCTTTTCACTGTCAAGGTTAGGCTTATACACATCCAAAGGAGGCTGTGTTCTGTAAATATGCCTTTGGTAGCTTTAGTTGTCAGGAAAACAGGTAAAACTGGCTAGCAGGCAGAGCACTGCCATAGTTACGGCCTCTTACACCTTCTCGGCCTATATTTTTCCTTCTTTTACTGGGTCTTCCCTGGCATTCACATATGCCTATATCAGGTCACGAGGAAAGCGTCATTTGGAAGACCTGAATGCAGTGTCCTTTTGCTGGGTGACTGCAGGGCTGCCTGCACAGATCGTGCTAGTGGTGGGCACGTGGCTGCAGGGGTCCCTCTGGTGTAGCAGAAGGGGTGACATGACAGTTCTTTCTTGGTGGCATCATGCTCTTGGAGCCAGTATGCTTTTGTTGAACGAGAGCTAATAGAGCCCTGAGGTTTCCTGTTGAGAAAACATGAATTATTAGAATGCTGATGAACTGTATTTAGTTGTAACTCGGCCACAGCGTAGATGCATTGTTGGGCTTTTTCTCCCGCTCCCTATTGCCAGTTTGCAATGTCTGCTTTTTGGGTTAAAGAGGAAGAAGGAATGATTCATCTGCTTAATAGGACTGAGGAAAGCACAGTCTTTAGAAGCCAGATTTCCTGAAAATAGGAGGATTCTTATTTGTCACCATTATTTTAATTCAGATGCAGGGCTCCTAAGATTGCTGTACTTCATTTGTTGCTTGCATTATGGAAATCTGCTGTGCCCAGAGAATAAAAACATTATTCTCCCACTGAGTAATGCTGTAGGGATGTATCCTTAAAGCTTAACTTTCAGGATCATCAGTAATAAAAGCATGGCTGTGTAGACCTTGTACTTTTTTTTCTGTGAATTAAACACTGTCATGCAGTTTCTCTTTTTAAAATGTGTGAAGCAGATGCAGACAGAAAAACCAATGGCTTGGGTTCACTCTCGAATTTCTAAAGTTTTTAGCATTGTCAGCTTCAGATGTTCAGAAAGCCCAAGCTGGCCTCTTGAGACCATTAGCTGGCATAAGGAACACAACACTTTTCAGTAGTGACAAATGGCTTTTCTGGGCAGCCTCCATTTGTGTTTTCAGAATTATCTTCTGAAGCGAGAGGAATCAAAACTTAGCACTGGAACCACTAACACTCTAAAGCTGCCCTGCTTCTGACAGCAGTCTGACTGAAGCAGTTCAGTGGGACACTGACCAGCACAGTAATGTAAGAGTTGATGACACGTAAAGTAAATGGAAATTTTGACCCCTGGCAGCAGTAGGGTTTGGAGCAGATTGTTTCTGACTTAACTGTATAATCTTTTGTTTTAATTCTGTGAGTAAAAATTAGTATGCTTCATTTTGCTGTCACGGTTGTGCTGGTGGTCTCAGGAGTCATAAAGTAAGTAAACAGACCATGTTTGATTTTTGTTTGATTTTTGTTGTCTGTTTGATTTTTTTGTTTGTTTCTGTTTTATTTCTGTGAATGATAAGGTCTGAACAATGCACTGGGAAGGGTCTCCCAGACCTTAGGGTGTCCCCACAACTTTGTGTTTCATAGACTCCATAGATTAGGAGAAATCCCCGCTTCACGAGGGGAACCTTTGTCTGGCTGGGATGGAGTTAATTTTCTTCATAGTGGCTGGTATGGTGCTTTGAATTTGTGAGCAAAACAATGCTGATAACACAGTAATGTTTTAGCTGTTGCTGAGCAGTGTTTGCACAGTCTTGGGGCCTTCTCTGTTCCTCACTCTGCCTTCCAGTGAATAGATTTAGGGGATGCACAAGAGGTTGGGAGGGGACACAACTGGGCAGATGACCCAAGCTGACTGAAGGGATAGTCAGTGCCATGTAGCATCATGCTCAGCAATGATAAAAGAGAGGGGGGGACTTAGGGGGATTAGCCTTCCCTGTCCTGGGAACTGGATGGGCATTATTCTGTGTCAGGGAGGTGGTTAATGATTGCCTTTGCATCCCTTGTTTTCTTATCTTTCTCTCTTCTTCCAAGTCTCTTTTGGTTACTGAACAATTTTTATCTTGACCTACACATTTTCTTGGCTTTGCTTCTTGCTTTTCTCTGTCCCCATCTCACTGGGGGTGAGGGGATGCAAGCACTTAGCTACCCACCAGGGTTAACCCACAGCACCGAAAACCCCAAAAAATCTTTCTATAGTTATATCCAGGTACAGCTGTGACTTTTACCTGTGCCAGTTAAGGCAGAGTAATAGACAACAGCTTTGTTCAATGCTCCTCACGCTCAATAGACTTTACATAACAGGCCCTCAGTTAGTCCATTGGTTTTGAGTTAAAATTGTTTATGCTGCAGGAAGATGTTGGGCAATAGCAAGATGTGCTGTGCTAGTCTGCACGGCGATTCTTTTGGATCATTAACTTAGATGTCAGACTTGCATGCCCAGTGTATCTCTTGGGTCTGCAAACTTGGGTGTAGTTGCTAAAGCCCGCAGCAGACGTCCCAGTTATGTGAATGATCTACAGTTTGAAGTTTTGGCTGGGAAACTCCAGTTCTGGAAAAGGATCAGAATTTGTGTTCTGGTGAAAATTCCTGCTGCCTGGAAGGAGGACATGCCGCCTTCTGATCTGAAACAGGAAGATCAGTTCCAAAATTTCTTAGCGTGGACATGTTCAAAAGTCTTTTTAAAATGCTTGTTGCTGCTTCACTGTGGAAGAAACAATCTTTTAAATATCTTGAAAACACCTTTTATTTGTACTTGTACGTTTAGTATATTCCTAAGAAAAGTAAGATAAAAATATAAATCTGGGGAAAAATAGCACACTGAGTAGAAGCATAGCTTTCTTTAAAAAAAACAAAAACCTTGAAATTCAGCTATAATTTAGAAAACCGCTGGTTCACATGTATTCTTTCTTGAAGAAACTTCTGTGTAGCTGAACTATTTTGGTATTATTCTTGAGATAATAATTTCTCAAACTTTCTGATGATAAAGAATTGAAATCTGGAAGAATTACACAAAAGATGAGGTAGAACCATCTTTTAACACTTGTTTTTTTCTTTTGTTCTGTTGCTCTATTTTTTTCATTTTTTTCACCTTTATAATGCTCGTACCATGCAATGTAAAAGAAGTCCTGGACATGTTATGAGTACACTTGGCTGGCTGTCTGGAGAAGTAATATTTTTAAAGTGTATGCTGTATGTACATTGCTCAATAAAGCGATTATTTAATTTGCCTGGGATAAATGTAAAACTTACTCCTCTGGCATGACTGGTTGTTATATCTCCCCCACGTAGATGGGATCTCTTTTTCTTCAATTTAATTTTTAGCCAGGATTTCTTCTGTTCTTGGTGCTTCCCTGGAATGAGCAAGGTGATGATTCGATTACCAACATTATCACGGACTGTTTATTTGTTTAATTAAGGCATAACTTCTGACAGGTCATTTCCCAGTCAGTCTGAAGAAGTTTGGATCTGAGCTTTATGGTTGCACCTGGTTCTTCTGCTGTTGCCTCCTCGGAGTTGTGGGCTGCTGCTCTCCTGTCTGCTTAGTGCGCTTGTGAGCCTGACAAGAGCTTTTTGTGCTTGGATAAATGTGAAGGCACAGTACCATCCATAGTGTGCCTCGTCATACCTCTGTGCTCACAAGACAGCACTGATTCTCAGTGTTTCAGGCTCATTATGAGGAGTACTACAGAGAAAATACATCAGTAATGTTTATTGCCTTGTCTGTAAATTCATATACTTAAAAATATCTGGTTTGCTCTGTTGTCAAGAGATCCTGCAGATATTTTAGTTCTGCTTTCAGCTGGGATAATTTTATACCCAGTAGCTGGTACAATTCTGTGTGTTGGATTTACTAAGAGGATAATGTTGATAACAGACTGATATTTTAGTATTTGCTGAGCCGTGTTTGCCCTAAGTCAAGGACTTTTCAGCTTCTGATGCTGCCCTGTCAGCTGCAGGGGGGCACAGGAAACTGGGAGAGGACACAGCCAGGACAGCTGATCTGAACTGGCTAGATGGATATTCTGTACCATAGAATGTCATATATATAAATTAGGAGGGCAAACTGGCCAGGGGCTGCTCCTCAGGAGCTGGCTGGACATTGGTCAGCGGGTAGCGAGCAATTGCACTGTGCATTAATTGTTTTGTGTATTCTAAGTTTATTAGTAGTAGTATCAGTATTAGTATTTTGCTTCCTTTTCTGTCCTGTTCAACTCTCTTTATGTCAACACACAAACTTTAATTTTTTTCCCTGATTCTCTTCCTGATCCCACCTGGGGAGTGGGGAGTAAGCTAAGGTGTGTGTGGTGTTTAGCTGCCTGCCAGACTAAACCTTGGCATTATGTTAGCAGGTTGTGAAGGTTACAGATTTTAGGGATTTTGTTACAGGCCTGTTAATACCTGGATAATAAGTAAATCTGTGCATTCCTATTTGGTGAATTAATCTTACTTAATTGCGCTGATATT
The DNA here is from genome assembly GCA_013400235.1 of Oriolus oriolus. Taxonomy (NCBI): domain Eukaryota; kingdom Metazoa; phylum Chordata; class Aves; order Passeriformes; family Corvidae; genus Oriolus; species Oriolus oriolus. The sequence continues at coordinate 1,683,242 of VXBT01004293.1, read as the reverse complement.
TGTGAGATTCATACAGGTCTTTACAGGTAATGGAAACAGCTTTTCATCGTAAAATCAGTCTGTGAAGAATGATTCTACACAACACTTTAGCACTGGATGTTTCTCTTGTCTGTTTCTCATGTGCTGTTTCTCAACACACATGTAGCTGGTTTTCCTCTTGTGTTTGTTAGATCATCTAGCTGCCTGACCACGTGATTAGTTTTGTTTAATGACCCTGATTTTACAATTTTAATGATGAAATAGTTTTTCAGTAAGTTACAATTGATGCTAGTTTCAACCTTTGTTTTCTTTGGCCACTTCCTATTTTCATTTTAATAACTGTTTTAAGTGTGATTCAAGGGCCTCACACACTATTACTATACTATCTTACAGTATTTTCTTACAGTAATTGAGTTTCTAAGCAGTTTTGTATACATTGGATTGTTGAGTGTCTAGTCAGAGGACCTGGACAAAAAAGTAATAAATAAAAAGCAAGTAAATGAGTTTTGTGTTTAATTGATTGAGATGTATAGCTTCATGTATTTCTTAAGTATATAAATGCTGTTTTTCTCAGATATTTCCTCCTGCACTGAGTTTGTGTGCACACATTGAAATAATTTGGAATCTTAATTTAGAAGATACAGTTTAAGACCTGAGGAGAAAAACTGAAAAAAACGCATACCACTGGTAGATCTGGTTAGCTGAAGTTTATTAAAAAGTAGATGGGAAGTTGAGGAGGCATCAACAGCAAAGATGAGGCTGTCACCTGAGCTCTCTTTTACTATTCCAACTGCAGCAAACAAAGAAGATGTGCTCTTTTTGTCCTCCTTTTCAAATATGCAAAAACTAAAATGAAAATTTCAGTCAATTTTAGAGAAAGAAGTGTCTCATAAGTCAGTGATTTTGTTTTATTAGTTTTTTGTTTTGTTTTGTTTTCCTTAGCATGGATCCCATGACATATGCACAGTTGAAGAGGCAAGCTGGGAACCAGGATTTTAAAAATGGAAATTACTCTTTGGCCATCAAAAACTATGATGAAGCTCTACAGACACTTGGTTATTTAATGCAATGGGTCCCGTAAGTATTCTTGAATTATGAGATGTAAACTGTAAGGGAAGCCTGAAATAGGTACAGTTGTTCAGTTAATTCAAAACTGTTTTTTGGCCTAACACTTGATTTTCTTGTATCTTTTTATGGTTACCCTGTTCATATATGTGGGAGATTAATTAGTGACTTAAATCTATTTGAATATTTTTGCATAAATATAAATTATAAATTAGTGCAATTAAAGCTCAAATGGATTTTCCATAAACTGCACCGGTTTCTGTTAAATTACTTCTGTTTCTTAGCTGACATGTTGTGGATTAACCCTGCTGTGATTTTGCCATGTCCTGGCCTGTTATTACATGAATCATTTGATTATCTGTAAAATGATTCATGCAGGTTACTTTGTTCTTGTTACTTGGTCTTTCTTAGTATCCTGAGGCTTGTTTAAAAATAATTTTTCAGCAGAAGATTCCTTTGGGTATTTCTTTCCAGATGTTAAGTGGTTTTCATCAGTTAACCTCAGTTGCTAATGTTATTAATGATTAAATAGTTGAGTATTATGTTGACTATTAAATATTCATTACTACTGTATATTAACACTGCTGTTAACCTAACTTAACACCAGCCACTCATTTATTTTAAATGTGGATTTTTCTGTTGACTTCACCAAGTGGTGATAAACTAGAATGCACTGAGGTTGTTATTTGGTGAGTTTAGTACTCTTTCCATCCCACAGCTTCCATTCATGTGTCTGTTTTCCCCCATTCCTGGCTGCTGGCTTTTGCTGAGCCATATGTAGGTGTATCGAGGTGGTCTGAACTCTTTCTAAATCCTCATACTTGATTATTCCAGCAGGTTGGCTTTCTGCTTCAGAAGAGACCGGGTTATCACTATGGGTATCACTAAGGTACCATTAGGATGTCTCTAAGACATTTTATAGCCGATATTGAAATGATCTTTATTATCTCCAGCTATATTTTTTACCTCTAGTTTTGTTAGGTGGGTGAATGTGTGATTTTTTCATATTGCTAACTATAAAGTATGATCCTTTTTCAAGTGAATAAACAGCAATGCTAAAACCATGTCTTTAGGTGTTCCCGGGACATAGCTGTGTTGTTGTGCAACAAATCAACTGCCTTGTACTGCCTGGGCAAATGGAAGGATTCAATGGTTCTGGCCCACCAAAGCTTACAGTGGGATCCGGAGTATGCTAAGGTATTCAGATGCTTAAGCTGACAGTTTTTGCATGCCTTCCACGCTTTTTTTTCTAAAATAAAAGTGTAATTATTTTCTTTATATTGTATTTTGGCTTTGGGACATGATGAATATATATAGCATGAAATTGCAGAATTGGTGTTGATTCTATACATAAGCATCAGATTTATGGCTGTAATAGTACATTTAATAAAATTAATCAGCTCTCTTTTTCACCAGGAGATGCTGGCTCTCTCTGGGTCCCAATGAGAGAGGTACCAATGCTTTCAGGAAATGTAATTATTACTATCCCAAACAAGGGTTACACATTAATAAGTCGCCTGTTCCTGGGAGTGGTACTTGGTGATCGAGGTCATATTGTACTTCCAGTGAAGAGAACAATACACTACACTTAGCTTGTGATTAAGTACACAGTGATTAAGTACACCTTGACTCAAATAGCCATCTGTTAGGAATAAGTAGGAGTTGTACAGTATTTATGATATGGAGGCATACTCCTGGATTGGCTTTTATGTGCAATAAACAGTCTTCTGGTCTAACCGCTAAAGACTCTCAGAGGCTTTAGCAGAACGTTTTTGATTTAGATATGGTAAAATTGCATCCAAATACCTATTTAACTTGTGCTGTGTTGCAGCGTGCCAGTTATCTGATCTGAGCAAATTAACTCCACTGTGACTCTGAGCTGGTACAACCTAATTCAGGGGTGAATATAAACACGTTCAGGTGCCGTTGGCTGACGAATGTATGCATTGTGGGAAATACTGCAAAATGCAGCGAACGTGGAAACATAAATATATATTCTGGACCTTTTGACACAAAAAACCCCCAGTCTTGTCCAGAGGATGTTAACATACAGCTGCTGAAAGTGTGTCTTTCATCCTGTAGTTAATTTCCAAGCTTTGTATTTCAGGATTTATCACTTTTAGCATCTGTGATAATATCAGTAGCATATTGTGAATTTCAAGAGATTAGAATAGAATAGTTTATTTCACATATTTTTTTAATCTGTAGATAAGAAGATGTAGAAATAGTACTACATGTCATTTTTATAACATAATGTGAGAATTAAAAAAAAATTACAACATTTTGTTTTGTAGTAAATATCCCTGAATGTTTTCCCAATATCTTTTTATTCTCCTTTTTTTTTCAGGCTTATTATAGAGCTGGCTACTCATTAATCATGTTATCAAGGTCTTATGAGGCAGTTTCTATGTTCCACAGAGGTTTGGTTCTCCTGAATTCTTCTGCAGATCGAACTCAAATTGCTGAGTTTATAGCAGGAATCTTCATAAGTGTCAATGGTAAACTCAAATTAAGAGCTTAATATTTCTAAGAGTCTTTCAGTAGTGATGATGACCCTTAGTAGCATGTCCTTTGTCAGATCATTCCTTTGATCCTTTAGTGCCTCAGGTCTGTTTGAGGATTATGAATATATTGTGGATGTGGTGAACTTGGTCCAGTTTGTGTACAGCAGATGCCAACAATCTCAGAGCACTGCAGGGGACTGAGTTGTCTCACAGGAACATGTCAATTATGGAATAGTTAGAAAAGGTCAAAATTTAGAGTCAGGGAGATAAGATTGGAGATTTGGAGCTCCAGATCCTGGAGGTTTTAAGTGTGTTTTGTCCAGACCACTCTGCTTTTCTTTTAGCTAGGTAGATTTGAAAATAATAATAAGATATGCAGTTTAAACTTTTTTACAGTGCAGTGTATTTCAGTGTGGAGGACTTTCCCTCAGCTAATAATGGACAGCAATGAAAAGAGGAAACATGGCCTTCCTATGGCACTGTGTGGGTTTTTTTGAGCAATGTCCACCCTGTGTCTCCCTGCCCTCTCCTCAGTCTCTCCTCCTCTACTCCTCCTCTATTAATCAGTGCTAAAATTATCACTGCATGATGAATTTAGTTGGAGACTCCCAACATTTGAAGTGCTGTGTATGCCAAATAGTTCTCTCTATTGCTTATTCTTGCAGATGAACGAGTCTTGCCGCCAACTTTCCACCCTGCATATGATTATATCTTCAGTGCAAGTTTCGATGCACTGATTTGGCAAGCGGTGATAGAAAGGCTGGCCCAGAAAGGGAAGTGGCGGGTAAGTGTGTCACTGTGTCACCACGCCACCTCCCACTGCATGTTGGGCACTCATGCCTTACCTCTTCAGCATAAGCTCCTGTTACCTTTAAAAGACAAAACTGTGAATATATATTGCTACCTGGTTCAAATGTCTTGATTTTTAAGAGTTTGAAAAATGCTTTCAGTGATAAATAATTTCTGAATTTCATTTCTGAAGGGGATACAATGGACTTGAAATCCTACTTGTCTCTTGCTGCTATCTGTTGTCTCTCTTATAGTTATAGTGCCACCTAGAGTCATTATTCAATTCAGTAATATTCAAATGAGAGAAACAGCCCTGCAAGCCCCGGGGGTGGAGAAGGGGAAGGAGGAGGTGCTCCAGGCCCAGAGCAGGGGGCTCCTTTGCAGCCTGTCTCAAGCAAAGTGGAAGCTTCTGTTGAGGTTTATCAGGGAAACCCTCTTGCTGAGTCATAAGGTTCATTAAGGACCTACTTGCTTTCCAAACTCCTCAGCGAGGTGCCTAGGTGCATCTGGATCCAATCCTATTCCCAGACTTGGTGAATGGTTTATGTTTAAAGGATTATATATGTGTAAGGGAGCCTTTATACAACTTTGTCCCACAGCATTAAGGATGGCAAACCAAATATATCTATATGAATAAAATAAATAACTTATTTAAATTGACAGTGATAATGATCAGACTAAAATACTTTAATCAGAATTATTTATCTCACGGTATAGTTATAACAGGTAGTAAATATAATGTACTATTTATTGAAGCAATATTGAAGCATTGGTATTAAAGATAGCAAAATAGTTATTAAATAGATTGATGTTACTCACCCATGCCAGTGGCCGTGGGCAAAACTCTTTTGCTCAGCCTCCAGGAGTAACCTTGAGGGGAATCTCCACTCAAGGGAGGAACTTCCGCACTGACTTCAGGAAGGGGTATGTCAGAAAACCCTGCCTTTAAAAAGTGTGACTATGCTTTTATAGTGTAAAGTGACTGTCAGTCGTATGTTTCTAGGCTGGCTGTGTCAGCTTAGCAGCTTTAGATGCGTTATCAGTAGTATCACCTGTTGGTTCCTTTATCAGGAACTTTGCTGCATCGTCACTGGTACCAGTTTCTGATAGGAAACATTGTTCTTCACACCCTCAGAATGTGTAACTTTGGGATTGATGAGTCAGGCATTCTTCAATACCATAAGCAGTGTCACCCTCCCTTCTCTATCCATCACTGATACCTTTTGCAAATAAGGTAAAGTTCAAGCTGTTTTACCACCATTTAGTGTAGAGTATCCTGCTATACAGTCCGTGGAGATACTGTGAAGGAACAGGCTTTTGACAGGAACCACAGCCTATGGAACACCCACTCTACAGCTATGGACTCACTGCAGCCCCACATTCCCTATCCAAGTCCCCTGCTGTTGGCAGGGACATCTTTCACTAGATCAGATTGTTAAAGGCCTGTCCAACCTGACCATCAACACTGTTAAGGATGGGGCATTTAGAGCTTCTTTGGGCAGCCTGTCCCAGTGCCTCACCACCTGTATCATAAAAAATTTTTTCCTTATGTCCAATGAAAACATACTGTCTTTCAGGTTAGAACTGTTGCCTCCTGTCCTGCCACAGAGGCCTTGTTAAAAAGTCTTTTTTCTAAACCCCCTTTTTATATTGACCTTACTGCAGAAAGGTTTCCCTGAAACTTGCTCCAGGCTGAATAACCCCAACTTTCTCAGCCTTTCATCACAGGAGAGGTGCTCCATCCCACTAATGATTTTTGTGGCCCTCCTCTGGACTTACTCCAAGTGGTCCATGTTTTTTCTGTGCTGGGGACCCCAGAGCTGGATGTAACATTCCAGGTTGGTCTCAGCAGAGTAGAGAGGTACAGTCACATCCCTTGACCTGCTGACCATGCTACTTTTCATGCAGCTCAAGATACGGTTTGTTTTCTAGGCTGAAAGCCACATTGCTGGCTTTTGTCCTGTTTTTCATCCACCATTATCCCTCAGGTCCTTCTTCCCCAGTCTATATCGATACTGCAGATTGCCCTGACCTGGGTGCCCGCGGGCCTGCTCCTCAAACCTCTCAGGAGTCCCTCTGGATGGCATCCCTTCCCTTGAGCGTTATCAACTGCATCACTCAGTTTGGTGCCATCTGCAAACTTCCTGAGTGACTGAGGGCACCCCACAATCCCACTGGTGGTGTCATTGATTAAGATAATGAGTGTACTGGTCCCAGTACCGGCACTTGAGGGACACCACTCACTACTGGTTTCCACTTGGACAGTAAGCCACTGACTACAGCTCTTTGGGTGCAGCCATTTTGCCAGTGCTTTATCCATCCAACAGTCCATTCATTAAACCCCTATCTCTCCAATTTAGAGCAAAGACTTGTGGGGGACTGTATCAAAGGTCTTACACAAGTCCAGGTAGATGGCATCCATAGTTCTTCCCTTGTCCTCTGGTGAAGCTTGGTGGGTTTTCAAGGAGCAAGGCAAAGTCTTTTAGAGAAACTGAGAAAAAGGAAGAAAGTGGAAGAAGATGCAATATTCGGTTTTTGCTCTCTGCTTGGGATGTTGGTGTTTGCTGGGGAGTCTTGTACCCAATGTAAAGGTACGTTCCTAAAGCAAAGGGTTACTTCCAAGTATTGGAGAATCTCTTAGGGCCTAACCTTTTTACATGGTTTTTATTTCTGAGGAAACTTTCATCAGTTGTAGCTTCCTACACTCCACTGTATATTACCTGAATTCACTTGAAAATTAGAAAGGGACATTCAGTTGTGACCTTACGAAAAGATCTGAAATATTGTTAGCCCATGCTGGCTTTCCTACAAGATATGATGAGGCAGTGAAAAACAAAGTTTTAAGTGTACTTATAAGAGCATTAATGTTTGGGGTTTTTTTTTCAGTCTTGTCTGTTGCTGTTGTCTGAGAAGCAAGAGTTGCCCCGTGATCTCAGAGTTAACCAGGTGTCTCTGAAGAATCTCTTTGAGGTAAAGTAGTGCTTTTTATTTTTTCCTTGTGTCTATTTCTTTTCTTCCTGATCACTTTAGTGAGAGATTTTCCATCTTGAACCAAGGAAAATAAAATGAAGAATAATACATAGATGTTTTATGATTATGCTTTATCATCTATTTGTTTGAAAATTTAACTTCATGTAATGTAATCAGCTTTCTGAAGGCATCTCACAATGTTTGTGAGAAATTGAGAAATTCCATTGGGCTTTACCATAGAATCCTGGAATGATTTCGGTTGGAAGGGATGTTAAAGTTCTGCTCCCCTGTCATGGGCAGGGACACCTTCCACTAGACCAGGTTGCTCAGAGGCACATCCAACCTGGCCTTGAACACTGCCAGGGGTGGGGCATCCACAGCTTCTCTGGGCAACCTGTTCCAGTGCCTCACCACCCTCACGGTAAGGAATTTCTATATTTCTTACAGTTTCTTCCCTGACAGGAACTTGGGAAGATGTTAGCTGTAGACTACACAGGACCTTTGCTTGGTGTTTACTGGCTGGCAAGTTAAGGTTTAAGGCATATTGGTGGAATATGCTAGAATTTGCCATTTGGCTGTTACAGTGCTTGTGGTACTTTTGTCATAATAATTTCAAATTGGTGCTTTTCCCATAATTGTATTTCAGTTAGGTGCCTGACAGAGTGAGCAGGAGTAATTCTGAGGGTAATGCAAAGGAAATAAATTCACATCTCTTCACAGGCTTATTTTTAGAGATAGCAGAAAAATTAGTGAATGGATATATGTGAGCGAGTCTTGGTTGGGTATCATTAGGCAGATGTGCTGTGCCAATGCTAGCAGAGTAACTCCACACTGGAAATGAAGCATGGCAATGCAGCAGAAGACCCATGCAGAGTGTCTTAGCAGAGTATCTTCCTGGGCAAGCAAAGCAAAATGCCTCATGGAGACAGGAAGAGAAAAGTGGGCAGCCTTTCAAAATAGTACGTCCGTTTTTGTTGAATTTGCCCAACCAATCTTTCTTGTGGGTTTGTTGTACACATGGCAGGCTGAAAGAATCAAGATGGAAAGTCCCTAAGTACTGATTCTCTTTTGTGAAAATTAGAAAATGTGGCTTTCTGGCAACTTGAACTTCGTCTGCTGCTGCTACATTCTCCCTGTAATCTGTTGTATTTTGATTTGATAACTGTGCTCAAAGACTAATTCTTGCCAGTCAAAATTTGGCATGAGGTATTAGAAAAAAAGATTTATTTGTAAATGTTGGAAGCATATGTGAAGACTGCTATTTAAAAAGATGACTGGCACAAATGGAGAAGTTTTGTCTGAGCACTGTTTCCGACCACCTCCTCATGTCCTGATCCTTCTGGCATATTGTCGCAATTTCCATCTGAGCTTCTGCTGCACACCTCCAGAGTACCCTATATTGCTGTACCCCTTGTAGACCGTGCTTCGTGTTCATTAAATCCTTACTAGAACTCACTTTTTAAGTTCAGCTGGCTTCTGCTCAGGCTGTGTGCTTTCTCAGAATCCTGGAATCGTCAGGGTTGGAAGGGACCTTCAAGATCAATCCAGCACCACTATAATCTCCCCTAAACCCCAAGTGCCACATCCAGATGCCTGTTGAACACTTCCAGAGACAGTGACTCCACCATCTCCATGGGCAACTTATTCCAATGCCTAACCACTCTTTCAGTTGAATTTTTTTCCTAGTATCTGATCTGAACTTCTTTTGTCACAATTTAAAGCCATTTCTTCTCCTTCTTTCACCTGGGACGTGGTGAAAGAGACCAACCCCCACCTGGGTACAGTCTCCTTTCAGGAAGTTGTAGAGAGCAGTGAGGTCTCTCCTGAGCCTCATTTTCTTCAGGCTAAACACCTCCAGCTTCCTCAGCCACTCTTCATCAGACTTGTGCTCCAGACTCTTCCCCAGCTCTGCTGCCCTTCTCTGGACACGCTCCAGCACCCTGATGTCTTTGTAGCAGTGGGGGGCCCAGAACAGAAAACAGGATTTGTGGTGTGATCTCACCATTGCCAAGTACAGAGGGACCATTACTTCCCCGGTCCTGCTGGCTACACTATTCCTGACATCAGTTTGTTGGAGTGAGCTGGAAGAGGCCAGCAAGATGATTAGAGGAATGGAGCACCTCTCCTGTGAGGAAAGGCTGAGAGAATTGCAGTTGTTCAGCCTGGAAAAGAGAAGGCTTTGTGGTGACCTGGTTGCGGCCTTCCAGTACCTGAAGGGAGCCTACCAGAAAGATGGTGAGAGACTTTTTACGATAGCATATGGTGACAGGATGAGGGGGAATAAATTCAGACTGAAAGACAGTAGGTTTAGATTAGATATTAGGAAGAAATTCCTTACTCAGAGGGTGGTGAAGCACTGGAATGGGCTGCCCAGAGAAGCTGTCGATGCCCCATCCATGGAAGTGTTTGAAGGCAGGTTGAATGGAGTTCTGAGCAGCCTGGTGTAGTGGAAGGTGCCTGCAGCAGGGATGTTGAAACTAGATGATCTTTAAGGTCCCTTCCAACCCAAGCCGTTCTATGAAAGTCTATGAAATAAATAGTTTCATTTTACAGTGAATATGGATTGGTTGTTGTTCCACTGATTCTTGTCATGAAAATATGGAAAATATTTAAAAAAATTATTTTTGTGTACATAAAAATAATGTGTTGTAATTGTTCTCTTTGCTACCAGACTTCTGAGTTGTATGGTCAGGGTGAGAAGCTGCAGGAAGTAGCAGAGTTAGTCAAGTGGCTGATTTCCATTGGGGCGAAGGCTGAGTCCATCGGAATGTATCCGCTGCACGCTGTTATCAGACTGTGTATCAAAGCAAGTGAGTGACAATCTGCAGCTGAAATAAAACAGTGCTGGCTTTTTATCAGAGAACTGACAGCTAGACCTTTTTTAAATTAAAAAAAAGTCCCAACAACTCGGGTCAGATCACCTTGCACATGCCAATAAAGCACTCTTTTAGAAATGTTGTAAACACTCTCTTTGATCACCCATGCCTGACAGTAGTGGAAACCTAATGTAATTGTTCTTTTCTGTGTTTTGAAGCAAAAGTGTGATTGATGTGGGTCTTCTGTAACCTGAATATATCAGCTTTAAAAAAGATACAGTGTTTCTTCCTGCCATCTCAGCGTGGAGCAACAGTTTGTGTGTAATAGAGTCATGAGTAAACCTTAGATTTGCATCTTGCCACTCCCCAGGATCTGTTTCTTTAAGAGTGTTTTTTTGTCATTTCAGCAAAGAACCATCTCTTCAGATGGTTACTGACTTGGAGGCCAGAGCTGAAGGATAGGATCAACCAGAAAGATAGAGATGGACACACCCTGCTGCATATTGTGGCCTCTTCCAGTGAATATTCACAGAAACGCAGTAAATACAACTTTATTGAGTGTGTGTGTGTGTGTGTGTATTGTTTTGTTTTCATATGGAAAAATCTATAGTGGAAGAAAGCTTCAGACCCTGGTGTTTACTGTTTCATGCTAAGGAAGAAAATGAGAAAGTATCTGAATGTAGACTTCTAGTGGCAACCCATATTTAAACATTTCAAGAATTCCTTTTTAAATTTGTATGTCTGGTGTGTGACCGTTTCCTTTGCTTGTTTGGCTGGTTAGGATTTTCTCACAAGTATGCTGCAGTTTTTAGAAGCACAGAAGTTACCTTTTAAATTTTGATGTGCCCTTAAAATCACATTAGACCACCTGGAGGCCTGAAACAGAGTTTTAAATCTAACAGCAAAAAGCTGTGAGATGAACATTCCTAATAACAATGTTGTGTCAAAATTTGGAACATATTGGGAATTTATTTGCCATAGACATGTTCAAAGAAACAACAATTTTCAGTCATTTATATAGGCTATAACATAAACATTTTTTTTATAGACACTCCCAAGAGCCCACCTGATTTATTGCACTATGGTATAGCTGTTTTGTTCTTCTTCATTACCAGCAGAACACCTAATCTATCTTTGTTTAATGGATAACCCAACTTTTATCCAGCTAAACAGTGCATTATTACATTTGCTGTCCTGGTTAGACAGTTACTATTGATTAAGTTTTCTGGGGTGTATAAGCCTATGAAGTGGCTCCCTTACTGAACCTGCAGTGTATTAATCAGATTTTCTGGGGGGTATAGGCCTTTGACTCCTTAACTCTCTCAAGATACCTTTTTTGTTCTATGGCATTTAATTAATTTCTAGTTAAATGGCACCATTAGGCAATCCTTTATTGGATTTTATTCTTCAGCTATTGATTAAGTTCTCTAAGGAGTATGGGTCCATAGAGCTCCTTTCTGCAAGTCAGTGAGAGAATTTCTCAGGGTTTTCTACTGACACTCAACCAACACAGATCTGAATTAAAACCAGCTAAAATTACACAGTTGAACATTCCTTAACTGAGTAAACGTAGTTCATTACAAAATTTTTGAAGGATCACAGAAGTCCCGGCTAAGATACAACTCGCTGTCAGGCCTCTCCTGTTCTTTTAAATAGGTGAAAATTTAAGACCTAGATAGCAGTGTGCCTTGTCTCCTCAGAGGAGGAAAACGAAATGCTTTCCTTCAGTTTCTGTGGGATTTCTTTTATGTTAGCCTGGCTTTTTTCCTTGTATTTCTTACTCTGCCCACGAGGTGGCAACAGGAAGCAAACATCAGTGCCAAGGTAACACCAGACTTTTGGGTCGATGCTTAAAGTTTATTTAGTAGTATTCACATGATGTTTTTTATATAGAGAGCATACATTGTAGTATGTATTTATTTAATTTATTTAAAAGTTTGTATCTTTTTATATTTTATGTATTATATATATTACTAGAAAACATGTATCTTTATATGTATCTATTAAAATGTATTTCTTTATAGCTATATGTTATAAATGTTCTAAACCATAAAATCATAGAATAGAATCACAGAATCATTAAGTTTGGAAAAGGCCTCTTAAATCTTCAAGTCCAGCCTTTGACTGATCACCACCGTGTCAATTTATGACACTGGAAAAATTTAGATTTTTTTACGTTAAAATTATGCTAGAAATTGTGCCAGGCAATTAAAGACAGAACAAAACTCCTGAACAATGTGAATTATTCTGCCTCTAATTTTTATTCACGTATTGCTTTAGGACAAACAGAAGATGTGATCATGCTCCTGAATTTTGGAGTTGATCCCACAATTCCAGATGCACGGTCAAGATATGTCATAGATATCTTGAAAAAGAACAAAAACTTTGATGCTGTAAAAGAAGTCAGCAAGCACATTGAGAAACACACTTCCTCTGGGAAGCAGACAGGTACTACATGCAGTGTGTGCTTTTCCTGTTTTAAAACTATAACCTTTAGGTACAAAATTGTTTTATTTCAAATAAGGAGCAGTGGGTGTGTTTTATGTAATTTTTCCTGTAAGTTGTCACTGTGATCTCCTACCAGTCAATACTGAACTTTTTGTCCTTGCCTGAAGGCAGCTGCTGTCCAAGTGATGTTCAGATCAAGCTTGGCATAAAGCAAAGATTTTAGGCTACATCTCAGTTTTCATGTGTGTATTGCATATAAGTTTATTGGAAAACACTGGGTTTCATTGGGCTTCCCTGTACGGCTCCTTACAAAAAAATTCCCACAGGTTTTTTTTCTTTACTGTGGAGGTCTCTGCTCTGGAGAAGGTTTTAGCATGGTGGTTCTCCATTAGGAGGTTAACACCAATACCTCTGTGGTAATAATCACTTTGGTTGGCATTTCAGGTTGCACAGCCTGTCTTTTGTGGCCAGGGGTTTTTGGGTTTTTTTGACACTGCACAGCCCGCAAGAGTTTTCTAAACTTAGTACAAATGAGAGGCTGGAGAATAAGCCCCAGCTTTACAGATAACAATCTGAGGTTAGTCTTTCTTTCTAAAAAGATGACCAGCCTTGTCTCTCTCTTTGTCCTAAGAGACAAAGCTACTGTTTTGTTTGGTCCTTCATGTATCTGAATTCCTTAAAGCATTTAGGAAATTCAAGCCAAGTTTTTTGGTGTTTATTGAAGGGCATTTATTGGGACATTGTTTAAAATCTGCTATTTCCCATTACATAAATATCTCTTAAACTTGTAGATAACATTTTGGTGTCGTGTATATTTTTGGCTTTGTTTTTTGATTTTAAGAGGACAAATTCTTTTATGGCTGTATTTTTTAAATGGCACTGAGGAATCAGACAAGCCCATTAAAAGTGTGCGCTGCAAACATTACCGGGTTCAGTCATCTACTCTAACAATTCTGAACAATGACATAATTGCGAGGCAGCATTTTCCTACTTGCATACAGAAGCCATTACAGTTTTCAGCCTAGTGAATTATGGTAAATAGAGTCATGGTTTGACCTCAGCTGGCAGCTAAGTACCAAGCAGCCGATCACTCACTTCCCCCTCCCTCCTATGGTGGGTTGAGATAAGAACAGTTTAAAAATTGAAATAAAGTAAATTACTGCCACTCCTATTATTATTAAAGTTATGAAATGCAGAAAGAGAGAGGAATAAAACCCAAGAAACACAAGTGATGCACAGTACAATTGCTCACATCTCACGAGCTGATGCCCAGCCTGTCCCCAAGCAGCAATGGTCCCCTCATGGCTAATTCCCCATAGCTTATGTACTGAACATGACATTCTGTGATATGAAATATGCCTTTGGCCATTTGGAATCAGCTGTCCTGACCAGGCTACCTTCCAGCTTCCTGTGCACCTGCTCTCTGGCACAGCATGGGACATGGAGAAGTGCTTGTCTCAGGGTAAGCACTGCTCAGCAACAACCAGAATATCACTGTGCTATCAACAGTATCTTCATCCTACATCCAAAGCACAGCACTGTACCATCTACTAAGAGGAAAAGTAATGATATCCCAGGCAAAACCAGGACAAGAGTGTATTTGATGAAAGTATCAGATTTCCTTTGGGGTCAGAAATCCATCACAGGACTCGCATTGGTGGTAAAATTTTCAGCCGTATGTTTTTAATCTGCCACTGCACATTTCTTAGAGCCCTGGGATGTAATGCATTACAGTCTTGCCCTGAAAACATGCTGGCAAGGAAGTGGATTTTCAATTTCTGTAATGTTTTGCAGGAGAGAATGAAAGTGCCACAGCTGATACAGATTCTCTCCAGGATGTTCTGGAACAGTTTGTCCAGTTCTACAGGTGTGAAAATGGAGCACATAATAAGAACGTATTGAAGGAAGATGCAGTTAAGCGATTTCTGAAATGGCTGTCTTCTGTGAAAGGTGCAGTGAGTTCCCATTTCTCCCTTTCACAAAACTTAATTGCTGTGAAAAATGTGTTTGATGCTACCATACAATTATTGCCCTTTTACCCTTCCTTCTCTTATTTGTTTCTGTAACTTTTATGACTGGAATAATGTGCTTTTAATGATATTTAATGTTGTGTTTTGCACTTAGAACTAGTGGAATATGCACAGAAATTCATGATGCATCGAAATGTTCAAACTTGCTTGGCTGACAGCATAAGGATGGAAAAATACATTCTGCTGTTCCTTACTTTCAATTTAATTAGTTAATTATTCTGAAATTTGTTTACAGTGAGGTGGATTTCATTATATGGCTTTGAGTGAGTTACGTTGCCTTGACTGTCTTGCAGAAATCCCTGAAGAAATCTCATGCAACATCTCCAGCGCCTGTGCTAACAGCTTCATAAAACAATTGCTGGGGAAGCAAATGTGGGATAAAGTTTTGCTGCTGCTAACAGGAAAAGCCAATGGGGAAAATCCATCAGGTGGAGGACTCTTCAAAACCTGCAGTCTTTCAGATGTTGACATTGGCAACATTATCCAACAGTGTGAAAGATCGGATACGCAAGTGCACCTCATAAGATGCTTGCTTGAACAAGGAGGTGAAAAACTGCAATATTAATGTGCTATAAGAGATTTAGTGTGTTATTTGCCATGTTGGGAGCAAGATGGTCTCAGAAATACCAACACATGGGGTTTTTTGTGGCTCTGTATAAGTGCAGCATCTTGTTGGAGTGCAGTGCATTGGCTGCATCTGCTGTGTGGGACATGGGGAAGCTAGTAAGGCTGCATGGGTGGAATGTGTTTATCAAATGAAATTTGTCTGTTAGGGTTGGTAAAAGGCCAAGGACTACTGCTGCTCCTGCACCTGTAGTTTGTTTTGGGCCTTAATTTCTCTGTCTTCAGCCACAATATTGTCCTGATAGAAAGCGTAAGCCACAGTCTGAGTTCAGTCTGCTGTTATGCTACAAGGAACTGACTACTTCATTGATTTCAAAGGCATGACCAGATGTCTTTCTTTTTTTAACTGGTGTAGGCATCATCGTACTTCTTGTTTTGCATGAGCTTATTCCTAGGATCACTCTGGCATGTTTCATTTAATCTTACAGCTTGATGTTAGCTATAAGTTATGGACACATGGTCCTGTTGAAGCCTTTTGAATGCCAGAGGTGCAAGGAGGCTTCTTGTTTCAGTCAGTGACTGACTGACTTGGAGAAGATAGGTTCTGGCCTTTATGTCTTCCTATCACAACAGAAGGACTGGTTGCTCAGCTTAATGGGAGACAAGGGGAAATGATGAAGATCTTCTTAGTCAAAAAGTGTTTTGACAGATGCATGTAAAAAGGTGGCAAAAAAACTCCAACCTGTCACCTGCCAGGCAATCAGCATCTGACTGCATCTGTTCAGAACTTTCTGTAGGTAGCAGATTGGTGTATCAGATTTAAGCCCTGATATTTTCCCTGTCCTTCACACCAGCTCTGCCAGATGGGATTGGAGCCAGCTCTGAAATACCGCTGAAAACATGCCTCAGAAAGAATTACTTTGAACTGGTATATTTGCTGCTGACCAAAGGCGCAAACCCTCAAAACCTCTCTATTGCACAAGGAGATACTCCTTTGCATGCTGCAGTTTTCATCTGTTTAAATAATAAGGGTAAGGTTTTTGCTATTGAAGACCTCCCCATTCCTTACCTGCTGCTTCTGCTGCCGCAAGGGCAGTGGATCAGGATGTCTGTCTGTGTCTCACTCAGCCCCCACAGTCTGCAGGCCAGAGGATACACACCAGTCTTTGTTAAGCTGATGTGTTCTGCTTTGTGGCTGCGGTGGCTGGGACTGTGAGGAGGGGTAATGGCAGCTCAGGTGACACGGGGGAATCAAGGAAGGCTCCTCTCTGAAACCCTGTAAAATGAGTGCTAGGTGGGAGCGAAGTAAACTGGAAGTATGTTGGAAGAAACAAAGGTAAAGTTAGAGCAATGGCAGCAGACTTTGGAGGAAATCCTGCAGTGGCATCTGAAACCTCTTTATCAGTTTTTTTCAGTTGTAAATCAAGCCAAGTTTTCTTCAGGGGAGAAGTGAGCGAAAGAATTGTAGGGCTTACCTAAAAATACAAAAAATTAGGATAAACTGAAATTAAGCCCCCAAATCAGGTTTAATTTAAGTTAAAATAAAAAACAAACCATTTTTGAGTGGAAGGATTAAAATAATTTAAAATACTGAATTTATTAATTTTTAAAGCACAAACATTGCATTGAATGTCTTTAGAGATATTAAAAGCATAGGTAATGCCAGTTGTCATTTTTAAATCAAAAGATTAAGAAGTCCCATGACAATATGTTCTCTTAAGTATTTTTCACTGTGTAAAGTTTTTGATGTGCAATTTCTTTACAAAGATTTTGGAGTGTCACTGTTTACAGCTAGAAAAGAAATGTTTCACATATATTGTCTCATTCAAATCACATATATTATCTGGAGGAAATCCAGAAAGCTGTAGACTGTATATGTATTTTCTTTCCCCTCAGGGGGGTAGCTAATCTTATTTTGTAGGAACTTGCTCGAGGGACCTCAAATATCAGGAAGTAATTGGGATTTCCCGCAGGTTATTTTAGTAAAGCAAAGTTATCTGCAGCAGATTACTTCTGGGTGCCGTCTTAAAGTGAACCAAATGACCCCAGAGCACTACCTTGAGCTGCTGCTTGTCTGGATGACAGGTCACCAGTGTCCCCTGGGTAGCAGTCAGGGCTGATGTTGGAAAATGAACAGATCTGTCTGTACCCGGAGGTTAAAAAAGGAATGAAACTGACTGATGCTATGGGAATAGTTGCAGCACTAGGGATTTCTAAAGCTTTGCTGCCTTTGTGTTGTTTTCCCTGAATCTTGGGAAAGCTCAGTTTTGAGCTGTTTCACGTAAGCATGTTTTAGAAACATGAAATGTAGATTTTGTTTTTCTTTTTAAAACAAATTGATCTTAATTTAGTAGCAGCAGAAAAAAAAAAGTATTGAAAATTGCTGGCATACAATGCAGCCTTGTAAAGCAAGTTAGTTTATTTTCTGTTTGTTCTTATGCTTTCAGATGGTACTGGTTTAAACATCCTGAACTATCTACTTGACCTCTTTGCTTCAAGACCATCTGACTTTCCGTATCTTAATCCGAACATGCAAGATGAGAATGGAAATACAGTGATGCATATTGTTTTCCAGAGAGGATTTTCAAAGCAGACTAAGAGAATAACAGAGTTATTGGCAAAATTTGACATTAATTTTAACATAAAAAACAAATCAGGAAAAGATGTGATGCATAGAATTAAAAAAAAAGATCCACTGCTACTTGCCTGGAATAGTGCTGCACAGGAGAAGAAGAGGCACCGCCAAGATAGAGCAGGGCAGTTGGGTAAAACGTCTAAGCCCGTTTCAGCCTCTGAAATTTCACAGTCAAAGAGCACAGGGTATGCTTCATCTGGGTTCTCGTTAAAGGCCCCATCTGGCAACACAGTGCATAATGATTTAAAAGCCCCATGTTCCGTAAAAACAAAAAAAGGCCAGTTGGCAAAGCAGGAAAGAGAAGGAATAAACAGCCCCTTAACACTGCAGGAAAGTCTCATGCAGGCAATCACAGCTTTAATTCAGCAATTGAAAGTGAGTGACACCTTGAAAAAGGATCATCCTCTGGTGCAAAACCCATCTTCAGCCCAGACTAATTCGGAAGAGGGAAGGAGTTCCTCACAACCTTGTGGCAGCATAGCTCATCCTGAAAGAAAACAGGATGACTGGGAGACAAAGAAGGGAGCAGGGGAATTTAGTATGGCCCTGCCTAATGGAGAGAAGGAAGAACCAGAGCAGGAAAAAGGGAAGAGTCTGGAGATTGAGGCATATGTGCAGGAGTTTGATAACATGACTTGGGAAATAGAGTGCACTCCTGAAATGCTAAAAACTTTGAGCAGCAAAGCTGTGCCTCATTATCTGAAAGCTAAAACTATAATGACAATTAAGCGTCTTGGCAATGGGGAGTGGTCTAAGGGCCTCCAGAAGCCACTGAAACACTTGAAAGCTAATATCCAGCTGTATGAAGCCAAACTGGGAAAAGGTGCAAGAATGCTATGGGAACTTGCGATTGACTTTTCTCCTCGTTGCAGTGAGAGTCCAGAAAAGATCATGGAGACAGAACAGACTAAAAGTCGTGTAGAAAAATCAGGTAGAGTTTACACAGAAATAATTAGAATTTGGGCCATTGTTCTTGACCACTGCAAGCTGAACCGTGCCTTAGAAAATATATGTATTTCCTACAACCGTGGCTTATCCTGCATTTTGAGGAAAAAGCTCAAGGGTATAAATGAAGGACATCTGAACCACAGTGTGACAACACAGAAGCGTGTTCCACGTTGTTATGTTGAAGACATGGAGGCAGAAAAATCGAAAGAACTTACCATGCCTGAGTACTTCCCTCCAGCTAGTGCAGCAGACCTGGAATACAATATAATGAAATTTCACAGCTTCAGTACTAACATGGCACTTAACATTATAAATGATGTGCAGTCTTCTGTTGATTACCCTTTCCGAGTTGGGGAGTTGGAGTACGCAGTAATTGATCTCAATCCAAAGCCTATGGAACCAATCATTTTAATTGGGCGAAGTGGGACAGGGAAGACGACTTGCTGCTTGTATAGGCTTTGGAAGAAATTCTATTCATACTGGGAAAAATCCACCTCGGCAGAGGGACCTCTGCTGGAGAGGCAGACGTGGCAGCAGAGACAGTGCAGTGATGTTGAAAAAGCTGGTTCAGGGAAAGAAGAGCATGAACTGAAACAGGAGAGTGATGATTCGAGTGAGGAGCTGGTGAGTGATGAGCAAGACCAGGACAGTGAGGATGAAAAGGTTGCCGTGGGCACAGCTGGTGCAGAAATGAATTCGTGTGGTGACCGCGAAGAAGACCAAACATGTAGCTCAGAAGCATCAAACGGGCTGGAGCACCTGCACCAGATCTTCGTAACAAAAAATCCTGTCTTGTGCCGAGAAGTTCAGAAGAATTTCATTGAACTTAGCAAGTCTTCCAAGGTGACCAGCCACTTCAAGCCTTTGGACTCGAATATTCACAGGCTACAAGACATTAAAGATGAAAATTTTCCACTGTTTGTCACCTCCAAGCAGTTGTTGCTGTTACTAGATGCATCCATGCCTGACCCATTTTTTCCAAGAAATGAAGATGGAAGTCTTAAAAGAGTCATTGTTGGTTGGAGTCCTCAGGAAGACTTGGTTGTACCAAATTGGCAGGATGAGGATGAAGAAGGTAATCTTGAAGCAGAACGTGGTGATGATGGAGGACCTACAGATGTGTCCTCTAGGGAAAGTGATCCTTGGACTTTTGTGACTTACACTGTATTTGCAAATGAAATATGGCCAAAAATGATAAAAGGTAAAAGCTTGTACAATCCAGCACTGGTTTGGAAAGAAATAAAATCATTCCTGAAAGGCTCTTTTGAGGCACTGAGTTGCTTTGGGGGCAAGCTTACTGAGGAGCAGTACAAAAAGCTAGGTCGAAAGAGATCACCAAACTTCACGGAAGACAGGAGTGAGATCTATCACCTCTTCTGTCTTTATCAGCAGATACGATCACAGAGAGGTTACTTTGATGAAGAAGATTTGCTGTATAATTTATCTCAAAGACTTTCAAAGCTCAGGGAGCTGCCGTGGTCCATCCATGAATTTTATGGCGATGAGATACAGGATTTCACGCAAGCTGAGCTAGCCCTGTTAATGAAATGCATCAATGACCCTAATGCCATGTTTCTAACTGGTGACACTGCCCAGAGCATAATGAAAGGAGTTGCTTTTCGTTTTAGTGACCTGAGGTCACTGTTTCATTACGCAAGCAAGAGCTCTGTGAACAAGAAGCAGCGTGTTAGGAAACCGAAAAGGATATATCAGTTGTACCAGAACTACAGGTCCCATTCAGGTAGAGTAACAAATTTATTTATGATCTGAGCCTGTTCTCTTCAGATGTCACTAATGATTGAAGTTTTCTGCTGGCCAATTCAAAGCCAGTCTCCGTGTAGCCTGTTTTTCAAAATGAATGGATAAACAGCTTTTTCTGCTATGTCAGTTCTGGTTTTTTGGCATCTCAACTGGAAAACCAAAACTGAATGTTTTTAAAATTGTCATTTTTTGAACTGCCATGCTTACTGCATGCTTTGTCTGTGTTTGAGGGAAAATTTGACAAATGATCATACCCATTTCTGTTGTCTCATCCCCAGAGCGCTGGACTTTGCAGCATTGGTGTGCTGCTTCTGCTTTTCTTACTTGTTTCTCATTTGTGACCTTTATTTTGTGACAATGCTGCCAAGCCGATGTAGCATGTTTTCTAATCTTTAGAGGCCCAAGAATGACATCCACTCAAATTGGCAGAAACATAAATTGAAGCTTACAGCTTCAGTCTTCCCTGACTAGTGTTTTTGTCATTATATTTCTTGATTCCAGATTTCTAACAAAATCTTTTAAAAGTGTGTTTGCAAGGAATTCAGGCTGAAGTTTAAAACCAGTATTCTGCTTTTTACAGGCATTCTCCGTTTAGCATCTGGAGTGGTTGATTTGCTCCAGCATTATTTTCCAGAATCTTTTGATCGCCTTCCTCAGGACTGTGGTCTCTTTGATGGGCCAAAACCTACGGTCTTAGAATCCTGCAGTGTTAGTGACCTAGCAATTCTACTGAGGGGCAACAAAAGGAAAACACAACCCATAGAATTCGGAGCACATCAGGTTTGCTTTTCTTAGGCTTTTTGCAGATTCTGCCAGTTCTGTTTCTAAATAATGTTGTATGAACTGCCCACAACTTTCTTTTTTAAGCCCTTATCTCACTGATAAATTAGGCTTCTTAAACTTAGAAACCTTTATTGTGTTGGTTTCTGTTTCTTTTTAATATGTCTGGTTCTTTGTGTTCTTTTTTTGGTGTGAGGTATTCTCTGACCTGTTCCTTTCTAACTCCAAATTTTCTTACACCAGATCTAAAACTGTCTGCACATACCACGCATTTGTCAGTCTTCTAGTGGCAGCTTTGTGACCTTTTTTGTGGAGCATGCTGAAATGTCTCTGTGAAATGTTGTCTGGTTTTGAGAAGGCTCTTGTATTATCATAATGTTTGTCTTTGTGCAACTCTTACCTTTTTTTTTTCATTTTTTGCTTCCTAATATGTTTTTTTAAATGTGTTTTGTGGCAGGTGGTATTAGTGGCAAATGAAACTGCAAAGGAGAAGATACCCGAGGAACTTAGTTTAGCACTTGTACTGACAATTTATGAAGCAAAGGGCTTGGAATTTGACGATGTACTCCTTTACAACTTTTTCACAGATTCAGAGGTATTTAATTCTTACCCATTTTCTGCATTTTTTTAAAGTCAGTCTTGCTTGTGGTGTAACTGGTGTTGCAGCTGGGAAAGGATTCAGTCTTTTTTTCTGGAGATGAGTGGTTTCATCACAGTAGAAAACAGAGAGGTCATAGGTTTATGAATTGAGAACGTGTTTCCTTAAATGCTGCGTTTTCCTTCAGGTTTACTGTTACAGTTTGAGGGAGAGCCTTGGGGTACACACAGCGTTGCACACACACACACACACAGACACACACTTCTGCTGCACACCAAGACTACTGCTTTGCCCCCAGCCAGGCAAGTATTCCTTACTGAACGCACCTGCAGACACTCCATGTACCCATGACTGAGTTGCTCTGCGGTTGAACATTCAGTGTGAACAGCCCTGTTGCAGATGTCCTCTGTCTCTACTTCTCAAAACGGTGTCTCATGTGGTTTTCAGCAGATGAAAACTACAAGAAAACTGAGGGCAGCTTGCTGGTGGCTCTTCCCAGAGGTTAGTGAATGTTACGTGATGAGGGCAGAAGGAAGGTGCTTGAGGTAAATGCTGGCTGTCATGGTAGATTTCTCAAAATTGATTTGGTTCTGGTGATGCAGGTTGTAATCAGAAAAACAACAAGGCATTTATCAGAATTTAGCAGAATCAGTTTAGCAGAGTTGAGTTGTGTAGAGCATTTTAGCTTAGACTAATGTATGTCAGGCCGGCAGAACTGTTTTCATACAATTCTTCCGTGTTCCTGTGAGTCATGGGTAATTGAGCTGATCTGAGCAGCTAAACAAGCAGGGAAGAAAGCAGCTCACCTTGAGGTTTTCTAATTTAGAAAAGCTGAATCTGTGAACCGTTGTAAACACAGCAGTGTGGCTGTGTGCACTTTGTAAAATGTTGGGTTTTCTTTTTATTTGTCTTGAAAATGAGATTTAGGAAGAGTCTTGTTTTAAGAAGCAGATGTGAATGAAGAATCTAGAAGGCAAAAAAGCCAAACCTCCAAAACACAGCAAGCTTTTGACTAAACTGATACCTGCTGGTTGTCATGTTACAGTTTATGACAGGCTTAGGGATGTTTTCATTGATGATTTTTTGAAATCTTGACTTCAAAAGACATTTTGCAGGAAAGGTTTCCTGCTTTTTTTTCCCCATGGGAAGACAGTTAACTTGTTTTGTGTTGCTCAAAGCTCAGAAATATATAGATTGTAAAAATGTTGTTTCAGCCTTATTATGAGTATTTTTTCTTTTGTGCTGGAAGCTTGGCAGTATTTAATCACATTTCAATTAAATTCCAAAGCGAAAAAATGAACATCACGTAGAATATAGTCACAATTTTAAGGTTATTGGTTTTGCAGGGGATTGGGAACTCGCAGAGCGGTGTGATCAGGAGCTGGCATTTCCTACGTGGCATGAGAGTGTAGAGCACTGATCTGCTGGCACACTTAACTTGTAGTTAAGGGTGTCTGTGCATATTTATAGACATCTTTCACATGTCTCTGTGTTGGAGTCCAATATTTTCTGACCACGCTTTTTTAGACTTTCCCCATGAGTGGGTTTTTTTGCTCACCTCTGAGTGTTCTTACGAGAGGAGGTGTTGGCAGGTGCCATTCCACCCCCTGGCTGAGACCAGGACTACCAGTTACTGGTGTTCAACGTGAAGCTTAATACATTCATCACATGAATGACCAGCCCGATCTTTTCTGGGAACCCTGAGGGTGAGAATATATGCCAGCATGGGATATGTGTGGGTCCAACTCACCAAGCTTGTCAGTTTTGTAGAGTCAAGGAGCCTTAGTGGCTGCCCATCCTAACCTGCAGGCCAGGATCTCTCCAACATGTCTTAGATAGATCTTTGTATGACAAATTGCAGCTTGTGAGTGTTATCCAACCACCACGTACCTTTCATCCTGCCCCAAGCTGGCAGGGAGCTGCCTGGCCCAGCAATCAGCACACCCCCCTCAGTGAGTTTGCTTTGTGGTATTGGGGTTTGTAGGAGAATCCTTATCCCTAAGACTAAAACTTGAGCCTCCTCCATGGTGAAGGTAACTTGATTTCCTCCATAGAGGGATCATTGTAAGGGTGTTTAGCTGAAAATGTATAGTCCACCCAAGGAGGTTTTCATGTTTAATATTAAATTTTACTTATTTGACATACTGAGCATTGCATATGATTTGCATGATTTTGCATATGATCTAGGAGAGTGACACAGCAGTATCTTGAAATCCCAAGGCAAGCATAGTATAACAGTGGCAATATACACTGGAATCACAGTGCAGATATGATTCCCATTAGTGGTTCCTGTATATATGTGTATATATATATACATATATATGTATTCCCATTAGCTTCTCCACCATGATGCTGGCCATCCCCAGGCCCTGAAAAGTTATATGTAGCTTGTAGCCAGCTCAAGCCAGTTGCACTCTTCAAGGTTTGTTTTGTTTGTTCCTCAGTTTCTACACAGTCTGTTCGGCTGAGGCACACCTTTGCTTTTGCCTGAGCAGCTCAGGAAGGTGTTACTCTGTAGTAGCTGTTTTAGGGAAAGTTGTTTATACCTGGCGGTATAAACACCTGGTACAGACAAGTATCTCACGCAAAGGTTGTGTTGAGATGAAATTCAACTTTCTTGATGAAAATTGCTGATTGGTGTTTACATTCTTCCCTCAGATCATTTTTTCTGCCACTCTTCTCCTCTGAGCCTTCTGCCCCTGTAGGGATGAATAGGTCACAATGTACAACCTTGTCTTGTAGGCAGTAGTAGTTACTACATACAAGTAAACCTCATTGTCTTGATATTTCAGGCTAGCAAAGAATGGAAGATAATTTCTTCTTATACTCCTGGTCCGGATGTGCAAGTAGGAAGTAACTTGCTAATCGAAGTGCCATTAGAGGATGCCACCGGTATGCAGGAAAGGACTCCATTTAATGTAGAAATGTACAAGGTGAGTTTTTCATAACATTGGGAATAGGAAGGACAAATTAAATTCTTAAATCTTCAAAGCAGAGAAATTTCTTAAATCCTTTCATCCTGTAGTTCCATGTTTATCAAGGTTGCTTTCCCTAAAATAACTATCTTTTTGATAGTTGTTCATATTTGTATAATACCATATCATATCAAAACAATAAAACATAATGTAATACTATACTGATTTTAAAAGATAAGAGATTATTTGCAAATGTAATTTGATTAGAGGACAAAAACCTGTGTCATAGACTTTTGGGTATATCTACAGAACAACTGTGGTTAAAACTAATAGTAAATCAGCTTTATTAATGTTATTATTAATAAATCAATATTTATTATTACTGTAGTCTGGTTTCCGATTGGTGTCACTACCTTGAAATTAAGGAAGCTTCTTACAATCTGATGAGTCAGATATTTTCAGGATTGTATGGTAAATTAATAATTATGTGTGCAAGTGATTAGAAGGAAAATAGCCTGTTGTACCTGCGGCTGATTTGTTGCAGTGGTTGCTTGTAAGTTAGCTGGACAATGGCTTATGTAATTGAAATCCCATATTTAATATTTAGATTTACTTAAAAGCACTTTCGTACTTGTTATTCATTCTGTATCAATTCTCTATTTTCTTATAACTGCAAAGTATGTTTCTTTCTAACAGTTTAGCTCATCCGGCATTTCATTTATTCAATTTAATTTTTTTGTTCTGCTTCAGATGCTGAATGGAGAACTCAAGCAATTGTATACTGCAATTACAAGAGCCAGAGTCAATCTTTGGATCTTCGATGAAGACCGTGATAAACGGGCTCCAGCTTTTAAGTATTTCATCAAAAGAAAATTTGTTAAGGTTGTCAAAACAGATGAAAAGGAAGGTAAAGTTGTCCTAAAACCTTCTTAAAAGACTGTCACAGGACAGCCTACTCATGCTTTCTTGCTTTTAGCTAGTGTAATAAAGAAGGTTAAGTTCCTTGGTCTTTCTAATAGTCTGCATTGATAACTGCCCTTGCAAATTTCCACTTATTTCAGTGGGTCTTAATTCTTTTGTCTCTGAAGATCAGTTGTATATGTTAGAGTACAACTTTATTGCTAATTCACTAGTTTAAATTTTCTTGCTATCACAGGAGAAGAGTCAGTGATCCCTCAGACAGATCTGATCTTGTAATTAGTTTATTGAGTTCTAACCAGTAAACTCAAATATGGAAAATATTCAATAAGTACAGATGGATTGGTGGTCAATACTCTACTTTTTACATAAGCCTGCTATACCTATCTTAAATGTTACATGCATGCATTTACCAGCCCATTGATGCCTGGTGTGGGCTAAGGGATCTCTCAGCCTTGAGGGGTGACCTTGAGAGGTGTTCCTATGCAAAGGGAGATCAGGTCACTGATCAGCCAGTTACTGTGGAGAGAGCTCAGTGGACCCTGATGGCTGCAGATATTTATAGCTTGAAGTGGTCCATTTGTAGTCAGATTTTCTGCTGTGTTAATGCAGTTTCAGCCACTTACCATTCCAGTCTCCAGCCAGACTCTGGGGTTTTTTGTGTTTTCACTGGTAGCTTCACACAACAGTATTAACACACTTGACTCATAGTTGTCATCACTGGTGTAAGCACAAATGATAGAGCTTGGAACATTGTGAGATAATGCTTAGCTTTGGTACATGATAAGTGGTTTCTGTGGTTTATCCATTCTAACATAAAATGGTCGCCCCTGCCCTTGTAGACTTAGATGACAGCATGTTTGCTAAAACTTCAACTCCAGAAGAGTGGATTGCACAGGGAGACTACTATGCCAAACACCAGTTCTGGGAGGTAAGAACATATGTTCATCTGAAATAAGGATTCTTGCTTATTCTGGAACCTTTTTTTTCTCTGTATGCATAAAATCATCTGTAAACCTTCAGCTGCTCTGTAGCAGTCTGTCTTAGTTTGTGGTTTGTAGCTGTGTAAGTGTCTACTTGTAAATGGCTTACAAGAAGTGAGCAGGGAGAGCAAGCCTATTGTTTGTAATCTTAAATTCACTGCCCAGAAACTTGCAGTCCCATGAGGGAAAAACATTTTAATGCACACAAATGAAAGACTGTTGGAAAAACAATTATTAGCAACAATCAGAACTGACTGAAATGTGTGAATCTAAACCATGTTCTTGACAGTATCATTGCACATACTGTAGGAAAATGAAAGCATATTTTGGAAGTGTATTAGTTTGGATAGTAAAATGATGGTTTCATTCCCTGTCTGTTTAAAGAACAGGAGATTTTACAGTCTTTGATTTCCTAGCTTCCTAGTTAATACAGTCCAGATATGGGATGACAGGTAATGGGATGGAAGCAAACTCAGCCAGGATGACAACATCAATTAAATATTCTACTGAGGGATAAGGGATATCTCTAGATCAAATGCTCTTGTCCTTATGGGTGATTTTAACTTCCCGGACATCAACTGGGAAAATCATACAGTGGACACAAAGAGGTCCAGGAAATTTCTAGAGCACATTGAAGACAATTTCCAGGTGCAGGTACTAAGGGAGCTGACTAAGGAAAGGTGACCTCCTACGACTGTTGTTTGTAAAGAGAGAGGCACTTGTGAGTAAAGTGGTGACTTGGTGTCTGTCTTGGACACAGTGGCTGCAAAGTAACTGAGTTTCAAATTGTTGGCTATAGAAGAAAAAGTCCTGCAAACCTTTAACCCTGGATATGGGGAGAGCCGACTTGGGCTGCGGAAGGAGGTAATTAGTAAGGTCCCTTGGGAATTCATGAATGCTAGGCACTTTCTAAGGGCCATCTCTGAAGAGTGCAGAAGCAGGAAATTCCAAAGTGTCAGAAGTCAAGCAGGTGGGGCAGAGTCTGGCTTGGCCAAACATGAATCTTCTTGTTGAGCTAGGGGAAGAGGGAAAGTGTGTGGACATTGGAAGCAAGGGGAGGCAACACAGGAGGACAACAGAGATGCTGTTTGTCACTGTAGGGAGAAAATTTGTGTGGCCAAAGCTTGAGTAGAGTTCAAGCTATCCAGCACTGTGAAGGACAACAAAAAGGTCATTTTAAAACACATTAACAGCAATAGGAGGATTGGGCATTACATTGGTCCATTACTTGATGAGGTCATTTGCCTCACAAATAGGGACATAGGCAAGCAGAGACATTTAATGCCTTCTTCACCTCTTGTCTTTAACACTGATGATGTGCTGGAAGACTGTGACTTGGGGGATGATAAACTCGCAGCTGACTGTGCACTCGTTTGAGACTTGCTGCTGCAGCTGGATGCACATAAATCTATTGGGCTTGATGGGATTCATTCCAGGTACTGAATGAGCTGGTCCATTCTATTGTAGGGCCCCTTTCCATTATTTTTCAAAGGTCTTGAGAGTCTGGAGAGGTCCTAGTCAATTGGAAGCTGGCAAATGTCCCAGTTTTCAAGAAGGGTAAGAAGGAAGACCCTGGTAATTACAGGCCTTTCAGTATCACTTTGGTGCCTGGTAAAATGATGGAGAGGGTTATT
Organism: Oriolus oriolus; assembly: GCA_013400235.1. Classification (NCBI taxonomy): domain Eukaryota; kingdom Metazoa; phylum Chordata; class Aves; order Passeriformes; family Corvidae; genus Oriolus; species Oriolus oriolus. The sequence continues at coordinate 1,654,905 of VXBT01004293.1, read as the reverse complement.
CTGGGAGTTACTGGAAATAACACTTGAGAGACAATGCAGTCATTAGTCATAGGCAGCACAGGTTCACTATGGGAAAGTCCTACTTAACCAAACTTAATTTCCTTTTATGACAAGGTCACTCATCTAGTTGGCCAAGAGAAGCCAGTAGATGTGGTATATTTTGGTTTTAGTGAAGATTTTAATAGTTTCTCTCACAGTATCTCTTCATTCTGGATGAAATGTTCAGCACACAGCTAGACAAGTCCATAATACATTAGGTGGGAAACTGGTTGACAAGTCAGGCTCAGAGAGTTGGGGTTATCAAGCTGGGTTATCAAGCTGGTGGCCAGCCACTAGTTGGATTCCCCAGTGCTCACTTTAAGGGCTAGTGCTCTTTAATGTTTATATAAATGATTTGGACACAGGAATGGAGTATACATTAAATATGTTTGCCAACAATACTAAATTAGGAGGACACTAAATTGGGAGGAACTGTTGATTCCCTCGAGGGTAGAGAGGCCCTGCAGAGAGACCTTGACAAACTGGTGGGCTATCACCAACCATATGAAATTTAACAAGGGAAAGTGCCAGATTCTGCACCTAGGATGGAGTAAAACATTCAAATTAGGGAATGAGAGGCTGGAGAGCAGCCCCATGAAAAGAGATCTGGGAGTTTGGGTTGATGGCAAGTGGAATAAGAGCCAGCAGTGTGCCCTGACAGTCCAAAAGGCAAACGGTGTCCTGGGTGCATCAAATACAGCATTGTGAGCCAGTCAAAGGAGGTGATTGTCCTGCTCTGCTCTGTGCTGGTGCAGACTCACCTTGAGTACTTTGTGCAGTTTTGGGCACCACAATATAAGAAGGGCACCAGACTATTAGCGTGTGTCCAGAGGAAGGTGACCAAGATGGTGAAAAGCCATAGAGTCATAGAATGGTTTGGTTTTGAGGAGACCTCAAGAATCATCTAGTTCCCACCCCGCTGCCATTGCCATGGGCAGCTCTAGAGGACACTTCTTAAGAAGAGCAGCTGAAGTCACTTTACTTGTTCAGCTTAGAGAAGAGATGGCTGAGGGGCAACCTCATCACAGTCTACAACTTCCTCAGGGAGGTGGCAGAAGAGGAGGTCCTGATCTCCTCTCTTTGGTGACAAGTGGTAGGACATAAGGAAATGGAATGAAGTTGCATCAGACGAAGATCAGATTGGACATAGCAAAGGGGTCTTCACTGAGAGAGTGGTCATGGCATTTAGCCATGAGCTCAGAGTTCAAGAAGCATCTGGATGACACTCTTAGTCATGCGACTTTGTTTTAGGTAGTCTGGCAGGGAGCAGCAAGTTGGCCTCTATGATCCTTATAAGTGCCTTTCAATTTGAGATGTTCTGTGATTCTGTAAAATAAAATTGTAGATACTTTTTTGATCATGGCAGAGGGAAATCTTCTGTGTTTTGCTGGTAACAACATATAGGATTTTGAAGGAATTTGAAGGGAATTTGAAGGGAAAATAGGTATTTATAACAAGGCAAAACCCCAAAATAATCAGCTGCCGCTATACAGACAGTCTTTATCTCCCCTTGAAAATAAAAGGCAATTTCCTAAATGGACATAAAAGTTTAGATAAAAAACCCACTCAGCTAAAAAAAAAATCTGAAATGCATTAGCTATATTATCTGCTAATCTGTTTTCTTTATAACCCTGATCTTTGCAAGTTAATGCTACCTTAAGAAGACATTATCTGGTGACTTTGGCAGTTCTAAGAGTGGCTTGCAATGTGCAATTTCCAAACAGAAGCAACCCTAAATTAATGGATAGAATAAAGAAATAATGATGTTGCAGAATAAGCAGAGTGATAATGAAGCAAACCTTGCTAGGAACATGGTAACTCTGATGTTTCTGTTTAGTTTTCACAGAAAGAGCCCAGTATGATAAAAGCATTGGGTAAATGTTCCTTGCTTTTCGATCTTCACTTTGCAGACATTGGTTTTCCTCACTTCTATTAATATATGGTAGGTGCCTGGTGACTTACCAGTTAATGGTTTAGGCTATCATTCAAATTGCATATGCTATTTGTTCTATCAGCCTACCAGGAATTCTGCATTAACTACTTCCATGTACAGTGTTGTAATTAATATTCTAATTTGCCTACTCACATGTGGACTGACTTTAAAGCTTTTCTTTTTGTCCTAAAAATATACCACAATGATTTACCTTTTCCTTTTCCAGGCACCCTGCCAATCTTTCTGCTTTCCATTACAGTGACTGTAAAATTAAGTATTGCTTTTATGTGATAAGGCATGGGCTGGATGCACATCTGTGAATGCTGTGTGTGATTTCACCCCAGGTGGCCGCCAAATGTTACCAAAAGGGCGGAGCAGCTGAGAAGTCAAAACTGGCCCTGACACACGACGCTGTTCTCAAAGTGCACGCGAAGAAAAGCAGCCCAAGGTAAGTGTCAGTGCCGCTGAGCAAGTGCCACTCTGCGGTGCCAGATCCCTCGGGGGGTGCAGAGGGTGAGATTCACACCACAGCTGCGGGGCTGGACTGGAGATGTCGGAGAACAGTGCAGGAGGGGTGTCTTTATGTGTTTGTGGGTGGCAAAAGAGATTTAAGAAATTGGAAGGTCTAGCACAATAGGATCCGGGGCACTGCTCCCTTTGGGGAGTAGTGGAAGAGCTGTCCACATGAAATGTGGCCCTTGCAAGGACTTACTGGTTCAGTGAGAGAAAAGCAACAGGATTTGCATTACGTCAAGAGGCTTTATATCCTTAGATATAGATAGAAGAGCATATGCCATCAGCAGTGCTCAGCTTTGGTTAATCCCACTGCATATTCACTCAACAAAGAAGGAGGAATGGTGGTGTACATTGGGAAAGAAAAGCTGCTAGCAAAAAGTGAGCTTTGGGGTAAAATTAGTGTTACAGTCAATTTAAACTAAACAAGCAGAACTAGATCTGAACCAAAGGACAGTTTTAAAGGAACAGATTTTGAGATGAATCATTTAGTTCATGATTTCAGCTGAGTAAAATAGCTCAAGGGTTTGACAGGGGAGAGAGTTTGCAGTTTCCTGAAGAGGCTTGGAAACTCTTTGGGACTCATCTCAAATAAGACAAGAAAAAACTTAATGGAGAAAGCTCTAGACTTAGGTGAATCAGTTCTGTTCATGCTGGGGAGACCAGAAGCTAGCAGTGATAGCAGAAGGGGAAAAGAGTGACTAGAACAGAGGAAGCTAGCACACAAGGGAGAAGAGGGATGGTCGAAGAAATGATGTTGGTTGAGTTAGTCGAGAATTTATCATCTTTAATTACCTGCTTTATATTAGTGGCCTGGGTTAAAAGTATAAGTATGCTCATAAAATTTCATGGTTGTAGGAAATTGTTGATGGGACTGATGAAACTTTTTGTCAGTTCACTGTATGCTGGGGTGCTTGTCAACTGCATAAAATTTGAGGAGAAGGAATTTGGCGTATTAGGATACATTAAGTTGAGATAACATATACAATAATGAAGCTGCCAAAATGGATTTTTTTTTTGAATAGAGGTATTAATGCTGGTGTAAAAAGCTTAAGTAAGATTTAAGTAAGATTTCCATATGAAATGCTCTGTATAGTTCTGATTCTCCAGTTTTGAGAATCATGAATTCAATCTAGATCATGCTGCAGTGATACCAGGAAGGCTGGTATACAAAACAAAGGCTGAGAACACATTTGATTGTGTCTCTAATGACATTGGCGCTAAACAGCAGAAAGGAGAGAACAAGTTAAGAAAAGAGAAGCAGTGCAAAATCACAGTACTATATATTACTTTAAAAAGAAGTCAAAAGAGTCTTTGATTTCCAGAGCAATCATATTTTGGACCAGATTTCTGGACAGAACAGTGTCAGCCCAAAATATAATTAATTGTAAGGTCATAACTCATCAGGTAATGTGTGAAGAACAATGTGTGATGTCAGTGTTGGTTGGATTCAGTGATAGATCACATGATCCTAAACTTAATTTGGATGTTAGTGGTAATTTTCTCTTACTTTCTACAGGGAAAAACAGATGGAATATATGACATTGGCTAAAACTTACTTGGAATGTGGAGAACCAAAACTATCACTGAAATGTCTGATTCAATCGAAGGAGTTCCGTCTTTGTGCAGAACTGTGTAAAAAATTAGGAAAGGTATTAAATCCTCACTTTATCACTTTCCTTTTCCTCCAGCTTTTTCTCCTCTCATATTACTCAGAATGTAGTAGTATCTTTTTGTGTCATGGTGATAGCTGAATGAAACAAGCTCTTTAAGCTGGGCTGTTCAAAAAGAATCATTTGTCAGAGAATAGGCAGAAGAGGAATGAAGTCGAAAATGATGCAGTTATGCAGGCTGGCTTTATTTCTTTGGCTTTCCTCAAATGTCATCATCAGTCATTTGCAGTCAAAAGTTAGTGAATGACTGATGTCATGAAATTTATTGCTTCATTCAGTACTCTGATGATACTGAAACTTCGCTGATTACAGCCATCTAAATGGAACCTTAAAACTGGGAAGTGTTAGTGTGTTAACAAGATGTAATATTTTTTATTTGCAGTTTATGTCCATTAAAAGAACGTAAAATAAATGTTCCTAAACATTTGAAGTTTAAGGTACAAGGTTAGGGTTCTCATTCTGCATCCATAACTGTTTTAATTTAGTACTATCCATTCTGAGAAATTTGTAAAGCAACAGAAGCATGTGTGGTGTTTTCTAACATCAGGGAGACCTGGGTAGATAGGATTATTTTGAAAATCCTGTGTAATACCTTTCATTTTACACTCTAGTTTTTCAGGCACAAATATTTTGAACAATCTCTTCAGTTTTAGTTATGGATACTCTAATATGTATTTGATTACATTCAGATACTTTAATTACATTTTATTAAAGTGTACTTCTTTATGAGACACATGATGGAATTACAAGATATATTCTATTCATGTAGTTTTGACTGTTTACAGCACTTCAGTTTCATTACTGACTTGTGCATTGCAGATGAAAGATGCTGCCATTTACTATCAGAAAAGCCAGTGCTACAAAGAAGCATCTGAATGTTATGAACTAATTGAGGAGTTTGATCTGGCCATTAAAATGTATTGTCAGGAAGAACTCTATGAAGAAGCAGCAAAGGCAGTTGAAAGGTATGTCTTGCAAGATGGTATTGGAATATAATTCTCTTTTCCATTTCCAATTTCCATATAATGCAGCTGGTTCACTGAAAAATTTTCAGAAGGGTTTTGTCTGCTGACTTCATTTTACATAAATCCTTTGTGATGTACCTTTAGTAATGGTAACTGCTTTTTTGAATGATTAAAGCTTCTTTAATATGTAAAGATCGTTTGACCTAAAAGTTCAAGCATTAAAGTCACTTTACTAACTAACAAGTTTTTATATCAGCCTCCCAAACCATTCATGCAAATTTATCAGCATAGACACAAAAAATCTGCTCTCCCATGTTTATCATGAGAAAGATGATAACGAAAAGCTAGCGATAATTAATTTATTCACCCAACAGGAAAAAATTACTCATTCTTAGCATGCAGAAGAGAATATTTCACAAAACTGGGTTAGGGGATGCCTTAATAATTTTACATCAGCCATTAATAGTGGATTACTGAATATTCTAACGTGCATGTTATGAAAGATGCAACCAGGCGTTTTGCTCAGACACTCAATAAGCTACAAAGTATATGCAGATACGTACAACAGACTTGAAAGAATTCTCTCTAAACTGACAAGTTTATGTAAATTTTACAGAATATTGTATATATTGACCCATGGAGAATTCACTGAAATTTCATATTTATTTATAAATGGAAGATTAACACTGATAAAATAAGTTAAAATAATTCGTGCATTGATTTGATAGTGTGGAGAATGCTTCACTAATGCTGTAAACCTTGTGATCTTGTTTGTACCAGAAATTTTAATAATTTTGATTCTGACAGCCTCATGTTGTAATTAATTTCTTTCTGTAGATCTTTTAAGGTGATGTGATCCCCTTTTGCATGACAGGCATATCACGTGAAACGGTTGGCCTTTTTGAAGGAAGGGCTTCTAGGGGCAGCTATTTGTTTAATGGTTCTTTTTTTTTAGTGCAGTGCTTTTCTTTGTCTAGATTTGTCCTATGTGCTAGTAAATTGATGTATCTATTATTTCAGATATGAAGATATGTTGAATGCAAGAGGACAAATGGTTTCCAAACTCTCCTGTACAGCAAATCAGTTGTATTTGGAAGCAGCTGCAAAGTACCTGAGTATGAACAGGACTGAGGAAATGATGCAAGTCCTCTCAAAACTCGATATAGAGGACCAGCTTGAGTTTCTGAAGTCCCGTGGATGCTTGCACCAGACAGCAGACTTACTGAAAAGGAAGGATCGCCAGGAGGAGGCTGCAAAGTTAATGAAACAACACGGGTTTGCTCTGGAAGCAGCCAGCCTCACGGCTATAAAAGAGTTTCGCGCATCGTGTTTGCTTGCTGAAGCGCGTGCCAGGCTGAGTCGCGGTTCAGAATTACACCTGGGGAGCGTGGAGAGCATCCTAAGAGAAGCCCTCGAACTTTGTGAACAAAGCAGGCAGAAGTCTGGCGTTGCCGAAGCTGTGTTTTTGCAGGGAGCTCTGAAAGGAGACTTCGTGAAGCTGAGCAACGCGTACTGTCAGTTCCTATCTCTGAATCATTCTGCTGGTGCAGTTGAAGCTCTCTTTGCATTGTGTCGCTGCAGCACTCCTGGCCAGAACATCCTCTTCATGGCGCCACGTGGCTTGATGGCTCTTCTGAGTCTTGTCAGCGGTCTGAAGAAAGCAGCCACCAATGCAGAGAAAGATATGGTGAAGTTATGCTTTGCCTATTTTGGGATTGTCCCAACAGGTGACAGTTGCCAGGTGTCTCAAAATGAAGCTGAACCCATTCTCAAGTTTTTGTTAGATAAGCCAGGTCTAAAAGAGAGGAAGGCAAAAGGTGATTTCTCAGTAAGCACAGAGAAAGTGAAATCAGCTTTGAAGAAGCACTTGTTAAGCAGGTTTTGCTTTATCACCCGTGAGTTACTGAACAAGAAGTACCCTGATATTTGTATGAAGTTCATTGCTGGATTGAACTGTGAAGATAAAACCTGTGAAGGTTACCACAGGCCCTTGCTGCGTCATGAAGCAAAGACAATATTTCAGTGTAAGATGCATCTGGTGGCAATAAACGGACTGTTGTTGGAAGCCATGTGCACTTTCCCTAAAGAGCTATTAAATCAGTGCAAAAGCTTTGAGGACATTTTGACTTCTGACAAATATGCATCATGTAAATCCCTCCTAGGAATGTTTTTTCCTAATCATTTTCATTTGAGAATACTGTCTGAGAACCCAAAGGCATGCAAAGAAATACTGCAATTTAGTAGTATTATTTCCAAACCTTGTAGAGAGATGTTGAAGAAGTACATCACATTTAAGTTTAATCATGAAGACACTGCAGCCAGAAGAGAATCAACTGACTTGTGGCTAAATGCCATGAAAGTTCTTATCTTATCTTCAGGATATCCTGCAGAATTTGAAAAACTTCTTTTTAAGGAAGAGGATGATTATAACAAAGAGCTGAAGTTTGCTTTGGCACAGGCAAAAAGTTCCCCAAAGAATAAAGGCCAGGGAGAAAAGACCAAAGGAATAGAGGGCAGACATGGTATGTTGCTACCTGACAAAAATGCTGAAAATGCCGGAAGAACACACTTGTGCTTCATTCGACTTCTTGAAAATTCACTTGAGCAGTTCTATGTTCACAAGAACCCGGAAAACTGTAAAAGATTTTTTTTCCGCTTCATGAATGTCCTAATCAAGAAATGCACGAGATACCTGATTCCAAGCATAGGAAATACAGTGATGTTGTTGGAATTCCAGTATATTCTCTGTTGTGCTGTCCTGATGCGTCTCTCCAAGAACATTACTCTCAGCCTTCCAAAGAGTTACATTGCTCTCCTTTATTACTGGGAGTTTTTGTTCAGACGCAAGGACCATTACAAAGAACTTAAAGACACATTTTCTATTATACAGGAGTATAGACCAAAGGACACAAATGCAGCTGTATACCATTTCAGATCTCATCTCTGTTATCTATCAGAAGTCTTGTGTGGTGGTCATGGAAGGTTCAATGTCCTTCTGGATGCATTCAGGGATCCCGACTGCATAACTTCAGGGGAGGCTGAGCGGACAGTAGTGCTGTGCTTAGTGATGTTACTGAATGCTGACCAGGCGCAGAGTTCTAAAGATAGATCCCTCTTACGCCACCTCTTTCCTGAAATCAAGGCGATGCTGGAATCGATGAGAAAAGACTCTCCCTCTAAAGTGCCTGGAAGATTGCTGAGGGTCGTGGAACAAGTGAGTGCTGCTACACATGTAAGAGAGGTTGCTGCAGGCCTGCAAGAGCTGCTGACAGAGCGAGATGAAGAGCACTTGGTTGACTGCCGCTGGACGTGGGACACTGCGTACACTCAGGGGCATTCACCCATACGGGGCATCCACTATGAACGCGTAAACCTTGACAGATTTACAACCTCTCTGGATGAAACAGAATATGCTGATGAGCTGGAAGAGGAATTTGAAGAGGTTCATTGCTTAGAGGACCAAAAGGATCCCCTGGAAGTCATTGCACTCAGCAAGCAACAGAAGCAAGAGCAGAAAGCATCTGCTCAACGCCAGCTGTGTCGTGTGTTCCATTTCATTTCCCTATATGTGAAGTGGAAAAGGAAGGCCCGCTCCAGAGTTCATCCTATTGCAATGAAAGAAGAGGAATTCTTATCAGAGATATTCAAAAGAGCAGATATTGACCAAACCCAGTGTGACCTCTGTGGAGTCAGATTCATCCAGAGCTCTGAGAACTATTTCAGCCGGTCAGAAAGCATGGAGGCAGACACTTCTGAACCTCTGACACCAACAGAGAACAGCGGGGAAGAAAAGTTGCATGCAGAAGGAAATGCGATTTCTGTGGCCAGTGAGGCCTACATGGAGCACAGAAACACAGAAGAACACACGAATAACTGTGCTGCCTACAGACACTATGCCGAGTTTTTCAGAACAAAGATAGATCCAATAATACATGATGGACTGGAAGTAGCAGAGGCCATCACAGAAAGGGGTTATACCCGAGACCGTTTAGCATATAAAGAAGGTTCCAACTTATGCCAGAGGAAAATCAAAGAGAATATTAAAAAAATTTCAGATGCAGTAGAGGAAATCTATGAGAAAAAAGCCTGGGCTAAAGGTAGGACCTTTCCAGTTTTCTTTAAACAATTTAATATGTCATTTTTTGGCAAAACCTCTAGACCTGACACAACTCTGTTTGAAAATCTTAATGTGGTCAAGAGAAAGGTATTTCAGGTACCTGAGGGAAAGAACAACTGAGAGAGTGTTGTGCTAGTATGGGAGACCCTCCCTTGCGGCCAAGGGTGAAAGAGCAGAGGAGGTTGTGGCACTGCTAAAGTTCTTTATTCATAGTCCCATAAAATCTTCTGAAGGTAGAGTCCAAAGGGGATACATGGTAAAAGCGGCAGCAGCAGCAAGCAAAACAGAAAGCAAAAAACAATCTCTCTTCTTCTATAGCTTCTATATATTAAACTTACAGAAGTAAGGATTATATTTGTTAATTAACCAATAAAATCAACACACAATTCTAGTTTTCCTTTCATAACCTATCCTGGCTTAGTTCTAACATTCGTAAGTCTTACTTATTGCATAGGTATTACACAAATCTGTGTACATAGTTTCTATTCAAAGCCTGTGCCTTGGCTTTCCTCTGGGCCTGAGTCCAGAGGATCTCCCACTGCAACAAGAGAGCTGGAAATACTGAAAGTCTTCCAACTTAATAAATTACATAGTACAGGTAAAGTGAATGGTAGTGAACTTTTATAGATAGAAAAGTGAATTTTAACCACATGGTCAGGTGTACTGTGTTCTCTGAACTGACAGAGTTTTACGCAGTTTTACAGCAACTTTACTGTTTTACTGACAGGTCATCTTTATGGATTTTTCTATTGTTTCTACTGTTTCCTATTTATTTCTTCCAGCCATAGCAATTTGGATATGCAGGGGTAGCATGGTAGGAGTACTTGGAGTCTTTGACTAAGGGCATCTCTGACTATTCTGCCCTTGAACTTGTAATTTTGCTAGGGCTGAACAGAATTGGATACTTAACTACAAATCTGTGGTGTGTCAGGTACTCAAAGGCAACCCTGGTATTAAAAAGTTTAGTAAATTACGGTGCTTGAGATACATATTTTGATATTAGATTTTTTCCCCCTTATATGCTTAAAGCATTATTCTATGCTGATTTTTGCAAGCAAAATTGAATTACTGGATGAGTGGCCTAGAAGCACAATTGTTTGGTGTACTTACTTTGGGAAAGTGACAACTTAAATCATAACATTGTTACTGGCTTCAGTTGTAGAAATCCACCAGTCCTGTCAACTTGTCATTTTGCCTGTGATGTCTGACAGTAGTGAAAAACTGTAGTATTTGATATGTTCATCAGCTCTGATCAGTGAAATACGTTAAATTTGTAACTAAATGTTAGGTTGTGCTCTTCACGTGTAAGCTTCATCTTTACTCCTAGTGGAAAGTTTTACTTATGGATGAAGTCCATGAAATTTTGCATATTGTTTACTTGGATTTCTGCTCAGTGAACCATGATAGTGATGAATAAGATAGATGTAGTAGGCTTAATTAGGTAATAGTGGATTTCCTTATGACAATTGCTTGATGAATGTTAGCTTGTTCTTCAACTCAGTGAAAATATGTATACAGAAATTATTTTGTGTCTGAGATTACTTTTCCCTCTCTTTACAACAGGCATTTTTCAGGTTCTTAATGGTGCAGTTCAGCAAAGGCTGCAACATCTCAGGTCCATGTTTTACTTTGATTTGTATAATTTCAGAGAGATAATGGAAGTCAGGAACTTTAATACCCAAAAATAAAGTAGAATGTTTTCAGGATTCAGATGTAACTCAGAAAGGGCAGCACAAGGATGTAGAACTTCTCCTCTTCTAGTGCTAGTAATGTTGATTGGAATGTGGAGTAATACATGCATCATCTTCATCCACATTAGTGAATTATGCCCCATATGAGATCACTGGTGACCGTGACTTCTGGGTTTGCAGCATCATCATCCAACATGGCTCTGTGTAACTTCATTTTGTGCTTGACCTTTAGCTGCTGTCCATTTCTCAGCTAAGTGTTCTCACAGAATGTTAACTGTGCTCCATTTCAGCTGAAGAAGTAATAATCACACATGCCAACAAATTGGTTGGCACCATTGATGATGCTCGTAAGTGGCTGAAGCAAATGGATTCTCACAGGATAACAGAAGAAGGTATGTTTTGCAATTGCACAGCTTTCTGTGCCCACTACTGTTCAGTAGTGGTCTCTAAGCATCACTTCAGTCCCTCAGTCAGCAGCATTGCAGATATTCACTGACCTTTGAGAGGCAGTCCCACAGGGGCACTCTGGAAAACATGAGATAACCAGGCTTTTTTCTCAGTGGCTCTTCAAAACAGAGCAGCTGGTTGCAGGGTGACCAGAGTGGAGCAAGCATCCTCCCCAGCCCTCAGTGGATCCCAGCCTGATAAAGGATGCTTGTGTTTGTTTCTTTTATTTTCACTTCCATTTCTCTTGGTTTCATCCAAAAAGTCGCATGCACTGATGCAGGCTATTGCATCCCAGACCTCTGAGGGCAAGTTTAAGACTTCACTGTGCCTCCTGGAATGTTCAGGTTTAAACGTGTGTTTAGGTGGTGGGATTGCAACAATTGCAGAAACAGGCAGCAATTAAGTGATCAGACTTACGAAATGGACTGTATGTAAAGCATTAAAGTAGCTCAGTTTTAGAAAAATTGGTTGTGATAAAGCCTTGTGTTGCATCTTCCTATTCCAGCAGATACGGTTCATAAGACTGGGGGTGCTCTTGTAGTCTCAAAAGCAGCCTTACAGTCTGTCTTTGAAGTTAGCAAGCAAATGTATTGTCTGCTGAAACTGAATCTAGAGAGAGAGAGATGAGACAGACTTCTTAGAAAAGTCAAAGGAAATAACAATAGAAGCAGATTTTCAGTGTGAAAATTAATTACTAGTGCAGCAAGTGGCTTAGCAGTTGCTGCTTCCTTGCAAAGCTCTTGCAAAGCACATTGTCATATTAAGCTAAATACTTCTTAAACATGATTATGCACATATGAAGGCATATTGCTGACATATAAAATAGCAGTGACATAGCTTGTTGTGCTCTTAAGAGAAAATAATGTTGGAGTTTTCCATTCTGCATTAATTTATTGTTTTTAATATAGGCTTGGTGCATGATAAAGACTTGGAAAATGAAGTGGAAGATGAAATTATGGCTTTTGAAGAACTTGTCCATAAAAAACGCTCAAGGAAAAAAGGAAGACATGGGAAACTATAATTCGAAAAATTATTCCAAATGGCTATTTTATCCTCTTAACAATCTAAGTTTAGGATGATTTTTTTTTTTTTTTAAATAGAGGGATGGGATCAGAAATGGGAAGAGTCTGAAGAAAAAGAGCAACTTATGCTGGGTTTTGTTTTGGGGTTTTTTTATTGCTTGTATTGTCTCAGAATAATTACCTATGTTATGATAATGTCAATTGTTAAAACCTGTGACTGGACCAATTACCTTTCAAACCTGTGTGGTAGCTTAAAAGTAACAAAAGCCAAAGAAACAAGCAAAAAAAATAGAAAAAATAGAAAAAAAATATTAATGTTCTGATTAATCTCAGGGGTATTTTTCCACTCAGTCTTTTTTCTTCTTCTTCCTTGTAAACTTGCATCATCATTCTTCTGAGCTGGAATCCTCAGAAAAATAGATTGATTGTTTCTCTGATTTTAAAAGTCCTGACATGTTTAGAACTTTTTGAGTCTTCAGGTGAGATACAGTATCCCTCTTTTCTATTTTTATAGACAAGAAATCTCTAAACACATTCATATTTCTGACAGTGTATATTTTTCTGATTAGATAGGTATGAAAGTTAGGGGTTGTCTTACTTGATAAAGTTTTGATATCAACTTCTACCTGTACCTGTTGAAAAAATGGATAATCTTAATTTTAAAGAATGTTACACATTTTAAGTGCTTTGTAATTGTAAGGTTTAATTGATACATTTTTGTAATGTATGATGTTTTTATAAACCCTGTAAAATTTTTAAAATCACTTGATCTTGTCTTATTTTTTGACTGCATGAGTGAGATTTGTAAATTGGGTCCAGAGTATCAGTTGGTTCTGATGGGATCTCAGTGTGTCCAGCACACTGTAGTGTCCTGGTTTTGGCTGGGATAGAGTTAATTTTCTTCTTAGTAGCTGGTATAGTGCTGCGTATTTGAATTTAGGATGAGAATAATGTTGATAACACAAAGATATTTTGGTAGTTGCTGAGCAGTGCTTACCGTAGATCAAGGACTTTTCGGTTTCCCATGCTCTGCTAGAGAGCAGGTGTGCAAGAAGCTGGGAGGGAGCACGGCCGGGACAGCTGGCACCAACTGGCCAAAGGGACATTCCATAGCATAAAGCATCTTCTCAGCACATAAACTGGGAGGAGGTGGATGGGAGGGGCTGAGCATTGGTCGGGGGAGTGAGCAATTGTATTGTGCATCACTGTTTTTCTTGGGCTTTATTCCACCCTCTCTTTTTTATCTCCCTTTTCACTAAAATTATTATTATTATTGTCATTATTACTGTATTTTACTTAATTTCAATTATTAAACTGTTCTTATCTCAACCCACAGGTTTTACCCTTTCCTCTGATTCTCCTCCCCATCCCACAGGGAAGGTTGGAGGGTGAGTGAGCAGCTGTGTGGTAATTAGTTGCTAGCTGGGGTTAAACCACAACATGTAGACACCTTTAGTAACCTTTTTAATTAAAACATTTGTGTGTTAAACTTAATTAGAGTATTATTTAGTTGTTGAAATATTTTGCCTTTAAAAGGGTTCCTCTTTGTATACATAACAAATTGCTTCAATAATTACCTTTTGTCAAAAACTTAATCACTTATTATTATGCTCAGTGTTGTGGAAATGGGACATTTTCATGGGTAAAAATGAAATGCTGCTGTAGAATGGAGCTATGTGGGTAGCAGTAATAATTTTCTATTGCATTGTAAAAGACTCTTTCCAGGTGGTGCTTCTTAAAGAAGTCTTACTGCTTAAGCAAGCATTTAGAAGATAGTTTAGAAACTTGCATTGATGAAATGTAATTCAAGCCACTTGCACTGTATAGAAGTCAAGAATTAAGAAAGCTGGATCATTAATGTAACTTATTTGTCTTTGTTTTCTGTTATGGTGGGTATTTTGCAGAAACTTTTCCTATTTGGTTTATCAGCTTCACTGTTTACATTTGTGGCAGTAAACACTACCTAAACTTTTTAAGGACAATTACAATTTCAGAATCCTGTCTGGCCACATTTTAAAGACCTAATGATTGTACTTTTTCTTTCTCTTTATGGAAAAAAACCAAACAATTTAAACACCGTTGTGAAATACCAAGCAAAGGGGAAACAAAGAAAAAGAAATAGGAACAGAAGTTATCAAGAACTTAATGTTGGGTACGTTTCCTTGGAGCAGGGACCTGTGATCTTTGATGTGGTTCCATGCAACCCACTGGTTTTTCTCTGACTTTGAATCAACACTCCCAGATGGAACTTATTTCGGTTACATATGAAATACTGACTGCTAGAGAAAAACAATGGCAATTCAAATTTCAGAGCTTACAGTTTCAGAGATATTTATTAGGTCAAGGTTTCAGTAGTGTTCAAGCAGAAATGGGAAATCTAGTTGGATCTCCAGACCGATATCACTGCTTTAAGGGTTTTTTCCCCTTGGCTGGTCTGCATAAATAAACATGAACCTTCATTTTCCAGGGCAGTCTCTTCAGATAATAGTGATCTCAGCGCATTAATCCTATTTACACGTGACATTAGCAAAATGAGTTTTTCCAAATATACCCTTAGGTTGTGGGGGTTTTTTGTTCTGTTTTTTTCCTTATTTTTTTTCTTTTAAATCTTTCTCACCTCTGGTGGAAGCCCCAGTGTTCTGGCATCAGCTAACGCCTATGACTCAAAGGGCTTAAGACCCACGACAGGTGCCTTGGTATGTGTGAGATGCATATTGCACTGAAACCTTGGAACTAAGCAGTGGATGCAGGCTGTCGAGCTAATCCACCCACTTCTGCCTGTCTAAGCCATGTTGAAAAGAATTTTGAAAAGGCTTCAAAAGCTCAGAAACTGGTGACTTAAAATCTCTCTCCCTGGTGATACAAAAATGACACCTAAATGAAAAAGAAGAATGAACTATTTTGCTGCAGTTGGGAGATGGGGTGTGTGGTCCTAAAGATGACAAGTCTCCAAATTTCAGACTCCCCAAGAAAAAAAAATCTCTTGCTTGCTTGAACCTCATATTAATTCAAAGGACTGTGTGGTAAATGATGTGTACTTTTCAACCTTTTTCCTTTATTTCTCTTAAAAACATTTTTCATTATACTGCCCACAGTTTTATTCCAAAACACTTTCCTAACAGTCAGCTGTTACAAACTCTGACTCAGCAAATCACTTAAACACTTGCCATTTTTAAAGCATTTGCTGTCATTCCTAAAGGGAAGCCTTTTACCTCTGTACTTACTGAAAATATAGGAGGAAAGAAATTGTCTTATCTCTGTAAATAAATTAAAAGGTTTTCCTGCCAGCAATCCCTGTGACAGTATTTGCTGAACCAATTAGGAAGCACCCTTCCTTACTTGAAAGGGACCACAGCTGTTGCTACCAAGCTTCAGCCTTTTCTGTTGGAGTGTTTAGAAAGTTAAATACAGAAAAGAAGAGCTAAAAACAAAAGTGGCAACTAGATAGACAGGGACACACACTACTGTATCTGTATTTACTGAAATGGTTATTGCTGATCAACACAGGAAGGATGTGGACCTGCTAGAATGAGTACAGAGGAGTGACATGAAGGTGGTGGGAGGGCTGGAACATCTCCCATGTGAAAACAAGCGTGAGAGTTCAGGTTGTTCAGCATGGAGAAGAAAAGGCTCTGGGGATACCTTAGAGTATCTTGTACTACCTAAAGATGTCCTACAAGAGAGCCAGAGGGGGCCTTTTACAAGTATATGTGATAGGACAAGGGGGAAATGCTTTTAACTGACAGAGGATAGGTTTAGATTAGAGATTAGGAAGAAATTATTTGCTGTGAGGGTGATAAGGCGCTGGAACAGGTTGCCCAGAGAAGCTGTAGATGCCCCATCCCTGACAGTGATCAGGACCAGGTTCGATGGGGCTCTGAGCAACCTGGTCTGGTGTAAGGTGTCCCTGTCCATGGCAGGGGGCTTGGAACTACATGATCTTTGAGGTCCCTTTCAATCCAAACTGTTCTATAATTCAGTTTTCATTAAAACCTTCACATCTACACTTACACAGCAAGACCTAGAGACACCTTGGTATTAGATTTATGGCATGTCTCTGTTAGCTTGTAACTCAGAAATGTATTAGCAAAGTACCAGGCAACACCCCTACGCTTTATCTTCTTCTGGTAGATGGCAGAAATTTTGAGTATCTTCCCTCTGTGTAAGAGCTGGTGTGGTGGGGAGTGGAAGAGTTCACATATTTTATTGTGTAATTTTCATGACTGCATTCGTACGCCAAGATTTGACTGTACACATACTCAACATCGATGGGAAATACTTAAAGAGTCAGATACCTAAACACCAAAGCAGTTGAATTGTCAGATTAATAACCAATACAAATTAGTATTCTGAGAATTAGAGCATTTATTTCAGTTTTCTGACATGGACTTCTGTGACTGTTTTCAGCCTGTCATCTGAGCATGGTATGTGCATGTGCCCAGGTAGTGTGTATTCATACTCCTGTCTTTGCTGTGTTCATCCTGCCTTGTTGCAAGAGGATGGGTTGCAGTGTCTTTGAAGCCTGTTACGGTCATTCTGTGCTGCTTGATCTATGGAAATAGTTCAAGTTTCTTTGGAAAGAAAGTGGTAGGAGATTTTTACCTCCCTACAGCTTAGGCCACACAGAGTTTCATGGTTAAAAGGTGTAGTTGCTGGTGATTTAAATAGTGTTGCTGCTCTAGACATTTTGAAGTTACTTTCCTTGGTCTTCTGATCAACTGGTTTCTAAACTGTCCTGTGTAAACCAGCGCTGAAACTTTAGCAAACAGTTGACAGAATTAGGTTGCCTCTTCAACATCCTGCAGGCAAATAAGTAATAGTGATACCAGAAAGTAGTTTTCATTAGGTCTTGTAGAAGTAAATCCTCGCAGTTCTCTTCCATGAAGGGGTGAGTAGATCTTTACTGAGGCTACATTACACAAGTTTAGTGCTATGTACCACTCTGTACTATTCATTGTAGAATTGGCTGGTCTTGTACTACATTAATAGTAGTTTTGGACAGGGTCCCCAAAACTGGAAGAGCCTTTAAACACAGAGTAGCTTGACAGGATGCCGAAGCAGAATAATTCAGGTGCCTAATTTCTATGGAGAAAGTTGGGTACCTCATTATGGTTTACGGAGCAAAAGAGCACTGAGCTGAAAGGTGCTGGTGATCTGAAATGGTGTTTCAGGTGCCAGAAGACGTGCAGAAAGGAAACTGCTGAATACAGGTGAGTTACAGACCCGCAGTATCACTGGAGCTTTGACTGGGGAAGTCTGGGTGAGGGAGTGTCTGAAGTGTGGAAACCTTCAGGCATCTCCCTGTCAAAAGAATAGATCAGAGTTCTTCACTTTCACCAGGAGACAGACAGAGGAAGTTTGCTTGGAGGAATACGTGATGATGAATACTTATGTAACAGCTAAGTGGCTGGAATACTTCTCCAGGCTGCTGAGATGGCCAGGTTTCAAACTCAGCCCTCCCAGGAGGATGCTCTGAGCCATCGGATGCCAATTTGCCTACAAAACATTCACTGCAGCTGCTGCTGAAGGCGCCTAATTCAGGATATTTTGGGGCCAGAGAGAGGGTGGAAGTGGGACCCATTCAGGAAGGGAATACATGCATTCAAGCTGCAGGTGTTAACACAGTAGTCCTACACGTGAAAAAGATCTACCAGGTCTTGTAAGGGGACCTGCACCTCCACTGCTGGATGTGCCTGGTTTCCAGGGAGTGGTTGAGTTCCCTTTCTTCGATAAATGACTGCTGAATTCATTGTGCAGTGAAACAGGTTCAGTAGGAGAGGTGGGACTGCTAGCAGCCCTCTGACCAGGCTCATCACTGCTAAGTGATAGGTGGATGTGGGGTAAAACCTGGATCTCGTGTTCCCTGGGAGAATGCTCTGATTCAGGAGCTAGTCAGCAGTGACTTTTTCATGAAGATGCCCATGGTATGCAGGAACCTTAGGGAGTGCTTTACTGAACTAAAGTAGATGATGAGAAAGAGCTGCCTACTTTCTGGATCCTGGTTGGACTTGGCGGATAGGTAACATGCTGAGCTACCGTACTTGTCAAAATCTGGCAGTTCTGGGCATATAATAGAGGTGCAGGGTCAAACCAAGTGTGGTGCACACCAGTATCTTGGGTTTGATACTGGCCAATTGCTAATCCCACCTATTCTGAAGCCCTTTCCCTCCCCCCAGTCAGTCTGCTGCTGTGTAGGGTCACATTCAAAGTGACATTACCTTCAAGGTAAGGAATGCTGCCTCACAGGCCATCCCCAAGGTGATGAGGCTACTCCTGCCCTTGTGTCCCTTCAGTGCAGATACTAATATTGCTCACATAACTCCATCAATTGTAGAATTGAGAGATCTTAGGGCAACTGGTGCTTTGCAATCTTGCACGATAATCTCTCATTGGAGTAAGTTAGCAGTGCTATTGAATTTATTTGAACCATGATTATTGGGCAGATACAAAGCACTTAAGTACTTAGTTTTAACAGATCATGCAGAACCATATTTTTTGCAGTTACTAGATAAAACATGGTCAAAGATGCACTTAGAGCAGTTAACAAGGAACTCTTGGCTAGAGACCTGCATAAAGAACAGAAAGATCAAGCTGAAATAAATAACTAAGTGCCAAAAACCAGTTTCCAAGTTGCTCTGCTTGTCTCTGTAAATAACATGCCTGGATAACTCTCACTTCTTCATGACCCTATCACTTTGAAAGTCTCTGCTGTTCAAGCCAGTGTTACTCAGACAAGATTAAACACCAGCTAATAGGAAGGAATTTCCTGATGTTACGTTCACAGTTTGTCACCATTCTTTACTTTTGCTGGAGGAGTCTGATGTTTAAAAAAGGAATAAACTTGTAGTGCAATGAACTGTACCTGTGAGCTGGGGTATTTATAGCTTCATGGAGCAGTCTGGTTGCAGGGGCGAAGAAAAGCCTTTGGTTGTTGTGTGGAATGTTTTGCATTGTGAATTGAAATTAGGTTACTGGTTTTTACTGAAGAGTGAATGTTGATATGGAGAGGAGATTTTTGCCTATTTCCACCGCTAACCTAAGGACATAAGTCCTTTATGGCCTCACCTTGCCCACTTTGTGTTGTCTAGGTCATAAATTGCTAACTCTGCCTGCTTTTTTGCTGGAGGATTTTTTGAAGGTCTTGTGGCTTGTGAATAGGCAAGATAAACATGCTGAACTTCCTGCTTTTGAGCACCTAGGTTGGACAATCCCCTTTGTCTGGCAGGAGCTATAACTCTTTTGAGCAGCTGTCAGGATTGACTGAATTGTGTCCAAGGCTGGGGTCACCACTTGGGACTAGTCACCATTCCCCAACTGAAAAACATTTCCTTGTAGGTGAAATGAGTTTTTAATAGGAGCTGTAAGCACCTAGTAATTTAGCCTCAGCCTCTAGTTGGAAACAGTGATGCATCTACTTGTCTGACTGAAGCCTTTTAATTGAAATTGGCTGGAGCACAATCTGAGGAAGTTGTGTCCTTATGGAAAAAGGGACACAATCTTTCCAGGTTCAGAGTTGTAGTATGGACCTCCATCCCCATGATGCCTTAGGATTTTGGCTTTTATATTTCTCAGATCCTGTACTGCTTTAGTGTGTAACTCTAAGGCTCCAAATAGCCTGTTAGCTGCTGTTCTCCCATTCTGGTTAGACATAACAAATCCTCTCTAGGCCTGAGACTCAAGGACACCTTGTTGTCCCAGGCCCCGAAATATGTAAACTAAGCCTCTTAAAAGGGGGGAACAAACCTGGCGTCATGACATCATTACCTGAAATTGTAATTGGAAGATTAACCCCGATATCCAAATGGACCAAACTTAAAAAAGTGTGAAAAACCTGTGACGCATGGTCCATTTTAGGTGTAGCCCTAGGGCTCTGCCTGCCCATAGTGTACCTCATTGAAGGCCCCTCAGAAAATACCCGCTTTTATCCTCTTAATTTTGTCTAGTCTCTGTTTTTAGGTAGCCCCCCCAAGGCATCACCGGTATTCCTTCTAACTGAATTGGGGTGCGAAAGAAGAGAAAATGCCATGTCTTGTCTGACGCTTATCTTCAAAGTGTTGTCCCAAAATATGGTTCTTTAACCTGGTGTGCACGAGGTCATTCCACACAGAGTCAAGGTATTTATTTACAGTTCTGCACAGAAAGGGGTGCTGGGTGGCAAATCCACAAAGCCATCACGATGGCTATCAAAACTTTTCACTATTTATTCATTTTAGCAAACAAAGGCATTAATGTTCACTTGCTTCAAGTTACACTGTTCTCTTATTAATTAGTATTCTGTCTTCTATTGGTTAAGTGAGTCCCTCACTTCTTATGCTGATAAGTCCACGTGCTCAATTTTTCTCTTCAGTTGGTGGGTTTCTTGAGTCAGTGGTCACAAAATCTCCCTGCCAGAATTATCTTTTACCCACTTGGAGCTGATTTCAGCACAGTTGCTTGAGTTGGCTTGTTAGTTTCTTCCTTATCTTGGGAGTTTTTCCAGATGTCCTTGTGGCCCGTACATTCTGCATTCTTTGTGTCTACTGTAGTAATACACCCTTCTCCCCTAAGTCTGAGATCATTGAAATGATCAAGCCCTAAGTCTTAACAAGGCAATTCCACCAAAAAGTAATTTGCCTTTCTAATGCCTGGATATCACAGCCATCCCCATTTTGTAACTCATTCTGCAAAGATTACTAAAAAAATCACCTGAAAATGTGGAATAAAATTATCTGTCTACCTAGTTTGATTGATAGATAGACCATTATAGGTACTTGAGGGAAAAATAGCTCCTTTGACCATTCAAACTGGAAAAAGTCCCAAACCATACAAACCTTTCTCTTGATGAAAGCTGCTATATCCAGAGAAAGAATGAAGTTGGGAGGTTTTTGAATTTGAGAGGTTTCACCTCAGTGATAAATGAGACAACGTCTTTCTTTTTTGTCTAATTTTTCCTGTGTTTTCTCTTTTAGCATCTCAAGTCCAGACCTTGAGATCTGGACTAAAATACTGTCTGAACACAGGTTTTGATATTCTGCTTAGTTACACATGGTGGACAATTCTTTATTCCATGACCACAAACTTCCCCTCACTCCTCATAATGCCTGATCCGCCAATTTAGAATTGTTGCACAATTGTGGGCTTAAGGCCTTAGGATTGCATTGTGTGTTTAATGAAATTTGATGTTTTCTTAAATGCCTTTATTTCTTGAGTCTTTCTGACTGTCTTCAGCCAAACCTAGTTTTCCTCCCTGTCCAGGAGTACTTCAATGACTGCTTTCTTTAAAAGAAAGCAGAAAATCTGAAGTGAGCACTTCCATGAGCCAGGTATTAAAGATAAATACCAACTGGCCATAAGACTCAGGATTAAATGTCAAAATTTGGAAATAATGGGACATATGACTGAAGTGGATTGTTTGTGACAGGGAAAAGAGGAAGAAAAATAGTCTTTATTGTCAGATATCCTCTCTTTCTTTCTGTTCCTAATAGGTAGGGTGGAGGTGATCAGCAGTGAACACCATGTGGGATTTTACAGCAGCATTTTAGTCATCACCTAATAAAATGGGCTGCAGAAGCCTCTTCTTACACAGGGGATTAGTTAAGAAGCAATGTCATATTTCAAAATGAACCACTTGGGCAGTGGGTGTGTGTGGAGGAGAGAGTGGGATCATGCTGTAAAAAGTGCTCACATTTTTAGCCAGACAGCAGTTCTGCAGCAAATAAAATCTCTCTCTCCAACAGATGGAGGAGAGGTGAGTGGGAGGGAAGTTTGGAAGCGCACTTTGTCATTTCTATTCGCTCACTGCTTCGTCTGCAAGGGAGAGTGCACGAAATACCAGTTGATAAAAGGATGGATTAAAAAGTGTAGCAGCATCAAGGAGGTAGAGGCAACTCTCCATGGAGCAGCTTCCATCTGGAACTGTCAAAATGCTTTACAAACACTAGACAGCTGAGCTTTGTGACATCCCAGTGGACAGGTATTGATCGTTCCTATTTAGAGATGAAGAAATTCAGGAATAGAGAGCGTATGACAAGATTTAGGTGCAAAAGAATATTGATTTGTAGGGCTGGACTTCATGCTACTGTCATCTGCTTCTGCTCCCTGTATGTTGTTCAGACTGTGACTAGCTGCCTGGAGTAACATGGACAATTCTGCCTGACCCAGCCTCCCCCTGGAATACACTGCAATTTGCTTTCCACGATCAGGCTTAACTTACCTGTCATTTTCATTAGAACTGATGACTTTAAAACCCTCCTGGAAAGCAAATGTTCTCATCTGAAAATGGCAGGGAGAGAATCACGAAGCGAGAGTATCTGTACTGTTTCCACCTGCAAAATTTTACTTATTCCTCCCTCAACCTTTGTTTTAAATAGGGGGGAGGGGGGAGTAAAAAATCATCTCTGATAATGTGTTGCAATATAAATTAATTAGCTTTCTACATTTCTTCAAGAAAGGGCTGCTGTTTTAAAACAGGGTCAAAACCACGGTTATGTGAAGATATATGTATTTGGGTGGCATGTTTAAACATGAGCTCAGAGAGAGCTGTAAGTTCTGCTGCCCCTGCACTGGAAGGAACTATATTTGCACCCAGCATAAATGCTTCCAAACACATCTTAATCTTATTTATACTTATGGAAAAGTGGAGTAAACCTGGTGAAAATCAGATTATTTCCATTGCCATAAAGGGAAAACAAGCAAAACCAGAGTCAGGTTCTTCAGGTCTTAGTGCAGGGCAGTCAGGTCTCAATATACAGGCTGAGGTGCACTTTCTGAACTGCTCTCATTTTCTGACCTGTTCATCTAGTCAGAAATCAAAACACGGATGTTCTCTTGCCAGCTGGACTGGACGTCGATACTATTGAATGGAGGGCTACAGGGCCATGAACCTCTTGTTTGCTTTCTCAGGCTCTAGAAAGTGTTTATTCCTGTGGCTGGGAGGATCCTCTGTGCACAGGAGCATTTCCTAAGCTGATGTTCTCAGATGTTAATACTGATTGCTGTTTTTCAGCCTTTGTGAGGTGATTCTGCATGTGTTGCACGAGGGCCTGGTGTTCTGGCTGATTGATTAGGTAACCAAAACGTGGATTCATCTCCTGGGTTTATGCTTTTGAACTGTGATATCTCAGATCAATCAGTCCTGTTTGTTCCTGCCTTGCTAAACCGAGGTAACAAAATGCATTCTGCAAATGTCTGACATTCATCATCTGATTATATTTATAATTACAAACTATTTATATCATTACAAACTATTTATATCTTCGATGCTGACTCATAAAGCAAGGTATTTCACTGAGGCTGAAAGGGAAAATGACCCTGCATCTTTTCCAGCTTATTTGTCATTTCATTTTTTCGTCCCTCTTTGGGGATCTCTGTCCTACTTTCTGTCACACATATTAGCCTTGGCTGATTGATATGACAAGATAAAGAGCCTTGAGCAAAACCAGCCTTATAAACAATGATAGAAAATTATTTTGCCTCATGTATCAGAAAAATATCCTAAGCAGAATGAAAGAGCATTAATTGACCCATTTCCAGACTAAGTTGTGAGTAGGTTAACAAAGAAACTAAAATGTATGTTTGCTGGTTTATTTCTCTGCCTTGGTATGAAAAGACAGAATAAAACAGCAGTGGTTTCAAAATAGGCATGCAACTGGGCCCACTGTCATGAATATTTTCTACTAAAATGTGTTTACTGCTTATGTCCTGATTATTGCCATGAACATGTGTGTTGCAGATTAGGGTTATTTATTAAATCCTTGTCAATCATGCCGTGGAAAGTGTCTGTTGTCAGTCACAGAAGTCCAGTCAGTGTAATAGGTGAAATCACCTCTTGTGATTTGGTGCGTAGGATTTGCTGAAGGAATAAATTATATGCTTTTTTCCGCATGAAAAGCTAAATTCACTACAAGGACCATTAGAACTTGACAAGTTGATTGGGTGTTGAGACCTGTTTGGAAGAGAATTTACAACCTAATGACAAACCTTGAAGAGGAGGAGTTAACCTCCTCTGCTTGTAGATGTCTTGAAGGACATATGACCACAAAGAAGTCCTTACTTAAATAGTTTTAACTTCAAAATATAATTCAATAAATGCATTGTTATTATTCATAGTATTCCATGTAATTATATTTATTTGCTTAAAGTAATCAAGTTTTTGCCTATTATATATAATTGATATTTCCATCCAAATTAGCTTAACTCAAATCATGAATAGAAAGGAATCCCCTTAGAAACAAAAAGTGTTATCTGCCTTTTTCTAATAGAATACAGTCTAACAATTAAGTTACCTAATATACATTCTTCTAGTTACCAAAGACAAGGTACCAAATTTAGTAAAAACTCCTCACTTACTTGCAAAACAGCATGCCTTAATAATTGCTAAAAGTGAGAATCAATCTTCAGAAAAATAACTAAGTATAACCAAAGTGAGATAAGAATAAAACCACATTTTGAATCAGGATGTGTTCTTTGCTGAACTAAATCATGTTAAAATTAGCTTTTCCAGCCTTACCCATATGTTACCTTTCTCTTTGAGCTCTTATAGGATTTCTGTGCATTTGATGATAGCTGGATTTGTGAGTTTATTTTTTTTTAGGTTTTCTTTTGGGTATCAGTTGAGTAATGAACAATTAATAGATGACCTCAAATGATGTGTAGATCTCAAATGTACATCTTTCTTTTCTGTTTAGTGAAAGCACATTAAGGCAAATGTCTTCAGTGAATGTGTCAGGCACTCAAATGCCTGGTGCTTGGCTCCACAATGAAATCCAAAATCTTCTGTTCAGAAATATATACAGTTCATGTAGAGAATAAAACTCTTCAGGATGTGATCCAGTGCAGCCATTACAGTTATTTTATGAGATCAGCTAAAATGTACAGCTGCCTCAAGCTAGGCATGTGGAAATAATGGAGAGAAGAATGAATCTCTGCCTGAGGTGCTCTGGTGTCTACGTGAGATCCATCTCCCTGAGACACCTCCTAGAGCTCCATCTTGAAGACAGCAGTGAAATGGTGGGAGCATTTGTACACAAAATGGTAGCACAGAGAGCCTTTTCTCACCCAGAATATTCAGACCATCGATATCTCCCACTCTGGGACCACAACACAAAGCCAAACTGGAGGCAAAGTTCCTTCTTAAGCCTGGTCCTTTCATGTAAACAGTCACTAAGAGAGTTCCTAGGTAAGGTCAGGGCGTCCAGGGAGCAAGATCTTGTTGCCCAGGGCTGGGATGGTGAAGCCTGATCACCTCTCTGTGGTTATGAATTCTGCACTAAACAGCTTCTGGATAAAGTGAAGGTGCTGAGAGAACTTAGATGTGGCTGAGGGGAAAGGGAAATGATTAAGAATGTGATTTTGGTTAGGTGAACTTATATCTATGACTTTCAGCTCTTTCTTAAATCTAGTCCTTGGTCACTCCTTTGAGAGTTTAGAAGTAAAAGAACCAGCTCTGCTTTGTTTCTCAGCACATGAATACTAATTGTTTCCCTTTGGATTTATGCCATGTCATCCAATATGCAGTGAATAAACAAAGCTGTAAGTCATGTGTAATCATCCCCAACCTACTGGAGTTATTAACAGCACCCACTCATGGACTTTTGAACAGAGATTCAGCCTTCCTTTAAATTATCTCTTGGAAGAGTGGCCATAAAATATCCCAGGCTCAGATAGACTCTATTCTGAAAGAATTCTTATTGAAAACTTTCAGTATTTACCACAGTATGATTCTCTCTAAATTGTCCTCCTTTGGAGTGCTCGCTGAACATTCAAAACTAATAAGCTGATAATATTGCCTCCAGAAATTTTCTATGCCTTTGCAATATAGTTGCTTGTATTACTGTAACACAGAAATTTGATTGAAACCTCAGTTTTTTACATGTCTAAAATAAATTAATTCCCATTACTGCCTAAAAACCCCCCAAATTTAAAATATAAAGCAAGAATTTGTTGACATGGTGCTGCTATTTCCCTTATCAGCTTGCTGGGGAGGTAATTTTTTGTTACAATCTTGATTTTTAAGCACAGTTCACCCCACGAGACATGAAGCACTGAGCAGAGTGAAATAATGGGTGTAGCTTCCTTAAATCTTCCAGTGGAAAGGGCAGGGGAACAGCCAGTCTGCACTCTTTTCAAAACATAATATTAAAAATGGTTCTGCACAGACTGAATTCAGTTCCTCATCTCCAATTCTCAGGAGTTTGTCACACACTGGACAGTGTTGATGTATGACCAGTGTGTGCATTGGCACATGTATTTAATACACTCTGTATCTAAAAATATCTGAAACGCCAGATATTCTCAACCAGTTACTTGAAGTAGGTGAAATTTATACATTGAATACCCATTTTCCCTTAAAAGAGTAGAGTCTCTGTCCTAAATGTTTGTCCCTAAAATGAGCAAAGTTATCCATAAAAGCTTGTATCTGCTTGGTTTAAGCAGACTAGGAGATTTTACACCTTTAGTTAAGGCTGACTCTCCCTTTTATTCATACTTGATGGAAAACTCAGTAGATAATTCCAGTTACTCAGATACAAAGGTGGTATATTGATCTACATCTGCAGTTTCACACAAATGTCTCATGTATGCCACGTTTCAGCACCAGCTTCTTGTAAAGGAGCTGCATCCTTGGAGTGTGTTTCACAGTCTTACGGTGATCTTCAGCGCAGGCATGGGAGGATAAAGCCTGGCTAACAACTCTGATCAAGTTTTCATTGTAAACTTCACTCCTTTCTCTACAAAAACCATAAGACAGATGCTGTATTTGTATCTTGTTAAGTAAATAAAAGACATAGCTGGTGAGATGTAGGATTTCTCATTCAGATTAGCTGGCACATACTATCCACAGGGCTTTGCTGCTGATGTGAAGAAGTTGCCTGGGTAGCAGAATATTGTGCCCAGGCTCCCAGGCTGAGAGCAAGCACAACACTGCAGGCCTGTTTCTAATAAACATAGAGGGATTAGAAAGTGATCGCTTACTTTGAACTGCTTCACCTCTGCTTCCCTGCTTGAGAGAGATTTATGGATCTTTTAAGGGAGGGAAAGCATGTTTGCAGGGGACAATTTAGAAGTGAACTTTAACTTGGGGACTTTGCATGTTTTTTTAGACAAACTACTGCTTAACTAGATGAAGTGATGCAGACAACAGGTGCTCACTGCATTGTGGTACCTTTGTTGGAAGTGAGGTGCCACGTGGGCTTTTGTGAAGTGATCTGCAATGGATCTAAGATGGCTGTAGAGAGACTGAATTTTCTCAGATGGAAATTGAAACCTGTTTTCATTTTCTCCCCTTTTCACCTTTAAAACATTAAGTCTAATTTTCCTTGGTTTAGACAGAGAGTGTCAGGAACACTGGAAAATGAGAAAAGTATAAATTAAAGGTTGTAGCCTTCTGTAACCATAACAATAAGTATCATTGTCTGTACAGTTAATGCTTCATCCATGACTCCTGCCTGGGAAGACTGAAAAAGCATTCATGTCAATGCACTATTCCTCATTATTTACGCATACAGAAAAATTTCATCCCTTCCAGCAGGAGGAAAATTGCTTTAGTCTCAGGTCTTTGAGTTCAAGGCAGTTTAAAATCTTGGCATGGTTGTTTAGGAATGAAATTTGTGTGGAGGTCTGGTAGAAAGATGGTTTTCATCTCTTGCAAAATGGCTAATTTAATGCTGTAACAGGTCATTTCTGCAATGGTGCACTGACAAGCCAAAGCAAGACATTAAAAATAGCATTGGGTAGAGCAGTAGAGAATGAGCTGGAACCATAGATTTGTGTCAGGGAAGGAGGGACAGAAAACTTTAACAGGACATATTATGCCAAGTCCTGCTCCAACAAAATGTTTTTGAGATAGGGGCAGCTCTGATCTGACTGATCTGGGAGGTGGAATGACAGATTGTGCCTACACCATTTGATGTGTGAGCTCATTATGTGTCTGAAGGACACGTGGCAGAGGAAAGGCTATACTGGGCAGAGTCCTCTTGTTTGAGTAAGCATGGTTTGGGATGCCCCTCAAATTTTTCTCCACTTTCTTTTACCACACCATGAGGAGAGGGACAAAACCAGAAAAAAACCTATCCATATCCATCAAAAATCCTGATAAAGCACTTAACTACCTGTTAACTGCCATGCCTTTTACATCTTTCTCCTTTACTTGGGTGTGAGTACACTGGCAGCTGTATAGAAGCACTTTTAGTACTTCTGCTTTCTCTGGGGTTCATTAGGGCCAGTGGAAAACCACACACTTTCTCATGATTTTTCACCTTGTCCAGTTACACGCATTTCTTGCACTCTTGTTTTGAAGACTAAGTCAGGAAAGCAATGAAATTAATGCATAAAGAGCTCAAAAGCTTATAAATAATGTATTACATCATACTGGCCTAGGAAGCAAAGAAAGTGCTATCAGAAAAAGGTGACAAGGCTTTTAAGATGCTTTTCTGTGGAGTCAAAATTAATGCCATGTGCTCATTTTACTGTGTTGTCTGAAGATTGACAGTGTGTCTGTGGTCTCTATCCAAAAACCAGTGAGATTTAAGTGGGTTTTCTGTGAGCAGGGGGACTAATCAATCCTGGTTTCCTATGAACTGTCCTTTGCCTCCAGTCTGTTACCTCTTTCTTTATGCTTTCCTCCAATTTGAATAATGTCAGCCCTCCACTATGAGCTGTTGATGCAGCAGCTGTCGATGCTATCCCGGAAAAAACAGGGCCAGGGCTAATGTGAGGCTGCCCATGGATGATTACACGAGTTCTACTGCCAGTTGGTTGTCAGCAGTTGCATATGTGAAGAGCAGCTACATCCTGGTTGCTTTGCTCCCGTGAGGGAAAATAATTTGGCTCGCTGTGTGCTAGCCAGCTTTAAGTTTTCACATAATGTATACAAGACAGATATATTTCCAATGTCTACTCTCTTGTCAATTTCTGTAGAAATTAGTGAGTGCTGTCAAAATTATTGGGCAAGGAGAGGGAAAGAGATGAATGAGAAATTGAAGAGAAAATCACAGCCTCAAAATTCTTTCTTTCTTGGGAATTCAGGCCTGAAACAGTTAGTGCCAGTATTGCATATTTGTCTGCTGCTTCTTCAGCCTGTAATGCTGGTATTTTCAAGATACTCTTTCTCAGTCAGGAGGGCTGAGCATTTTTTTATGGTAGTGCAAATTCTCATATAACTGTAGCTGAGGCTTCAAAAAATAGTTGTTAGATTGTGAGATTAATGAAATATAAAAAGAGGCCAGAACAGCTTCTCCTGTTTTGGTCCTCTTGCTAATTTGATACCTCGTTCATCAAAGTCCAGAATAAATAGCTAATTCTAATTGGGGGTCCCAAAAGTTATGGCACCAGTGGCACCAGCTGTCCTAAGAATGCAGGGAAAGAACAGCTGGTGACTGTTTTTACACACAATCTTCCTCTAAATATTAGAGGGTGCTTTGCAATGTGATATTATTATTTATACCTCAGTAATAGCAAGAGGTCCTAGCTGAAAGTGGAGCCTGAAGGTACAATTTTTTGGATCTACAATGCTGTAGGAGACAGTCCTATCTTCAGTTTCCCTCTATCCCTTTCCTCCAAAATATCACAGCTAATTAGGAAGAGGAAAGGCAGGCGCCACGAAATGAGGTGACTTGTGCCAGGCTCCAGAGCAGATCTGTGTTGTGTGTGCTGAGAATAGAGCTCAGTCTCCTGCTGCCCAGTGGGAATCTCTTCCCTGGATTCCCCAGCTGCATCTCAAGGTCCCAACTAAAGTGTTGCATTTCTAATACAGTGTTACAAAACTCAAAAGTTTTAAGGAAACACTATAAAACCTTCATAAATACAGACAACTCTTCAAAACACTTGAAATACTCTGGGTACAGCTGAGCAGTATTCATTTACTTTAATGCAAGGTTGTTAAAATCTTTATTGAGACAAGGGGAGAAAAAGGGGGGGCAAAAGTAATTTGCTTTCAAGGATTCTGCTTCATTGCGTGCTTTTCAGACACTCGTGATTTGTCATTCGGCTGTGACTTCTCATGAGAATTACCTTCCTAATAAATACATTTGTGTTTACATTGTCATTAGCATAAATGTGTGAACACTCCATGCATTTACCATGCACAGGCTTGTCTTGTCTCTTGGCCTTGTGAAAGTGGCACAGTTTCTTCCCCCAACACATTCTATTCTTTAATATACTTTTCTATTTTGTAGAATGCTTCTGTCTTTGTTACTGCCTTGGATCACAAATGGTCTTCATTTCCCTATTCTTCTGAACTAAATAGCTAAATGCATGTTCCTGTGGATGTGAAAGGGGTTATGAATCATACAAACAAAAATATATTAACTTCTTGTTAACTTCTTGTGCATGCTGTAATCCATTAGAAACATTCTTATTCCATGTGGCTTAACCTTGTACTTCCTTCCTATTGTAAGTGGCAATCACCAATTAATTGAAGTGTATATTTGGACCCAGCTCATCAGACTGTCAGAACTGTGTGTTGCAATGCATTCAATATAATTCCAGGTGCCACTTTACATTGTCACCTCTTAATATTACTGTACTATGACAATAATGGATTGAATAACTGGGATTGCAAGGCAGTCTTTTGGGGGTTAGTGTGATAAAAGTGAAGGTAAGATAACATGCTTTGAATTCTCCTCCCTATTTAGTACAAAGCCCTTTTGCAGGGGCTTCATATTTCCATAGAGAGAGAGATCTGGCTCTCTTCAGCTCTCAGTAAGAGCAGGCTGGTCCTATCTTTCCAGACGGATTGATCTGCCTGATGTGATTGCTTAGGAGTCCCACTGAGGTCTCTGTCCATGAGATCATTGCCTGTGTAGGCTTTCCCCATGGATTCCCAACTTGGGGAGAAGTTTCAAAATGCCAAATGCCTTTGTGCCTGAGTTTCCTCCATGTCATGTGTGCTTTTTATGGTGAGATGGAGAAGGCCATCAGGAATACTGCTGTGGCTGACTCTGCAAAAGCATGGGCAAGAAACAAGTTCTGTCCTGGGCAAGGAACGGAAAAGTGATGCTGCAAGCAAGCAGAAAGTAGAGGTGATAGTGCCCTGTTTGCTGTCTGAATTTTAATCACAGTGGAATGTATTCAAGAGTGATAAGGAAAATATGGATTCTTTATCCATTTTTCCTAAGAATCATAAGCATTATTAATCAGACTGGAGCTTGCATAAAAGATAGTTTTCAAGTATTCTTAATGAAAGCACAGAAGATGGGATGTTTTCTATGACAATGCTGAAGTCCACATTTTGTATTATTTGTGAGTTTTCTCAGATAAAATCTGCAGTTTTCAAATTCTTTCTTTTCCCACCAACCACAGGCATTGTTTGCATGCGAAGTCCTTATTTCAAAAGAGAAGTGAGAAAGAATTTAAGGAAGATCTACAGCTATATTACCCAGAAGACTGACTGCAGTATCTTGGTCCCTCCCTTTGGCACGTATGAACACGACACAGGTTGTGGCCACATTTCCCAAAGATGCAGCAGAGGCTGGGCAGTTTGAGTCCTGTTCACCCACTCCTGAAAACAGAAACACCTTCTTTGTTCCAGCCTTTTCATTCAGTGCAGAACTGAGGATTTGAATTTACTCCTTAAGCCCAGCCGCTGAACATAGAGAAATACATATTGCCCCTCAGTTTACCTGAAGAGATGCCCTGAAAATCAGTGATGCCTCTCTTGCCTTCCCAGTGGCAGCCACTTTGCCCTGGTGTCACTCACAAGTCTGGCCTGTTCATCAGTACTGACCAGTGTTAGATTAAATGACCTTAGAGTAAAAGATGATGTCAGACTGGCATTGCTGTTTCTGGTTTACTGCTCTGTTTTTCCCATCCATCTTTATTTTTCTGGTAGTGTTCCATTTCTACAGTAACAATATAGATGTGATTAGTAAGTATAAGCTGCCTGCTTCCAAACACTACAAATTGTGTCATTTAGAAATGTATCTGTACAAACACTGTCTCACACTGTTTGCAGCTAAATTTTCTGTTGCCTGAGCCATCAGTGGCAGTGAAAACCAGTGTCTCCAAGAAGCTAAGGTTCCTCTTCACTTTACATGAGGCATGAAATAAGCTGATATGTAGCAAATAGAAGTATTCAAAGCAGGAACCATGTTCAAAACTTCAAAGCAAGGAAGGAAGAGTAACTTCTAAGCAAGGAGAGGAGTGTATTTTTAAAGCTATACTGTCAGCCAGGGGATACGGCTTCTAAAAAATCCACAAAGAGCTTATGTAGGTGTATAAATACTTAGGGTACTTTCAAAAAAACATATCCAGCATCAAACATTGTAATAACAGTGGCAAATATTAAGGCACACAAAGTCAGCCAGTTTGGGTTTGGATTCTATTTTTGTGACTTGCTGTGTGACCCTCATTGAGTGTCTCTGTGTTTCAAATTTCCTACTTTTAATATTCGAGTTACTTAAATAAAGCTTATGTACCTTTACTGTTTTTCTCCAGCTCTAGGTTTTGATCAGGTCATCTGTTAATGAAGCTCCTACGTGCCTTTTATCATTGTGCAAGATTTCACTGAATGTTGATGACCTTTGCGATACTTGAATGAAAGACATAATTAAATGTAAAATATAAACATAATAAATACAAATAGAATATAAAATACCTCCTTTGAGAAGTGTCCTAATGATAAGCATGCCATTCTATGAGTCTTCCTAGAAGGCAAAAGTCATAATTCTGTATGTATTGTTTAGTACAGGTAAAGCTGAAATCTGGAGTGTCAGGGCATGTCAGGTAGTCACAATTTCCACTCATTTGATACCAGTGAGTGTCTCTTTAATACATTAACACTTTCTAAAACAAGTAATGGAGAATTATCCCACATCATCAAAACATTGCCATTTATAATACACCTATTATCAATGCCCTTTTCCATTGCAGTTTCTAATTATCTGAATTTGACACTGATTAAGCATTTTCATGACTTAGAAGCTGAAATAAGGCAGCATGTTAGAGGAAGATAACAGAACTTACCTTGGTGAGAATACAATGCTCTTTTCTAAATATGCCCTTTAAACAAAAAGTTAATTCTGTAAAGAAGTAGACAATTATGTTCGTTATCTTCTTTCTTGGTTAGGTAATAAGTTGCCAAAGTCTGGTTTTTGCTTTGGGTATCTGCTGGCCTGCTGGCTGTGGCTGAGGAAGCTTTGGATCCTGACGTTTAAAATTTGATCTTGTGAGTTTGTTCAGTGCTGTTGTTATGTAAATGCCCATAATATCACTGTTCTGGCAAAATTATACTTTGTCTTGATTTCACTCTAGTATTAGAATTTGGTTTCTATTGGGAGCTCTTTCCTTCGTGACATTTAGCATACATCTCGGGAGTAGCATGGACATAAATTCTTTGATTTTTTAAAATTTATTTTTGAGGGTGGAGGGTAAACCCTGTGTTGTTCACATATAGCTTGGCATTTGTTTTTTGTGATTTGAATAATGCCTGTCACTTTTTGATATTTTACTGATGGCTTTTGATTTCTTATTGAAGAGGTCTGAAATATTAGCTTGTGGAGTTTTAAAAGCTAGCTGTTAGCTACCATCACCTTCATTCAGATTAATTCCTTCATCTTTTGCCCCTCGTATTTCATATACTCAAGCCATAGAAGATGAGATAGAAATGTGGTTTAGAGAGAACTCAGTCTTATTTTTAGTCCTCTGTAAAGGTCAGGGTTTTATTTGTTTTTATTTTTTATATTAAATGCACCGGGTTTCTTTTTTTTCTTTAAAGGGAGCTATATTAACCACTGTCTTATTTACAATATAGGTATTTTTGCAAATATGAAATCATCCCTGATAGTTCTGCCAGAAGCAGCAGCATCAGGGTGCTTGTCACACGTCTGTATTTCAGCCTCTCTGTCAGTGGAAGCTGCTTTACACCCCATGATGTGACAAAGTTTAATGTGCCCCAAGCAACTGTTGGCTCCTGGTGTTTGGAATATCCCAGTGACATGAGATATTCATATTCATCTGAAAATGATACACACACTTTTCTTTATAGACTACAGAAAAATTACATTATAGCACTGGGCTTCGGGACTTCAAGCCTAATTTGCCACCTCAAGGACTATTAGCAAGTTGGAAAAACACTGTGTATGAATGACTTTCACATAAAAATGACAGACTAACATTTTTGTTATTGAAACCACATTGTGAAACTGCTATTTCTATGCTGATTTATTCAATATTCTAGATTAGATTTCTGGATATTAGGAAGACAGCTCTCATCAGACTTTGCGAATAAACAGATTAAGTTTAAAGTAGCTGCTTTTTTCTTGTCAAAAAGCAATTGTAATTTCTTTTAAATTATGCAAAACAGAGGCAAATATAAATAGTAGCTCTTGCTACTTCTTCCTCACTTGGTATGGCATGTATAGGTGATTTATCATTTTCAAAGCAATGTGTTGTAATAGCAGAAGGGATGATCCTATCTGGGGTATAAATTAATAGGTCCACCACGAAAAAATGTGGATTTATTTTGAATTATATATTCGTAAGAATATGACAAGAAACAAACAAAATAAAATTTCTGAGTATGATCATCTAGAGAGAATAATTCCCCAAGAAGATCAGTAGGAACTTTTGTTTTACAGATCTCCTTTAATTTAAGTACAGCCCTTGAAACAGAACAGGTGCCAGCAGAATCCTGGGTCTCAAGGGAGGAGGAAAGGGAGAGAAAGAAGAGGTGGTTGCTAAGGCAGAAAGAAATTGCAGATTTTAGGACAAGGCCAAAAGAAAGTAGGATTTCCTGCTAAAACACACTGAACATCCATTTCCAAGGGTGTACCAACATATCTGTTGGCAGTCATAGCCGTATGCAGATACTGTGTATGAGCTGGGTGTGCAGCACACAGAGACCTGTATTTGACAGCTTTCTGCTGATTTGTTTCAGTCTGTGAAATTCAGATTTCTTACAGGTTTAAAAGGTATCAGTGGGAAGAAAATCTCGTGGTTCTTTGTTCATACTTATTAAGAAATGGCAAGGAAGTTGCACATGGTTTAGTAAAGGAATGGAGTGGTTGAGGTCACTGGCTGGTTAAATAGTGGATTAAAGGAAAAATCACTTCACTGACTGATGAAGGCTGAAGTGACGATTTTCCAGAGGCAAGAAAGAATGAGGTGTCTTCAGAAGTCTGCATTCACTCCTCATCTGTTTTTCATTTTACGATAACAAATGAGGGTACTACTGATCTAGTGTTGATTTTTGGGTCATGTTACATTCTTATTTTGGATGCCAACTGCAGGGAGTAAGATAATTAAGAGTGATACTTAGCTGTTCTAAGGATTTTGCATCTGTCAACAGCAAATCTCTTTAACTGATGTTGTTATTGACATTCTACTTTGAAAAGGTCACACACAGAAAAGAGGAATGACCTGGTGGAGGAGTCCCAGATACAGGAACTAACACAGTCCCTGATTTCTTAAGACAGGGTTAATAACTGAGATGCCAACAACTGCAGAAATTAGTTGTAACATTGTTTAAAGAACCAGGTGAAAGATGTGGAATAGCAGAAGACACCTGCCATTGCCTTTACTGAAGCCAAGATTTCACATGGGCATTGAGTGTGTCAGAAGAGGTGACCTGTTATACAACACAAACCGCACGTGTGAAAATGACTGAAAAGCAACACTTTAGTTACACTCCTTCAGGCAGTTCTAGGATCTGTTGCTTGAAACTAACTTTGATACACAGGGCAAACAGATAAGGATGACTGCAGGATTAACAAGGTCCAGATAAAGGAGTAAGGCAAAAAAAAGAAATATGGAATTTGAATGTTTCTGAGATTTTAAACAAACATTAAGATTTCAAAAGATGGTGAAATTATGTTACATTTTTAGATAGCAATTTGGTATTATAACATGTTGCACGGTTTTGACAACCTGAGTTGACTAGTTTACAAGACAGTTTTTGTCTATGCTTTTATTTTACATAGTTTCACTCACCACATAGTCTAGCAAAATATAGGTTCGCCATATCAAAGAGGGAGTAAAGATATTTGAGCTTTTTACCCATTTCTTTATAAGCACAGTGAAATACATTTCAGGGAAAAATCTTGTTCAAGATCTACTTTTACAAAGGTGTTTGTGTCAGACTCTGTTGCCCCCAAAATGATGAAATACCCTGGAAGTAAAATCATAGCAGACAAGCTATTAAACAGGGCAGGTTGACAATACTTTCAGTAAATGACAAAAATCAGAGTATAAGATATATGTTTAGCATGTTCTGCTTTGTCCTGTTCATACAGTTTGAGGCCAGAACGATGTAACACTCCATCTTTTAGTCTGACCTGGATATCTCTGGCCACTAAATTTTGCATGTAAGTCCAACTTATTTATTGGGATACTGTATTTATCAGTTATTTATACAGTATTTATATATTATTTTCCACAGAAAAAGAGTCATCTTAGGAGACTTCCAAAGAATAAAATACAGCTTCCCTCCACAATTTGTGCCAATGATTATTCACTCCCATCGATAACATTTCTAATTTGAATTTACCCACCTTCAGCTTCCAGACATCGACTCTCTTATCCATTTCAACTACAAGATTGAAGGGCCTTTTAGTTTGTGGTATTTCCCCTATGAAGGTATGTACATGCTGTTATCAAGTTGCATCTCCTTTTGTAGCATGCTAAGCAGTCCAATCTTTGTTTATACAACACTTAAATCAGCTTTGTGGCTCATCACTTCATTCTCATATTTTTCAGGCGTGCTGGCTATGTAGCCAGCATCCCATGGGCAGTCTGGATGAAATAAAGTCCCTTCTCATATTTTACATAGGTGTTGGGCAACCAGTTGTCTATGCATCAGGCGTGCACTTTATTTACATTGCTTAGTGCTTGTTTATTTTAATCCAAGCTAAATTGAAGTTGTGTCCGGGTGGGTTTAGGTTGGGTATCAGGAAAAGGTTCTTCCCCTGGAGGGTGGCTGGGCACTGGAACAGGCTCCCCAGGGAAGTCGTCACAGCACCAAGCCTGACAGAGCTCAAGAAGTGTTTGGAGAACGCTCTCAGGCACATGGTGTGACTCTTGGGGATGGCGCTGTGCAGGGCCAGGAGCTGGACTCGACGATCCTTGAGGGTCCCTTCCAACTCAGCATTTTCTGTGATTCTGTGAATGATTTACCAAGTCTACTTGGCATCTACAGGGCGACAATGAAAGCGTTTTCACTCACGAGCGGGCTGGGAGCAGCGCCCCACATCCCGCCACCCGGGGACACACCCACGGGGGCGCACGGAGCCCCCCGGCCCCGTGACAAACACCCGCGCTCGGCGGGCGGGCGCCCGGCTGGGGGGCAAACGAGGACACCCCGGTGGCTGGGGCCGGGCTGGGCGCTGGAGAAAGGCGGGAGGCG
>VXBT01004293.1:1585774-1617128 GCA_013400235.1 Oriolus oriolus | reverse complement strand
TCCCCGCCGGGTGCCCTCCCTCTCCCTGACTGCCCTCCCTCCCTCTCCCTGACTGCCCTCGCAGGCGGGAGGCGGCGCGGAGGGACTGTGCGGGTAGCCCCTGGCCCCAGCCGAGCCGAGCCGAGCCCCCGCACCATGCCGGCCGCCGCGCCGCCCCCGCTCCACCCCGCGGCGGGCGCCTGCTGCCACTGCCAGGGTGAGTGTCCCTTCCCTCGGCCCCTTCCCCGCGGGCAGCCCCCGCGCCGCACCGCCAGGACCCTGCTCCGACAGGTCGCCAGCTAGGGGGCTCATTTTGGGAGGAGGGGGCGAGCTGGCGGCACCCTGGCTGAGGGGGACGTGGGGCGGCTCCGGCGGCGGCGGCGGCGAAAGTTCCTGCCCGGGTCTTTGCGTGTTCGCGGGGAGCGGGGGAAGCTTTCGGTGGTGTTTGGGCTGGAAATGGGGGCTGGAGACTGACGGGGGAAGGTGCGATGCCTCTCGGCCGTGGGATTGAGGCGAGGGCTTTGGGAGGGAGATCCCCGAAGGTCCGGAGTTGGGGTGGTTATTTCACGGTGCTCCGTTAATTACCTGTATTTTGGGTTAAAGAGGAGCCCCTTCGCCCCCTCCCGTTTTGTATGGTAGTGGAGACTAGTGAAGTGGATTCGTTGGGAGGTGGGTTGCTTTGGGAAGCAGAACGAGGGGCTGCTGCAGCATGGAGAGCCGGTTCCTGCTGCTGGGTGCGGGTCACGCCGTCTGTGCCCCTTCCCGGGGCTGAGCCACCAGCGCGGCGGCCGTGCGAGTGCCGGGGCAAGCTTTGAAGTCTGAGTGTGAGAAGTCAGCGCTTGCCGCACTAAAAGGCGCGCACGGTGTCCTCTGTGCTGCCATAAAAATTGAAGATTTGAAGTCACTTGCACTCTGAATAGTCAGCATGAGTGTACTTCACTTGGAACGAATGCTTGTGAGCTGCTCAGAGCACACTGATGCTCTGCAAAAAACAGTGAATAGCCTGCAGCGTAAGGGTTTTAAACCATTGCACGACTGTGTATTAAAATCCACTTGAGGCTGGTGAATCTTCCCTCAGCTGGGAAATCACCACGGCTGAAGCCACACGGGTGACAGGCAGGGGCTCAAAGGGTGGGGAGGGCTCCTGTGTCAGATGGGGATGCTGTGACCTGTGGTAACCAGACCTCTCTCGGCAAGAATGTGCCCTTGCATCCCTGGCTTCTGTAGTTATATCACTTGCGTTTGTTCCTATTTAATAACTGAACAGATATTTATAGGAGAACTACTCCGTAACTTTTCACTGTGCAGTGTTATTTTCTGCCTTCCTCAGGGTACATTCAGTATGCAATGTCAGCAGGACTGGACGGGCCACTGGTTTGAGCTAATGGAGTAGTTTTCAGGTTGTGAGATGCAGTGTTTGGGAACAACCCCATAAACTGAAACTTTTGCTACACCGAGTACTAAAAGGTTTCCTTTTTAAAAAAAGAATAAACCCAAAACCAGCAGAAGAGCCAACCCCTTGCAACAGCATAAAAAGTTTCTAGTTCCTTCCTCTGAGCATTTAGATTGAAATGCATCCTGTGTGAGGGTATAAACTAAGAGTTTATTCTCAAACTTGATAATTTGTTATGTATGCTTGTGATGCTAACTTTATAGACACATGAAAACATGCATATATGCAGGTTTGCGTGAAAGTTTGTCTTTCCACCTCCTTGTTTCCTTTTCTTTTAGCCCCCCTTTCTTCCCCTGCTGCTTCTTGTGGTTTTTTTTTTGTATGATCTGAATGCAGTTTTGACACTTAGAAATGTTGAGAGCTCAGCAGACTCCCAAAACAGTCAGCAAGTGAAATGAAGCTTACAAAACATATTACAGATGCTTTATGTAGTAGAAGTGCAGTTATTATAGCAACTCATGCTCTTCTCAAGAGGTGACTGCATTTTATGTCTCGGGAAGCCACCCTTCAGCTCTCCGGATAAAACAGATCCTGCTGAGTTAGTCCCTTTTTTGTAGTATAATGGGTGTGGATCTTCTAAAATAGCATGACCTTTACCATGAAAATTTTTGTAGGATGTTCGGACACGTCAGCTGAGAGTTAGCTTCTGATAAATCTCCGTCTGTGGCTTATTAACCTGAATTGGCTAATTGGACTTAAACTGTCAGCAAAGATAAGATAACTTGGTTTAATTCAAGTTAGTGGCAGCTGTTCAAGCCTCTGAATTTGAGCTGTGCTTATGATATCTTGTCTTTATTGTTTTTTTTTTTTAATACTCAAGTTAATTACCTTGGGCATGCTAGCCTGACTTTTGAATGTCTCTTTATCTGGTAGTGTCACTACTTGCTTTGTATCTGTTTTCACTGCTGCTTTTTCTGGTCATGTTCCTCAAAACGTCAGAATTTTGGCATCGGCTGGACTTACAGTGTGTGGTGACTAAGGGAAGTTGTGTGGGATTCATTTCCCCATTTCTAAGATTACCTAGCTTGGTTTGTTTTCTGCAGAAACATCTATAGTTTTGTAAAAATAAGGGAAGTTCGTGGTCCTTCCTTCTCTTCCAACATCTCTAGGGTGAATTTAGTTGGTTTCTGTCACTGATTTTCTCATTTCCTTTAACTTGATGCTTCCTTGACATTTAGCAACATTTGAAATTATGTGGATTTTCTTGTAAATAAAATTAGAATCTTTCTTGTAAATATAATTAGAACCAGAACATTTTGGTGATTTTTAGCAGCCTCAGATCTGATCCAGATTTCACTGAAGCTAATGGGAATCTTTTAATTAGCTTCAGTGCAACTTGGATCAGAGCTGAAAATGTGGTAGTTGAAGAGGTGAATGTGACATTTCTCTTCTTAACAGTATACTGTTTTCCATGTTTTTCTCAATTTCAGGGTATAGGGTCTGTCCTTTTGGAGTGTTCACTAGATTCTGGAAACAATGAGAAAGAGTGGGAGCTACTGCCCTGATTGATTCTAATGTAAATTTGCAGTTTTGGCAATGCTTGCACATTGTCCATGTTACCTGGCAGTAGTGAGCTTTCACTGCAAATGAAAGCCAAGCATGTTTACCATCTTCCCTCTGTTGCTAGCATTGTTTACTCAGTCTAATTATTGTAAGAATGCAAAACAATTATGCCATATATTCATGGAGGAAGCTCTCAGCAGACATTCTGAAAACACCATCTCCCACTCCATCAATAGTGCTAGCCTGCACATATTCTCCAGGTTTTAGTTTCCTCATTAAATAATGTAGTTCATGGAAATGCTGAGAAATGTCTGGTGATGTGAAAATCATGATCTTTCTGCTTGTCATCATGCTTTTGAGTCTAATTAGCACAGGCTTACAGTTTTCCCTAAGAAACCCATTTTCTTTTGTAAGTCCTGTGAAACAATTTATTTTGCAATGTTGTCTTTAATATAGGAGTCTCCTCTGAAAAAGTGGTTCTGTAATTATGGGGTTGGGAATTCTTCCTTTGTATGTCAGTTAGCATCTCCTAAGAG
Source organism: Oriolus oriolus (assembly GCA_013400235.1). Lineage (NCBI taxonomy): Eukaryota > Metazoa > Chordata > Aves > Passeriformes > Corvidae > Oriolus > Oriolus oriolus. Next base: position 1,613,657 of record VXBT01004293.1, on the reverse strand, counting down.
TGTGCTATATTTACAAAGAAAACTTCTGTGTGATTTCCCCTTTTGCAAACCAGATGGAGAATCAGACTCTGGCTAGGTCTTTCCTTTAGTTATGCAATGGGGTTATTGGTAATAAAGGATCTGGAAGCTTAATTAAACTCTCAGTGACACCTCTGCAGGCTCTTTTATTTTCACTGGGTTTGCTCAGTTGCAACCGATTAGTCATCAAGTTGAGATTTAGGAAGCAATGCAAATAAAGTCTCCCACAAGAAGAAACAGAATCCTGCTCCTTTGACTGAGGCATTGTTGGCTAACAGGACTAAAAAGCAGCTGAAAGCTTACTTTGTAATGAAACATAAATAATTAATTTGAAATATATGGTACTTCAGGAGTCAAGAGCATCAACGTGAAAGTGAAACTCCCTGTACAGTGAGCCTTGAGAAACACATGGAGAGCTTTGCCAGATGGATTCTGGCAAATGTCACAGTTGTGTAAGATGTTTTTGTTTCCCTCTGTCAGTTCAGTCCCTCTCCTGAAAGATCCTTGATGGAAGGTCCTGGACTGCAGAGCTGACTTCTCTGGTTACTGGGGCAGACCCTAAAGCAGTCAAACTACAGAAGGCTGCCATGGCTGCTCCCAATAAAATACACAGCCTGTCATCTTTGAAAGAAATTAAATAAATGAGCAGTTTCATAATATTCTTTTTTTGGTTTTATGCAGCTTAAACCAAGCCTCACACCTCCAAAGGCACTGATTCATTTCACGTGCAGTCTTACATTTCACATAGTTCTTTGCAGATTGTGCATCTGTATACTTCTCTATAAGACTTCCTTTATGCTCGCTACCCTTAAAATGTCAGAAAGAAGATAATGAAAGTGGGGTTCTGCTCCAAAAAAAAGTAAAAATTATGGCACTTGTGAGTCATTACCAGTCTCCATGAAATCTTTACCTTCATCTGCTGCTCTGGGTGTGATTCAGCTCAGTTTAACGGTAACACATGGCAGTAACCATCTGTGTTTGCTGTAAATATTTTATTTTTTAATTACAAATGGCTTGATTTAGAAAACCTGCAGCGGTGCAGTGGGGCGGTTGGGGGCCTGCAGGGGAAGAAGATAAGCAGCTGGGAAGGTAATTTTTGCCCAGCCACTGTTGCCAGGTTGGAAAGGGGAGTGTAACACAGAGAGCAATCCAGGCTGCCCTGCAGCAATCCAGACCCTGCTTGTCCCTTCTTGGAGGAGCTAGACAGGAGAGCACCAGCACAGCCTGCAAAGGGGCTCTGAACATTTAGTGAAGGAGAAGGGGGGCAAAGAAAACTTCAAGTTTATCTTCTTTGAGGAGAAAGAAGGAAAGGTGGCTGCTAAATGTCACTTACCCATCGTGATTCTCATGCAGTAAGTACGGTCACATGTTGTGGCATGCTGAGCCTCCTACAAGCGTTTTGCTGTGGGATGACACTCACAGTGGGGCTGAGGGTTTCACAGAGGCACCATCCATCCTCAGAATGGAAAAGTCCAGAGCTCCCCTAGCCACAGGGAGGGTTTTCCAACGTGGGCATACCTCAGGCTCCCTTCCTCTGCTGAAGTCCAGCCAGCTGCAAAGTTTTCCCATCAGACTGTCATTCCAGCCAGTCCTTCCCACCTTAGGAACTCCTTTGCTGCAAAATCTGCCTTATTTTAGCTGCTCTGGTGCTCTTTGTCCTCTAGGATCGCCCATTAATTCTGAGGTCTGTGTCCCAAAACAGGTAGTGGAAAGGGAGTGAGATAAATGGCCGGGGGGAAGAGAGTAGAGTCACTTCTTTCTTGCTAGTGAGAGACTGGGGAAGAAATGGACACTCATGGGACTGAAAGATTTGGGGAGCTCTGGTTTGCAGTTTGCGTGACACAATGTGTGTTTGTTCTTAAAATAAAAAGCAGAAGTGCTGAAGATAATGTGTACAATGCAGAGTTTTGAAGTCTTGCCTGCCCTCGTGAGGCCAGGGAGTGAGTCCAGAGGTGCGTGTCTCCCGTAGTCCTGCAGTCCAGGTGTAGCCACTAAGGACGTTTTCCTTCCTCGCAGCTGACACTTTGGAAACTCACCTAATGGGACCAGACACATTTGGCCGGGAGAAACCTTAGTTCTGTTGGTGATGTGTGGGACAGAAGGAACACAGCTTGACACATAGATGAGTTTGCAGGGCTGACAGCTAAAGGAAAAATAATATTGCATGTGAATTTAAGCATGCTTGATGTGAAATTGTGAAAGATAAAGAACTTGGAATCCCATCATACTAATTTTATATGATCTTTTAGGGCTAAAACTGTATATTTATGAGATAGAGATATTATTCTGATTTTTTTTTCCTTTTTGTATGTGAGCCCAAATTAGTTTTTCTTCAGTGAACTTATAACACTGTCTGAACTGCTGAATGATTTTCATTTTCTACAAATTGGGTTAGACTGAGTCAGCAGTTGATCTCCACTATACTTGTGCATATCAGACATGGAAGTGCTGGCATGAGTATGACTGGAAATGCCCATTTAGGGTAGCAGAAAGAATGTCATAGAAATTAAACTGATAACTGATTCCACCTCCCCTTTTTTTTTTTCATTGTGACAGTATTAAAACTGGCTTTGAAAGAATCCAGCTGATAAATGATATTTGTAATACTGAAACATGGTTTTGTTTTCCTTCTGTTCCAGTAGCTAATGCAGGTAAGAATTCATGCAAATACCATGATGAGTTTGTTTTTCTTTTTTTTTTTCAAATTCAGTTAATCTAATGGAATAAAATATGATTTGGTCATCTAAAAAGACTATGCTTCTTTTATTTGGTTTAGTAAACCATGGTTATAATACCATATGAGTTACAATAATATTTTATTGCATAGTATATTTTATAACTGCCTTACCATCACATGTATTCTGAACACATAAGGCTTGTTCAAAGTATTTCTTCAATGTATTAAAACATGTATTTATATGAGGCCAGGTACTTAACATCTAATATTATTCAAGTTACAAAGTCAAGCTTTTATGACTATTGATTAGCAGTGTTATCCCCCCAACCCATGTTCCTGTACATTAAGATATACACATTATTACATTATCAGACGCTGCTTTTTTTTATCCCCAGGGGCTCTGTCTCCATCAGTGTATGTGATGGACAAAGCTTTCCTAATGAGTCTCTACTCTGCTGTTTACCCTGGCTCTTCGTGCCTCCTGCTGTGTGTTTTTTGAACCCTGCTGTTAATACAGGCTTATTAACTTCTGGGCTTTTCTGTCATGGTTATTCCTATAGTAACAGATATGGATTAGCCTATCTGTGATACCTATAAAGGGAGGGCTTGCCAAGGTGCAGAAAATAAAGTCAAAAGTACTGTAATCTGGGGAAGAAAGCAACTTGAGATGGCCAGGTCCTGAATTTTGGGATGACTTAACATTATCTATGTGTTATGTTATATTACCTTGTTGTCTGAAGTACCTCTTCCAGTATATGCCCTTGCAGCTGTGAGCACTGAGCAGGTTTGTGGATCAGGTCTCAGAATGTTGTTTTGGCTACCAGACTGAAAAGTATAGATTAAGTCGATTGCTTTGAAACTCAGTGGAGTCAGTTGAGACAAAATCCAGTTCTTCAGGGTTGCACTGCCTTAAGCAGAGAAACTGTTCTTCATAGGTTTTTTCATACACTTTTCAGCTCTTCTAGTTATGTATATTTTTCTACAACACGGTCCTTAATCCAGTTTGCCTGTAAAAGAGGATCCACTGTATCCTGGAGTAGACATAAGAAAAGCTGTGTATTTCTAAACTGTCTTGTATGCGAGGAGGAAGTGGATTCACAAAATAAATGATTTGGGTTGGAAGTGACGTCAAAGATCATCTAGTTCCAAGCCCTCTGCCACAGGCAGGGACACCTTATACTACAGTAGCTTGCTCAGAGCCCCATCTTGAACACTGCCAGTGATGGGGCATCCACAACTTCTCTGACAGCCTGTCTCACCACCCTCACAGTAAAAATTTCTTCCTCATGTTTAATCTAAGTTTCTCCTCTTTCAGTTTAAAGCCATTCCCCCTTGTCCTATCATTCCATGCCCTGGTGAAAATCCCTCTCCAGCTCTCTCCTAGGTCTCTTTAGGTACTGAAAGGCCATTCTAAGGTATGCATAGAGCTGCTGCCTTCTCCAGGCTGACCATCCTCAACTCTATCTTCATAGGAGAGGTTCTCCAGCCCTTTGATGACCTTCATGCCCTCCTCTGGAGTTGCTCCAATGGGTCCACATCCTTCATATGTTGGGGGCCCCAAAGCTGGGTGCAGCACTCCAGGTCTCATGAGAGTGGAGTGGTGTGGGAGAATCACCTCCCTTCCGTCTGGCCACACTGCTTTTGATGCTATGCAGGATGTGGTTGATAACTTTAATTTTCTCCTGTCTCACTGAGGACCTTGCTAATATTCTCTTAATGTAGTTACCTATTTGTGTGCATGTAGTTCTTCCTGTTTAAAAAAATATAAATCAACATAATATGGCAAGTGACAACAAAAGCAGGGAGATATCCTTTATGGAGAACTGCAGAGGAACAGATCATGTGGGGATAGTTCTGTTGGTGGCTTCCAATTCCATACCTTTGTCTAAGTTTGGCATTCTATCTGACTTTTTAATCCACTCTTAGTCTCACGTTTTACTGCTTCTCTGTTATAGTCTCCATCTGCTTCCACTGTGTCAGTGAAGTTCAGGGAAATTGCCATGAGCCAGTATAAAAGTTCATAGGAACTGCTGTGTGTCAGACAGTGTCTGACTGTGGCACTATTTGCTTCATTCTCTGCAGTCCGTCGCCATTCCTCTTTTATCTTCCCAGTCCAGTTCTTCACTAGGTTTCCTTTTCCATTTTCAATTCCATGCCTCTGAGCTGAGTGAGCATTTGGAGCTTGCTCAGGCTGGAACTAGCAGCAACTGTCCTGCTACATTTGACACTGTCTTCATCCAGTCCTTGTGAAATTTGACTTTCTTTTTCTAATCAGGATTTTATCTGGTCAAAACTGATGCAGTGTGTCTGCCTCTTGTTGTTGCTGAAATAACCACCAGTCCCTTCTCAAACGAAATGTCTGCCCCAAAATGACGTAAAACATGGCAGGGGAGGAAGGATGAGCAGCAGGGGAGGAAAGAGAGGGTACGACTCCTTTGAGAAGAATTCACCAGTAGTGTTTCCAACAGTGGGGCTGTAGATAATGTAAAATTTACTTGCTGTAAAAGGATGCCTGTGATCATGTTTTGTTTCTGTGCATCTAATTGGGTGAATTGGGACTTGCCATACTACTGCTTCGGTCTTGGGCACTAACAGTGTGCACTAGCCCTGGAAGTTGCAACTTTAAATAATTTACAGCAAGGAGAGGAGATCAAGAAGGCACATTTCTGGAGGACTCGGATGGCGTCCCAGAGCCGACTGCTGGTGCACACTGGTAACCTGTGTGAGCTACGTACTTGGCTGCTCCGAGTTCTGTGCCAGAGGCATTCTTCCTACTCGAGTACTTGAAGATACTTGTTAGTACTGTGAAATGAATCAAATGTTTTCTGTTCCAAGATTATTCTTTATTTTTCTTTTTTCCTATGGTATTTGTTTTACATGCCCTGAGCAGAAATTTTCTTAAGGAAAAAAACACATTTGTACTGCTGTCCTTTCTCTGCCCTCTAGAAACAGTGTTTAGTTTATCCTACATTGGGACCAGTATATCAAAACAACCCCCAGATACACAGTTTCTGTCATGTGCAAGTTTAGTTGCTGCTATTGTTTTGGGGCATTTTCATGGTTGCTTTTGTAAGCAGAAGCCTTCTAAAGAAATTGGAGGGCTTAAATAACACCATCGTATTCACAGAAAGCAATGCCATACCTAGATCCTATTTCACTGCTGCCTTCTGTTTTAAATTGTGTTGTAAAACTCCTTGTAAAAATTTAATTCCCCTTCAACCTGTGACTTGATAGCAGAATGGTAAACCATTCAGTTAATTACTGAAACTGTGATCTCCAGCAGGAGAGCCAAGAAGAATGGAAGCTGAGTGGCAATATTTTAATTAATGAACTAAAGCTTATGGACTGGCCAAGGGAAAGGATAAGTTTTGAAAGACGAATGGCAGCAATACATTTTTAGTTGAAATAGGTGACCTCTGGCAAATCCTGTTACTCTACTTTTTTAGCTGGTGTAGCCAGGCAATTCCTTAAGATATAGATGTTGATGCTCTGTATACACAACTTCTTCAGAGCTTAAGTCTTCAAAATTCATTTAATCTTACTCCATGTCCAGAATATGATCCAAAATGATGCAAAGCACTCCAAAAACAGGTCTTGTAGAGGAATTTTTGTGATTTCTCCCCATGCTTTCCCACCCTCCCCAGCCCCATAGTGGGTTGGACTGTGATGGTCAAAAATGATTTGTAAATTTTAAAAAATTAACCACAGAAGCTGTGCTCCCTGCAGGGGAGCACATTTTCTCCCTAGGGAGCACCTGTGCTTTGGTCATAGGTGCTCAATTTCTTGTTTCTGCTGCCTGTTTGAGCCCCCAGATCTCAGTTAGTTCCATCATCTGTGCTTCTCGTAGGGGCTTGGTGTGAGCGTTTGCCCTACAAGACCATCATGTCTTCATCATGTGGAGCTCTATATTGCTCTGTGGGTTCCAGTTTTTGTTTTCCTGTGTCCATGTGCACAGTTTAGGTGGTGTGCAGGATGCCCTTGACCAGCTATGTTGCCTCACCACTGCCTGTCCACAGCAGCAGCCTCAGCATCCTCCCTGGTCACACTGCACCATTGATAATCCATAATACACCAGGATAGATGTGTATACAGATAAAACCAGACACACTCATCAACCCATCTTAACATTTCTAGGAAATATTTATATTTAATAATCATTAGCTCTCAGGAGGACAGCAAAAGAAAAAGCACACTTTATTCTCAGATGTATAATTTGCCAGCACTTGAACTCATTGAAGTGTGTTTCTCATACCACCTCCCTCTTCCTCCTTCTCCCACTTGTATATAAATATGGAAACAAGATTTTGAAGCAATATAAATTGTAGCTATAGGATTTGGGTATGCGTGTGACCTTTGAAGGCTTTCTAGAAATGCTTGTTACCGCTTTAAGCATGTGCACTTTCCTGACAGATTGAGGCTTGCTTCTTGTGTATCAGTTAAATATAGCATAACTGTAAAATAAAAGAAATTATGACTGAAATAATTGTAACAGGCAACTGAAGTGAATTTTTAATTGTACGTAACGTATAGTCATTGTGACCACCACTTTGACAAAATTTGACGCTTCCCCTTTTCTTGGAAAATATTAGAAGATTCTTCCATGCATTGATTTAAGCAGTTATTTTCTTTCTCATCATAGAAAATTATGCATATTGCATATTGCAATTCTACTCTTTTTCTGGACATTGTTTGGTATCAACTTGTGGCTTTTGTCAAAGTGTTTTTGGCTAGGAATCAAGTCAGTTTAAAAAGAACAAAACATTCCTGTATTGTTCTTTATAATGACATGAAACTGTTCTTACTCCATTAGTTACAGAATTAAAAAATAAACTTGGCTTCCCCTTAAGGCTTAGCCAATTTAGTGAAGAAAGGAAACATAATTGATGCCTGGGTAATTGAAACAATCAGCAGTACAACCAAGCACTTAAAATCTGTGGTTTATAGAAAGGTACGATAATAGCAGCATGACTGGGAGGAACATAATCTGTGGGAAAAGTCATTATTAGTGCACCATTGTTTTTATGTTGTACCAAGACTATAAGCAGTAAAAATGTCACTCACAGTTCCCATAAGCAAGATAAAGCTTTGATGACAGTGGGCACGCAAGAACCTGGAAATGCCGATTAAATTCAGAGCTTCATCAGTTCCTGGTAACTAACATGTTGTGGAGTTGATTTAGATTTCAGAGAACTGTTGTTACAGCTAATTTTTTTTTTCCTCCATTCACAGCAAGCTTTATTCTGGGTGGAATGTAAACACATGATTGTTGAAAAATCACTAGCACATATGTAGTCATCTTTTGATAACAAGAGATCATCCTTAAAAAGCAGAATGAAGACAGAAATAACTTGTACAACCACCAAGCATTAGTCACACGTAGCTCTTATATAATGCTTACGTCTTCAATCAGCATGCTGGCAGCTGGGCTTCTTTGTAATATTTGTTTGGAGAAGAAGCATCTATCTCATTTGGCAGGGGAAGAAAATGAAGCCAAGAGTTAAGGGACGTGCCGGGGGGCACACAGCGCTTAGCTGGTGAGAGTATTACAGCTAAGGAGCGTCCATCATTCCGCATCAAGCAGAGCCAACAGCAGAGTGGATTCTGTAGCGGTGTCTCCTCGCGTGCTTTCCGCACTCAAGCCCTGGCCTGTTGGGTATTTTTTGAGGCAGAGCAAGTGAATGCTCTGCTGCAGCACTTTTGCAGTTTTCCCTTTTGTTTGTTGTTCTAGGCGAGAAGGCATATTTCTTCTTCACTCTATTATGCCTTGATGGAAAGGGCAAATAAAAATACATAACATGAAATACTGAAAATGGCTTTTCTTGCGCTTGAAACTCAAAATGTAGTAGGCTTGAGCCTAACACCAAGAGAAACGTTGATATATGCAGATTTTCCTTTGAGGATTTGCCCACTGCACTGTGACTATGCAATCATAGTAATGTATGAAAATGGGCGTGATTCTCTGGGAGATGAGCCATTGGTGTACAGAAATGTCCTTGTAATGGTTCGGTAACCGTTCTGGCTGTTTCCTTTTGTCTTTGTCCTGCTAGTTCATATATACTGAATGTTTGTTCCCAGCTGAACAGCAAGGCTATTAAATGGAGCTGGAGACACTCTTGATCTCATTCTGAAAGTTTATTTCTTGAGGCTGAAAATAAGTGCATTGTAAGCAGGTTTTAATCCTAGCAAGAACAACAGCTCAGAATACTTTTAGGGGACATTTTTATTCTTAGCTTATTGTTGATAGGCAGGGAATTATGTTATAGCTTGGTTTGTCCATAACCATATGTTATGTTTTCAGTTCTTACTTTTCACAATTACGTGTAACAAATGGTGCTGTTTTCTTTGATAGTGTTCTAAGATGAAATGTCAATTTCCCCAGACAATACTCAGAACTTTGTGTGACTTTACATAATTTTTAGAATACAGAAGTCAAACCAAAGTGTTGAAAACTATGACTCCAATTATCAAACCAAACTAAGATGGCCTTTCTTTAAGACAGAAGATTAAATTACATTACTATTAGATGACCTGTAAAATTGCTATAAAAATTACAGCAAAAGTCATGTTTTTTAAAAAGAATTTAATTTGTTTAATTTGTTATAGAAGGTCCGGGGAAAATGAAGAGGAGATAATTGTTTATACAAATGTAAGGTTGCATACAGAGTGCCATCTGGTAGTAATTTTAAAACACAAGTAATTAGTTTATTTTACTTCATTCAGTGTAATTGTAGAACTTGTTGCCATGGCCTTTACAGAGGCCAAAATTGCAATTGGGTTCAGAAAGGAATCGAGTGAGTTTATGGGAGATATATTAATAAGAGGATGCTAAACAATCTGGACGCAATCTTGCTATTCTTTGAGGATTTCTGGAAAATGTGAGGATTTAGAAGAAAGATCTGTTTGTGTTCAATGTTATTATTTTTTAAATGACATTCCCCTGTCACAAAATTAATTTAGATTTTCTCACAAACTTGGCAATGTTTGTAGTTTCAACTATGTGGAGATACTCCTTAGTGGTAATTAAACGTTCTTTATAAGCCTTGAAGTCACCTACCCTTACACTCTGAGGTCACATGCACTGACATGTAGAAAACTATTGCTGCGAAATGTCTGATGATGCAAGATGATTAATATGCCTGCTTTTTGTTTGCCTTAGGACGCCAAGGCTTGTTGGACCATTCACCACACAATGCAGGCTCAAAAGTGAAAGAGAGGAAGCTACATGGGACTTGTCCTCCTGTCGGTCGTGGAAACTATGAAAAACCATGTTTGGGTGAAAGCAGCCACAGATCCTCATTTTTCAGTCCCCGCAATGGTTTTCACACGATACATTCAGAGCACAGTCCTGTGAAGCCAAGGATAATTACAGTGGTGAAACCCGGGGGACGCACACTCAGGAGGATAACCTTGCTTCTCAACAGGAGATCGGTCCAGACTTTTGAGCAGCTGATGGCTGACATTTCAGAAGCTCTGGGATTTCCTCGTTGGAAGAATGACCGTGTGAGGAAGCTGTACAATCTGAGAGGCAGAGAAATCCGAAGTGTTTCTGAGTTCTTCAGAGAAGGTGATGCGTTCATAGCTATGGGAAGGGAGCCCCTCACTGTGAAGGACCTAGAGGTGGTATTACAAGAACTTTATCCTGAAAATCCTTATGCTTGCAGCTCTGCCATTCAGCCGAATGAGGAGCAGTCCCAAAAACTGAAGAGCAGGCTGTATGAGAAGGCCTCAAAAGTAGACAGTGGCTTTGATGAGACAGAAATGACCAAGAACTGCAATGATGGCTTGTCTTCCCAACTGGTAGCTGGACATGAAGGAAAAAGTCAAGCCAAGGCAAAGCAAGAGGAAAAAATGAGAACCAAAAAAAAGTGGACTAGAGAGAGCTGGGGTGGTGAGCATGGAGTGAAGCCTTCTAGAAAAACACGGGAAAGTGAAAGATACCTTAACCATGAGAGGAGTTCTGAGGAAGGCTTAGAAGAGAGTTCGGAGGAGGTACTGAGGTGTGAGAAGTGCGAACAGGAAAGGCAGGCCAGAGAAAAGTTACAGAGGGAAAGGCAGGCTGAGGCCTCGTTTGAGAATAGAGACTTGAATACAGGTGCGTGTCAGAGGTACCATGTAGAAAGAAATACAAAAGTCAGGAACTGCCGAAAATCTTCTGAAACTTGTCTGGAGGGTGAGGAAGTTGGCTGGAAAGATAATGGCAGTAGGAGGATGTGGAAGCCACTACATAGGATTGTTAATGAAGGGCTGGAGAAGCAAAAAAGGAGCATTGAGAAAGAAAGGGATGTGGAGAAGCATGAAAACCATGGGAAGGAAGTAGTAAAAATCAGGAAGAATGCTGTAGAAGGGCTCCAGCTATCTCATGAAGTGAAGGAAGATAATGGAAGTAGCTGTGTAATGAACCAAAGCAGTTGGCTGAAGAAAGACGCTCTGAGGGATGCTGAGAAAATGTCTAAAACACATAGAGAGGGCAGAGAGGGACAAAGGGCTAAAGAGGAAGCTGCCAGAAGAGAGGGGAATGCCACATGTAGAGAGAGTGACATGACTCGACGAGAAAAAACAGGGGAGCGCAGAGTGAATAAAGAAGACAACAAAGCTCAGGGACTGGAAAGCACAAGCCGGAGGTATGCCATTAAAAGCAGAACTGATGTGGAAAAACACTATGAGATTGGCAGAACTATTGGGGATGGGAACTTTGCAGTGGTGAAGGAATGTCGCCACTGTGATTCCAATCAGATCTATGCTATGAAAATTGTTGATAAATCCAAGCTGAAGGGGAAGGAGGACATGATGGAAAGCGAAATTCTGATTATTCGGAGCCTCTCTCATCCCAATATAGTAAGCTTAATTGAGGTGTATGAGACAGAAGCTGAGATCTACTTAATCTTAGAGTATGTTCCAGGAGGGGACTTATTTGATGCAATCATAGAAAGCGTGAAGTTCACGGAGCATGATGCTGCTGTCATGATCACTGACCTGTGTGAAGCACTGGTTTATATTCACAGCAAGAACATTGTCCACAGGGACCTCAAACCAGAGAATCTTTTGGTAAGTATCGTCACACATTTGCATTTGTGCAGGAATTGAATTTATTTTCCTTTCAATTACATTTCTTTGAATTGTTTTAAGCAAATCCCATGCAGAAATAATGTGCTGCAGCAGGACTGTTTGGAAAAATGGATACAATTTTGAAGTGAAATTACAATTGCAGTTTGCTTTACATAGATCTGCTATGCATTGCAGATAGCAGTGGCTGCAGAAAGGAATTCAAATAAAAATTATCAGACTTTCAGGGGTAGCGAACATTTGTATTTTTCAGAAATCAGACCTTTTACTTAGCATATGACTTTTAGGTGTTCAAGGATGAATCATAAAGCATCTTCCTTTAGACTGAAGTTTACTAAAATTGCTGATTTGTCTTATTTATTTGTTGGACCTTTGTCCACTGCATTTGCATATCTTGCAGACTGCTGTGCTAGTCCTCTACTATAATGATTCCTATCTTGTGACAATTTATTTTCTTAGAAGCAGAAGTATTATGGAGTTGATTGAAATAATCTGACAGTAAAATGTTTTGCTGAATACAGCATTAAAGCCAGCTCAGATAGTAACTTCATGCCAAAGAGAAAAATTCTTGTTTCCATCACATTTCTGAGGCTGCATTCTTTGCATGCAGCACTGAAGTCAATAGAGTTACTCACGTGTGTGAATATGCATAGAAATGTTTGTGGTATTGACACTCCACAAGATGCCCATTGTAGAACTGTAGCAGTAAACAACTCTCCCTTGCTAAGTATGTGTTACACTCTTGGATTAGGGTTCCAAATTTCCTGATAAACAGATAAATAGCACGTACTTGCCAGTCTCTAACAAATTGGATTTGATCAGCTTTTGTGGACGATCACAGTTAGCCAAACAAAAAAATTAATAGATTATTTAGTCCTATGGGCTACTCCCTGCTTTTAAGAGAATTAATTCTGCACAGAGATCAGTTTGAATTTCTGGAGAAAAGCAGCAGTGTGGCCTCGAGGACAATGCAGAGGTTGCACAAGGCTGGGCTGAAACAGTTTGCTCCCAAACCTTTTAACTAAGCCATAGGAACTATACTAGGTCCTGCTATGAATCCTGCTTAGTTTGATGAAAGTCTTTGGTATGTGATCTCTGTGTAAGTAAAAGATGGTGAGTGCAACTGTGAATGCAGTGAATGCAACTGGCTGGTTTGCAGGAAGAAGTGGTCTTGTAGGCCCTGCCTTTGTGCTTTGTTTGCACAAAGTTTGAACAAAACTTCACTTGGTACTGCGTGGCTTTTTCCAAAAGCTGATTTTCCATTATGAACCAGGTCCTGCTCCTTCCTATATACTGAGAATAAGCTAGTGGATGTGAAACACCTGAGATTGGATGCTTCATTTCCCTCTATAATACATAATCATCACAGTGATGTAGATAAGCAAAGAAGGGCAAGATAAAGGTCTGTTCTGGTTGTTTTCACATTTAGTTCACAGAACTGCAAAACAGAGAATGCGGGGCAGTGGCAGCGTTGGGTAGCACTGAAATTATTATGTTGCCCATTCTGAAAGTCAGAATACATTTTTCAAGGACAAAGCAGCTCCCAGACTGTAGGTATTTTGTCATACAAGAACAGTGTTACCTAAACATTATGGGAAATAAAATTTTACCTGTTCTAGTTTCACCGTGCTTTTGATTTTCTGTGCACATCTATATTACATACCATGTACACAAAGCATCCTTCTGAAAAACATGTCTATTCAACCATGCAAATGAGTTTATAAGGTCCTGATAGTATTGGATAGGTCACCTGCTATCTAGTAAGTATTCCTATATATACAGGCCATTTGGACAAGATTCTGAGTTTTCTGTCTTTTTAGTGTGCTGCCTCTGTCTCTTTAGAGTGGCTGGAGCAGCAAAGTAGGAAGGAGAGCTGCCACTAATCTTACCATCAGCCAGTGCTGAACAGTAACAGACAGTATAAAAACAAATTTCATGTTTCATCTGCTGTTAGTGGAGCAGGAGCATCAGGAGATGAAGCACAGTGCTTCAAGTTCCAGCATCCTGTGGGGATGTCCCTGTTTGTGGGATACCTCTTGTTACACTGAGGATGTTTAAATCTGAATTGGTCTACCTAGACTTTGTACACAGAGGTCAAAATATAGGTATGTACTTTTAGGCTGTTGCCTTGTTTGTCCTGCTTCTTGGGTCAGGTGCACCTTGTAATTTCTTTACTGTTTTTCCCCTTCAAGCAAATGGGAAATGGAAGGGAAAGGATCCTTGGTCTATTTTACTAAGGAAATGTGTGTGTCTACTCTAAACCTGCTTTGTGTGAGAATCTAACCCTGTTCCTAATGACTTTTAAACATATTGGCTAATTGTCTTAAGACATGACAGAGAACCAGCAATCTGGGAAAAAATACTTCCGTAAGTTTCATGAAAATAAGCAGCTGGGGAAAGAAGGAAAACAGTTTCTGTCCCCACAAAAGAAAAGGTAAAAATATAATTTGGTGTCTAGTAAATTGTAAAATTTTTGACACAGGAGAAAGTTGGAAACCTGGTTTAATTATTAGTTCACTGCACTTCAGTTTCTCTTACGGAACTGTCCTCTAGTTACAAACTTCTCTACCAGGCCACCGTAGTCCTTTCTGCTTTTTCCCCTCCCTCTTTCACTACTGTGTCTGCCCACATTGATCAGGCTCCTTGCAGCATAGCTGTGAGGCAGAAGGGTGGTGACTTGCGCTACAAAAACAAAATCTGTGTGACAGCTGGTGTGAAGACAGCTGCTACGACTCCCTCCCATCTGCTAACAGAATCACCTCATTTAGGACTAGGTGTTCAGCAAGAAAACTTTGCTGCCAAGGATGGGCAATGCGGTGTGTTTGGTCTCACAAATGAAGCCAGTCACTTCTTTCATGCTACCTTGTGGAGCAGGATTTGCTGGCTAGGTTTTTAGGTAAGGGACTTTTTAATTCTACAGCTGCTGGCATTTCTTCACTTGTGAGTGAGAAATTAATGCCCAAAGTGTGGTGGTGTTTTTCCAGGTTATAGCTGTAAAAGAAACAAAGTTGCCTCTTTTCAGGGGGAAGGGATGAGGCTGTATTTGTGATTGTGTACTCACCTCCTTGTACATTTCCCTCACATGCTAATGTGGTAATTGTTTAACACTCAGCTTCATAAATGTTATAGCTTTTTATGCATTTGAGATTAACCCCCCTGCCCCCTTTTCCATCTCTCAAGTTTTCATGTATATATGAGAACTTCAAGTATGGCCCTTCTGCCCTTGAACTTTGTGACACTGTTTACATATATACAAAGCACTGTCCATTTTCCAACACTATTTACATATATACAAAGCACTGCCAGTTTTCTGAGTTCATGTGAGGCAAACTCCTGTTTAACCACTTACCTGTCATAACTTTCAGTATGATAAACCTGCATAGGGAATTTTCTGTAAGATTTTTCATAGAGATTATTCTAGCTAGCAGGAAGGGATGTCTGAAACTCAAATGTGTAAGCAGTAATTTTTCTTCAGCTCTGTTTTCAATATACAAAATGTCACATGTGCTAACTGGCTTTCATGATGCCCATAAGAAGAATCTGTGCTACCATATACATGTTCATACACAGAGATATTAATGTTGTAAATCATCATCCTAAACACACTGATGTATTTAACAAGGTAGATGTGAAATCGAACAAGATCATTAAGTACTGGGAGTCATCCACAGAGAGCAGAGAAGGAGAAAGATTATTTTTTTTCCCTTCTTTGAAGATGAATTTGGCCTTATATTGTAATCTTCTAGTTGTATGGCTGGGATAGCTAGAAATCCTCAGACAATATTCTAATATCCTGCATTGTCATCTGTATTTGAGAAATTAGTGAGAAGTTGAACTACCTTTAGTCTAAGACTACCAGATGCTGGCATGCTTTGCAGTTGAAGGACATAAGTATTTGTATGGCCTAAACTGGCTGTCTAGAAACTGTATCGAATAGTGGCTGGTCTTTCTTACCTCAGTTAAGTCTATGGGCAGGCAGCACTGTTTTTGTTTTGTTCCCACCGTTGCGTGGAATACATGCTGTGGATGTCAGAGGTTAGATTTCTCTCGAGCAGGTTGTACGTTCCTGTAATACTGCTGTGAGGAAGTGGTCTGGCCTGAGGAATGATTGAAAAGAACTCGAAGCTTTTGTTTCTACAGTGAAGCATATTTGCATGCTCAAGGTGATGCCAGGTGATGGAAGGGTAGACGGGAGAGTAGGAAGGGGATGAAGGGAATGCTCTGAGCTGACTCTTGAGTTATTCTGAGCATAAGCATTAGTGAAGCTGCTGAGAAGTTCTGGGCTGAGGTTTTCAGGCTTGCTGGCAGGTTACATGCTGTCTCTGAAGTGATTGTCACAAAGCCGTGAAAATATACCCACTGTGCCTGCTGTTCCTACCTGCTCCGTTGTTAAGTAAAGTGAAAGCTCGGTGGTTTTTGTCCTGAAAGAACAGATGGTGCAGTGTTGCCACCTTGTGCTGTAATGGGAGATTAGGAGTCTGGCATCCTGGGAAAAGAAAAAGTACAACAGTGCATTTTACAAAGCAAGAAATCTCCTGAAGATTTGGGGACTGGGATTAAGACCAGTGTGTTCTCCACCCTTCCCACCACGCTGCTGCTTTCTAAAAATGTATATAAACGTTTCAGTATTGTTTGTCTTAGTTCAGTAGCATGCAGGGTAGTTGAATGTGACATACTTTTCTTATATAATTAAAAAAAAAATATATAGAATAGGAAACTAAATTCATGCTCATATTTTCATATTGCATATAAAACTGAGCATTTCAATTGTGAATTTTTGTAACATCTTACCACTATTACCCCTATTAGAATATAAATTCTATAGGTAGATGTTGCTCTAGAAAGCAAGTGTTACATTTATAATTTTTTTTTGTCATTTTCTTCAGTTTGTGTCCACAGTGCATGTTGGCAGAAGATTGTCACGTAGTTGCCTAATATAATAGAGAAAATGGCTGTGGCATTTTCGCTTCTTCTTGCAGAAGTTTTGACTGCATGGCTGTAGTAAACTTTAATTTCAGTTTCACTGAGAAATATTTTTTCGTGGAAGAGCAGCAAAAAAAAAACCCCAAAATGTTTTGCTTAATCAAAACTAGAAGAGTGCACAAGGGCAGTGCTGGTTCATGGACAACTTGTTGTCCCCCAGGGCCCCCAGCTCCTTCTCTGCAGAGCTGCTTTCCAGCAGGTCAGTCCCCAGCCTGTACTGGTGCCTGGGTTACTCCTGCCAAGGTTCTGGACTCTGCACTTGTTTTTGTTGAATTTCAAAAGGTTCTGCCCTGCTTGTCTCTCAAATCTCTTGAGATCCTTCTTCATGGCCACACAGGGTTCTGGGCCATCGGTCACTCCTCCCAGTTTTGTACTGTGCATTTTTTATAAACAAGGGAAAAAGGGATTAGTAAGCTATACTATATTATTTTGTAATGTCATTTTTTTTTTCTCAAAAAGAGATAAAATCCTACCAAAAAGTCCAAGTTAATTTTGCTTAATCAAAATTGGATGATTACAGTTTCTACAAAGATGATAAATGGGGACTGGTCAACTGTAATGTACAAGAGCAAGTTTTGTCCCTTCTGTGTCCTTAGTTATCCGGTAATAGAGACCATCCTGAATTTTTGGCTTTCTTAAGTGGTGTCTGATGGCAAAATATGAGGTGTTAAAGCATAGAGTGTACCTGTCACATTATATTCCAGTTTGTCCATTCAAAACCAAGTCCGGGTTTCCTTGGCTTTTTTGTAGATATTTTAGCTGCTGATCTGTTCCCCCATAGTTCCAGAGACAAACAGTTTTTCCTTTAATGGAAATTAATGACATTTTTTATCTCTCAAAGAATATTTAGTGTCAGTTACTAGTATTAAACATACTGATTTTTTAAATTATACTACTGCATTGTTTATGACTTGGCCTTTGAATATAGAATCATAGAATGGTTTGGGTTGGAAGGGGCCTTTAAAGGTCATCTAGTCCAAACCCTTGTGATGACCAGGGACATCTCAACTAGACCAGGGCGCTCAGAGCCCTCTCCAACCTGACTTTGAATGTTCCCAGGCATTGAGTATCTACTGCCTCTCCGGGCAACCTGTTCTGGTGTTTCACTACCCTCCATAAAACATTTCTTCCTAGGATCTAGTCCGAACCTACTATCCTTCACTTTAAAGTTATTGCCCCTTGCCCTGTTGCTGCAGGCCCTACTAAAAAGCCTGTCCCCATCTTACTTTAATTACTAAAAGGCCACAATAAAGTCTGTCTGGAGCCGTCTTTTCTTCAGGCTGAACAACCACAACTCTTGCAGCATTTCCTCACAGGAAAGGTGCTCCATCCCTCTTTCCTGGTCCTCCTCTGGACTTGCTCCAACAGGTCCATGTCCTTCCTCTGCTGGGACCCCAGAGCTGGATGCAGCACTCCAGGTGGGGTCTCACCAGAGTGGAGCAGAGGGGCAGAATCCTCTCCCTTGCCTTGCTGACCATACTATTTTGGATATGGTTGGCTTTCTGGACTGCAGCTGTACATTGGCAGCTCATTCCAGTCTTTTATCCACCAGCACCTTCAAATCCCTCTCTACAGGGCTGTTTCAATCCATAACCAAGTCCATACTGATACTGGGGTTTGCCCCAGCTCGGGTGTAGGAAGTCTTTTTGTCCTTGTTGAACCTCATGAGGCTCAGCCTCTGGGTGACATCCCATCCTTCAGACTCATCACTCAGCCTGGTGTTGTCTGCCTGCTTGCTGAGGGTGTGCTCAATCCCACTGTCTATGTCATTAACATATTTGATTTCTTAAAATAACCCTTCATTAACTGCATTATAAAGTAGTGCTAAAGACCTGTGCGTACAAAATTAGAGTTGGAAAAAGTGTTTTGACTGCTTGCCAGGTGGCTGTAGGAGATGAGAACTGCTGAAAAGGCCCAGTTAGGAGGTCAGTCTGCATGACCTATTTCTTCAGCTCTTGCTGTGTGGTGACCATTACTAATCTAATTTCAGGGCAGCAGGTAGAGTAACAGAGTAATTTGGAAGGAACATAAAGCTTTTGTTGTTTTGTTTTTTGTTGTTAGACCAGTATGATGGAGTCTTGGTTTTAGCTGGGACTTACTTTTTCTTCTTAGTAGCTGGTACAGTGCTGTACTTTGGATTTAGTATGAGAATAACATTGATAACACACTGATGTTTTGGTTGTTGCTGAGCAGTGCTTACCCTAAGTGAAGGAGTTCTCAGTGCCCCGTGCTCTGCCAGGTAGCAGGTATATTGAATGCTGGGAGGGAGCATGGCCAGGGCAGCTGACCCAAAAGCATATTCCATGGCATGAAACATTATGCTCAGTAAATAAACTGACGAGAGTTGGCCAGGAGTTGCTGGTCTCTGCTGAGGGATGGGATGGGCTGGGCTGGGGGTCACTGAGCAGTTGTATCGTGTAGCACTTGTTTTTCTTGGGTTTTATTCCTCTCTCTTTCTCTTGCTCTCTCTCCCCGTCCCCCTTCTCATTACAGTTGTTACCATTCCTACAGTTATTATTGTTACACTTTTATTTCATTTATTAAATTGTTCCTATCTCAACCCAAGGTTTTTTGGGTACTCCTTCCCATCCCACTGTGGGCAGAAGGGGGATGAGTGACTGAGCAGTTGTGTGGTACTTAGTTGCTGTCTGGGGCTAAAACACAACTATAAAATCAGTGGTTTACCTGGGCTCATTGAGTTTAAGCATAAAGACGTCCTCAGCATTCTTCTTTGCTTTTCCAGGGAAAAAGAACTGTTTCTTTTCTCAAGAGGAAATAATAATATTTAATTGACTCTTGGCCAATTTTTGTGTTCCTTCTATTAATTTCTTGGAAATTGCAGTGTGCCAGAATTTGTAGAGCAAAGGTTTCTTGTTTCCATAATTGCTTATCCTCTTAAATACACCCTCTTAGTATGCTGGGGGAAAGAACCATGTTCTGAAGACTGTTTCCATTATTAGTACTGTTATTAGACTTCCCTCCTGTTTAATTTTCTGCTTCCTTTATATTTTGCTGTTTTAAAATGCATCTGGACTAAGCATATATATATTTTTTTTGTTGTTTGGGTATAGGTTCAGCACAATGCAGATAAATCTACAACACTGAAACTGGCAGATTTCGGCCTTGCAAAGCAGGTTACAAAACCCATATTTACTGTCTGCGGAACACCAACGTATGTTGCTCCTGAAATACTCGCTGAGAAGGGTGAGTGTATATATTTATAATTTGTCATAAATCTTACAATTACACTGGAATTTCTAATAATGGAAATAGTACAGAATGTTTCAACCTACTAATGTAACTTTTCAGGGTAGGAGGTTGGCTAGCAGTGTAATACGGGAAAACAAACCTCTTAGTTTTTAACAAGCACAAGCATGACATCAGTTATATTTGCACTATTAGTGTCTGTGCTAATATACCACTGACTTCTAAGCAGATAAACCATAAAATATCATAGATAATAATTGCTTAAGTGGGAAAATGACCAAAAGTTCATGTTGCGACCTAAGAGTAGCCAGCCCCATTTCATTACTGTAATCCAAACAACTTTCCGAAGCCCCCGATGATGCAAAATCGTTGTGAACACGTATGTTAAATTTATGTAACAATCCAAAACATGTTTTGTGTTACAAGGAGTTTTGAAGATTTCATCTCCAAAAAGATTCAGACCTGGAAAGAAGTCAGTTTTGTTGGTGACTCAAGCAGATCTATTTCTGGTTTTTGTTCTGTGGAGCTGGGTTGCACATCTCCAGTTATATCCAATTTCAATGGAAACTTGGCACCCTTAGCTCTTTTTTGAAGGGAATCTGAGGATGACTATTTTTGAAATATGTGCTGTGTTTTCTCAATTGGTCTCTAGTTGACACTGGCCTTGTGAGACAGTGTTTGTGAAACATGTTGTGGAAAAGAGAGATGCTGTGAGAGCTGTAGCTAATAAGGGGCAGCTTGTAAGCGTGGTGTACCAGCCACTTATTCTTTTTCTGACCTCATCTTTCTGAGGAACTGAGCAGAGAGCCTGTGTTTCTTTTTCGTTCTATTTCCAAGAAACAGTGCCCTTGCAATTGTGAGTTTTGTTTCTAAAACAAGACCTATGGTTTGTCCCTTCTTCCTTAGGCTATGGACTCGAAGTAGACATGTGGGCAGCTGGTGTGATCCTTTACATCCTGCTCTGTGGTTTTCCCCCTTTTCGCAGTCAGGACCGTGATCAAGAGGAGCTGTTTCAGATCATACAGCTGGGTCACTACGAGTTCCTGTCCCCTTACTGGGACAATATTTCTGCAGGTAAGATTCTGCATTTCTAGCAGGTCAGAGAAGTGGCAATCTTCTTCCCTGAAGTGGGGAAAACTCTTTTTTCAGGGGAGTGAGCTTGATCAACTTGGGGTGTTTTACATGTCTCTCTTGTGTGAATCTGTGCTTTAAATGTGAATTTAGTCCTCTGGTACTATCGATGGCTGTGTTTGTGCATATCAGTTCTGAATGCTTTAATGGAGTCCTCAATTCCTCCCTTCCTAGGCAAAAGCAAGGATTTTCCTCATCTTGTTTATATGTCTCTGCAGAAAAAGGTGCCAAAATAATCTCAAATAGATGAGATTGTAAAAATTATTAGATTAAAATTGTTAGATTGCAAAAATGTTCTCAAAAATCTCAGAAGCTGAGAATGAAATCCTTGCCCTGCAGAACACAGTGTGGGTTTCCTATTGACAACAATGGGGTCTGCACGTAGTAGTTTTTTCCTTCTTACAGGCTAGTACAGTGTCTTTTGTGCACTCTTTAAAACCAAAAACCCTAAAATTCTTTTACACCCTGTGTACAGTCTTTTAAAAGTCATATTCCACAGCATTTTACATAATTTATGCTCCTTAAGGGATGAGATACCCAGTGCTTATTCCTGTGAATGTGAACACTTAGCCTGATGCCTTCAGCACACTTTTGAGATTAAATTCCCCTCACTTTCTCCTCTTTCTGAAGGGGAGAATGACGTCAGTCATGGAGATGTAATAACTCCTGTCACTAATTCTAACTCCAGTTGTTAGAACAGCTCCTGGGGATAGTCACAGAAGTCATGGTGAAACTAATGAAAAAAACAAGGAGGACATTTTTTGTGGGTATAACTGTCACCTACATAATGGGTGAGGTTGGAAGTGACCACGGTGGGTCATGTGTTTCAAACACCCTGCTCGAGCAGGGTCATCCTAGAGCGCATTGCACAGGATCATCGCACCACTGTGCTTCACCTCTCTCTCCTTTGCTTTCTTTCATAACAGCAGCAAAAGACCTCATCACCAGGCTGTTGATAGTGGATCCCCAGAAGCGCTACACAGCACGGCAAGTACTTCAGCACCCCTGGATCAGAACAGCTGGGAAAACTAACAGCAGGAATTTGCAGAGGGAAGTGACAATAAATATTGAGCGCCATTTCCGGGCCCAGCGCCGAAAGGAAGTTGCTGATGGGGACACATGAAATCTTTCAAGCTCATTTTGTGTTCTTTTTATTGATTAACAAATAATTTATGTTTTCTTTTCTAAATGAATTGGGAATTTAATCTGTAGCTGTTGGTGGCTATTGCCATGCCTCTTTTTTTGATTCTGAGATTCTGAAGGAGAAAGATCAAATTCACATCCACCTCCTCTGATGGTACTTGGCAGTCTCTCTGTTGAAAGCAGTGGGGACTGGATAAATTCTGGAGGGTGTCTATTGCTTTTCTTTAGATTTGGGCTTTTACATCTGTTTAAGATAAAAAATGTTTGCTTCTGTGACTGACACTAGTGGTGAGTCTTCTCTCATCCTTCTTGTATGATATCTTCCAGGAGTTTTGTGTTTGTAATGTTTTCAAAATAGCTGTCTGCAGACACATCCTGCACTAATTCTTTAAACTGTCTTTTCACAAATTCCTTCTAGCCACAGAGAAGGAAGAATAAAAAGTAAACATATTCTTTAGCTGTAGGATATATTAAATAAGCAGCCAGATATTGTATTTATTAAGTTGTTAGGGAATATAAACCGTTATTGACTGAACCTGAAGTTTTATGATGTCTCCCCATCATAATAGATAGTACAATGTTTCTGTTACAAGATGATGGTGCTGTGTAGCACAGAGGTTTCATTTGTTTTGAGAAGGGGTAAGATAGGGCTGATATCTTTTCGAGATTCAAATAACAACAACTTTTGAAGAGGTTTTCTTCCTATTCTGGGAAGTAGGAAGTTAAGCAATTGTAAGGGCACTTTGCTTCTTTTCCCAAAGTCATAATTATGGAATGATAACTCATGCATTTTTCCATATTGAGTTTTTTCCCACTTGGAGACATCCATGTGCATCTGTGACTTTTCCATGCTGATGGAGAAGAAAAAGCTGGGAAATTGTGACCAAAGTTAACACTTGCCTTCACCATTTCCCTTTCATCAACACACTTCCCAGCTGAGTTGCTTTTTTACACTTTTTCAGTGTAGTTTAGCAATTGTTTTGTTTGGTTGGTTCAGTTTTTTTCATCTCCTGTCCTCGCTGTAGCCTTTTTCTCCTTGCTTCCAAGAGAATAGGCAATGGGACGAAATTAAACTAAAATCCCACTTGGGGAAAAACAACTTGTTGGCTATGGAAGGGTCTCCCAGGGGAAATGTCAGATACTCCATTGCATGTGTTTTTAATATTTTTGTTGGATGCAGTTTTAAAGAAATCCTGAGGGGGAAAAAATACAGTTCAGAGAAGGGGTTATGACCTAGAACAGCTTTTGAATCTCAGAATTTGTGGTTAACTAATTAAATTCCATTTTATAATTCTTTGTCTTTGCGTTCCATGCGCTAGCAAATAATATTGACGTTAGAATATCAGTGGTGTTAGCATTGAATACACAGCCTGTAGAAATGAAGGAAGGTATTTTACACTTGGAGAGCTGCTGCTCTGCCTATGTATTTCATAATGAGAAATGTCAGAAGCATTTCAGAATCAGTGGAACATTTTCACGACTATATGAACCAGAATATTATTTTTTGGTGAGTGCTAATATTTTGTGTGAACTTGCTGAATAACCAAAAAGTGTAAGGTGCTGTCATCATGTTTCTGTTTCATCTTGTGACTATTTTGCTGCAAGAATTATGTATAAAAGTAGAGATCACTTGACTCTTAAAGGAGAACTGCACTTTAAATTGAATTAGCTTATTTCTAACACTTACTGGAATAAGACTTGCTGTGGAGTTCAAGAATTGGTGAAACAAACCAATCAAAACTTTACTATATGCCCAAGTAGTATCTATATGATATGTCATACTTCTGCTTTGGACTCTCTGAGTCAGGAAGACTTTTTCTTTTCCTGAAAACAAGAATGGATTTAAGTGGTTCCCTGAGTTAAGGGAACCTAATGGAACCTAATATTATAAAAGCATTACATAGTAATTGAGTACTAGTAATAATGTATCCTCTGTTAATTTAAGTCTATTTTGGATAGGACACTGTGGAAAAATAGCTTCTGATGTGCAATATTATATTTTGTAATCATCTTATTTTTAATATAGTTGTTTAGGAATAAAGTCTGAAGTGACAAAAAATATTTAATCAGCAATGAATCTGAAAGTTTGGAGATTGTGTTACAAGTTGCCTTTTTCACCTCTAAGAACCTGTCTGCAGCCTTATTCATAGTGCAGAAGATGGAGAAATTGCTTGTAATGATTATAAAAGTAATTATTTTTTTCAATGATTTTGTTTTGCTTTCAAGTTGTCTGTGTTCCAGACAGGCTAAACATGGACTGTGCCAAGTAGTCACTGCATGGCACCTGTAAGTTCAGATGCTGCTGTGGCAGTGCTGAGGCACTGGTTTGTCACTGTTGCTAATAGACATGTGGCATTAGGCCCTCCTCCTTCAGGCTGGAGGCTGAAAAAGCTTCCAGGTGCTTCTCAGGGTTTTTACCTCTTTCTTTCTCTCTCCTACTTTGTTATTCCTCCTTTTCTCTCGTTGCTTCCAGTGTTCTTGCTCTGCCTCTGTGCTGTCCTCTGGAGTCCATGTCCCCAAACATTATGGCTTAAGTTACTTGTAGCAATGAGAACCCATATGATTTTGGAGAGCTCAGCCTCAACATTGCTTGCTGATGTTGAAAGTAATATTAGGCAGGACTCAGACAGAAAATTATGAAAATCCCCTCTCATCTCCTACTGCCTTTTCTCAGGCTTTTCTCTTCCCACCGTGTGACATTCCAACGCAGACCTGATCTTTATGCTCTGTGAGATGGTTTCTAATATGTGAACCATGTTCACACTCCGTGATTGAGGATTATCACTGTTCTTCCTTTCCTGAGAGTTTTCTAATGTATACTCTCTCCTTGGGTTCTACAGTCATCTTCCCCTTAATGCTTTCATTTCTTGATTGGTTCATTTGTCTACAGTAAGTCTGAGAAAGCTCAAAGCTGGGGGAGAATACAGACTCAGAGAAAATTCTTGCTGATTTCTTAGGAAGAGGAAATGTCCCTCCTTGCCCTTCCTTAAGCCTTTGTGGATTAGACTCTCATATGGCTTTATATTCTACTGAAAATAAAACCAGTTGTAGTGTCCTCATCTCTTTAAATACTAACAATGAAGAGAGTCTGAAAATATCAGCAAGAAACACCCCTCCCCCGCCAAGAGCTAAGTGCAAAGTATTAATTAATATTGCAGACCTCAACAGGAAAGTTCCACTTCCAGAGGATTTCCTGGGTCTAAGGCAATAGAAGGGAAGAACCTGTTTGTTTGCTGTGAGCTTTAGCAAATCAGCTGAGTAGGAATCCTTTTATGCCTCATAAAAGGTGTTTGTTGATTCCTAACTCATACTGGAGATCCTGATCAAGTTCTAGTTATTCCAGGGTTATTTCTTTACTATCTGGTATTGGCTATTCAAAAAATATTCTCCTTTTAGAAACCAGAGGTTCTCCACCATCTGTAACCATTGACTTGGCTCTTCTTTAGTTGGTTGCAGCTTTTAAGCATACTTGCATATTTTCATGCCCTAACTGTAATATTTCTCAGACTTGAAGTGAGCACAAAGATTGAAACACATAGAATTGAGTCATCAATATTTCATTTTGTAGTGAAACACATGCCTAATAGGCAGAGTTGCTTTTCTAACCTTTCAATTAAAAAAAAAAAAATTGTTTTATTAATGGGTCAACACTTAAAATCACAGTCAAGGCTTTCAACTACAATAGTTACAAAAGGTGTCACTAAAGGATAGTTGGGATTTTGGTAAGGATGTGCTTTTCCAGAGATCAGCTA
Organism: Oriolus oriolus; assembly: GCA_013400235.1. Classification (NCBI taxonomy): domain Eukaryota; kingdom Metazoa; phylum Chordata; class Aves; order Passeriformes; family Corvidae; genus Oriolus; species Oriolus oriolus. Next base: position 1,587,683 of record VXBT01004293.1, on the reverse strand, counting down.
AAAGAGTACTGTGAAGCATTTTGAGCATCCTTAGAAGCCAGTGTTACTAGCTTTGTGCATCATAAACTTTCTTTGCTGGAGTTTCTGAACATTAAATCCAGGCTTTTAGTGATTGCCTGTGACTGACAAACTAAGCAGTAACACTCTCCAGTGGCGTGCTTTCCACTGTCTGAAGATAAAGTGGTCCCTGGATATCCCCTCCATTTGCTACCAAGCTCAACTTCTTCACTTTCCCATATGCTATTACATTTCATTGGTCCTAGACCTGACCTACGTATTTTCTATCACCTGTCATCTGCCTACTGTCATTGGCCTCTTAGCCCTGTGGATGACTCCCATTATTGAAAGATGGTGAAATCTGCGCATATTAATATGTTTTTCTTCAAGGAATTCTAGCCTTAGAAATGGGAATGAGCAAAAATTTTTGGAAGTATTTAGGCATCTGAAACTGTGCAAAAGACTGGCGCTTCACATTCCATGGTGCACAACTGCCTGAAAATGAACAGTGGGAATTTGGTCGTTGCTCGTATATTTAGTCACCTAATATTTAAAAATGTGTGCCCAGGAGGCTTGTGATTGAAGCTTGGCAGTACAACAGAGGCTTTTTCCTCTGAGACACAGACACTTCTTTTATTCAGGGACCTTCTTAATCTAAGATTGTTTAGCAGCCATGTGGAATAGCTGGACTCAAACACCATCAAATCTGCCACCTCGCTTCTGACTGGCATTATAGGTGGATTTCCTATATCTCTGTTACTGCAATTTTTGGCTGGAGGGTGAAGGAGACATAGTGGGATGTTATCCCCTGAGCTTAGGCCTCTTGGGTTTTGGTCTTCTTGTGAAAAGTGAACTTTTAGGAGTCGACTGCTTGCTTTTCTGCAAGATTCTTCTCAGATTTGGGGAGGTATTCAGTCTGCTTGAAAATATAGTAAATTTGCTGTGCTTATAAACTGATCTTCCCAAAGACATGTAAGTATCACTCTTAAATATTTTTCCTATAATTTCTTCTGTCACCTAGATTTCTCTTAATTTAAGCAATGTAAGGAAAATGCTTTTTATGTTTCTGGGCATGTGTTTTTCTGTCTTTTCTAAGTCCACAAGTAATACTTTACTGTTGACATTATTGCTCCTGAAAGAAATTATGGGCACTTTAACTGGGCTGACAGTGTATATTGGCACTGTTTGTTCTACAATATGGTTTATTTGTAACTAGGCTGAAGGTGTAATTTTCTAAATTAAAATACGTTGTAGACTTCAGCAGAAAAGTTGTTATTCCTCCCCCGTACCTCCAATAAAGGCAAAATATACAGTGAATATTATGTCTCAGTTATTTCCAATAAATTGGGAAACAGCTGTGTGGCCAAGTATTTTGAGGGGTATTTTTGGGGTTTTTTTTGGTTTTGTTTTTCTTCTGGAAGTGTATCTATTTGGGAAATGCTTGTTTTAGAGGTGTATTGGTTTGGCACGGCCTGGTTTTGGGTAGCAGGGGGGCCGCAGAGATGGCTCCTGTGAGGAAGCTGCTGGAAGCTTCCCACCATGTCCAGCAGAGCCAGTGGCTGATGGCTCTGAAGATGGACATGCTGCTGGCCAGAGCCAGGCCAATGAGAGAGGCTGGTAACGCCTCTGTGATGACATATTTAAGAAGAAAATAAAAACAAAGGTCACAGGTTTTTGCTTCTAGTCAGAGAAGAGGAGGAGGTGAGAAGATGTGAGGGAACAACACGGCGGCACCAAGGTTGGGGAGAAGGAGGGGGAGGAGCAGCTCCAGGCGCCGGAGCCGAGATTCCTCTGTGGGCCATGGTGAAGACCATGGTGAAGCAGCTGTGCCCCTGCAGCCCATGGGGATCCACGGGGAAAGCAGAGATCCACCCGCAGCCCGTGGGGGAGGTGCCCACGCCGGAGCGGGTGG